>PVIU01000095.1:0-482997 GCA_004026605.1 Ondatra zibethicus | reverse complement strand
CAGCAATGCAGAAAGCATCACCATGCTTTGACAGCAATGCAGAAAGCATCACCATGCTTTGACAGCAATGCAGAAAGCATCACCATGCTTTGACAGCAATGCAGAAAGCATCACCATGCTTTGACAGCAATGCAGAAAGCATCACCATGCTTTGACAGCAATGCAGAAAGCATCACCATGCTTTGACAGCAATGCAGAAGGCATCACCATGCTTTGACAGCAATGCAGAAAGCTTTGAATAAGGAATTACTACAGGACCAGTGACGCGGCTCAGTGGTTAAAGACTTCTGTCTCCGAGCCTGACATCCTGAGTTCCATCCCGGAGTCCACATGGCAGAAGCAGAGAAACAACTCCCAATTCCCTCTGTAAATTAACTTCTGACCTCCACACAAGCACCCCCAGCACACGTAAACACACACACACACACACACACACGCACACACACTTAAACATTTTTTAAAAAAAGAAGTAGACCAATGGGCATAGCGGCATACATCCTGAATCCCAGCACTTGGGAGGCAGAGACAGGTGGATTTCTATGAGTTCAGCCTGCTCTACATAGCAAGTTCCAGGACAGCCAGGACTACATAGCGACACCCTGTCTCAAAAAGAAACAAAAAAAAGGGAAGAAGAAGTAAAACAATTATAGAAACCCACAGCCTATCAAAATGAGAACAAGTGATCCCCAGTCGCGATCCATCCACAGCACACTCCTGCGCCTGCACAGGGATAACTGTGGAAGACGGAGTGGAAAGACGGTAAAAGCCAGAACATTAGGGAGTTTGCTGTGAGATTATATCTCCTAGAAACCTCAGAGCAGTTAAACCCATGAAGTCTCACCGACATGTCTGCCGAAACAAGACCTGTACAAGGACGACGCCAATAGGTGTGCAAACATGGAAGGCGGAGCCCTCAGTCTTAGACCAAGAACGGCAGGGCCTGAGGAGCGCTGAGTGGGAGGAATGGTCTTGGAGGAAAAGACCCTTAACTGGTTATCTAATACCAGATGGTCAACCCAGAAATCACATGCATACACGTCACATTCTACTGACTGAGTAGGTCATATTTGTGTGCTTGGGAATATATATGTAACCAATTAAAGAAGAGGCCATAGGAGGAAATGATTTAATTATGTTATAATTTTAAAAACTTATTGTAAAAAAAATCAAAGTATTTAGGCCCAGGAACACACACCTGTAACCCCATCAATAGGGAGGCTAGATAGGATTGCGGAGAGTGTGGGCTAGTTTAGGCTACATGGAAAGTGTCTCTCACTCTAAGACACACAGTGAGACTCAGTCTGACATTAAAATGACAGGGGTGGTGGGGTTGTGACCCAATGGTCCAGAGCTTGCCCAGCATCTGCAAAGCTCTGGGTTCAATCCCTAATAATGAAAGAAAAAAAAATCAAAGCTAAGCATGATGGCAGACACCTGTTATCAGTGCTCAGGGTGACCGAGGAAAGTTCAAGGCCGGCTTGATCTACACTGTGAGTTCCAGGTCAGCTAGGGTTACAAAGAGAGGATCCTGTCTCAAAAAAAAAGGTGTGTGTGTGTGTGTGTGTATCTGTGTGTGTGTGTATATACTAGTCAGGTGTGGTGGTTTAAGTCTGTAATTCCATAGTACCTCAGAAGCTAATGCAAGATGGTCAGAACTGAAGGTTAGCCTTAGCTACGTGAGATTTAGCTACTTGCCATTAAAAAGAAGTCAGTATAATGACCCAAATGATATAAAGAAAAAAACCAAATAATTGGCCATAAATAGAGAATCCTCTCACTAGGTAAGAGCCAGTCAGCCTGGTCCACAGACCCAGGTACAGGTAAAAGCAGGGCAAGGGCCCAGCCACACATCCCGTTCGTCTCTTTACCTTTGTTAGTTAGTTTGTTTGTTGAGACAGGGCTTCTCTATGTAACAACCCTGACCTTCTTGGAACTCATTTTGTAGACCAGGCTGGCCTTGAGCTCACAGAAATCAACTTGCCTTTGCTTCCCGAGTGATGGGATTAAAGGTGTGTGCCACCCATGCCCCACAACCTCTTTCCTTTTTAAAATCATTACTGTATTAATTAATATCTGTTTATTAGTGTATATGTGTGTGTGTGAACATTCTTGTGCTGGCTAGGTTTACATCAACAAGCTGAGGTCATCTGAGAGAAGGGGACCTCAAATAAGAAAATGTCTCCATAAGATCAGGCAAGCCTATAGGGCTTTTTTTTTTCTTTTTTCGAGACAGGGTTTCTCTGTGGCTTTGGAGCCTGTCCTGGAACTAGCTCTTGTAGACCAGGCTGGCCTCGAACTCACAGAGATCCACCTGCCTCTGCCTCCTGAGTGCTGGGATTTAAAGGAGTGCGCCACCATCGCCTGGCTCTTCAATAGTGATTAATAGGCCCAGCACATTGTGAATGGTACCACCCTTGGGCTGGTGATCCTGGGTTCTATAAGAAAGAGGGCTGAACAAGCCAGCAAGCAACACCCTTCCATGACCTCTGCATCAGTTCCTGCCTCTAGGTCCTGACTTCCTCCAGTGATGAACAGCGAAGTGTAAGTGGAAGCCAAATAAACCCTTTTCCTCCCCAGTTTGCTTTTGGTCCTGGTGTCTCATCACAGCAATAATAGCCCTAACTAAGACAGTTCCACGGCACACGGATGGAAGTTAGAGGGTGATTTTGTGAGGTCTTTTCTCTCACCCACCTGTATGTGAGTTCCGAGGATGGAATTAAGTTCACCGGTCTGCTGTGGCAATTGATTTTACCTTGTGAGTCATCTTGATGACTTTGATTGTTTTTCGTTTTTGTTTTGTTTTGAGTCAGGGTCTTTCCATGTAGATCTGGCTTTCCAAGAACTCATGGTGTCGCCCAAGCTGGCCTCCAAACACATGTAAAACGCCAGGCTGTTTCCAACCTGGAACCTCAGAGCTGTGGCAGGCAGACCCAGGATGCCCTACCTATTTAACTGAAAAGAACAGTGAGTTCCAGATTCAGTGTGGGACCCCAGCTTAGCCAGATGCAGAGGTGCACACCTGTAATCCCAGCACTTGGGAGAGAGAGACACGCAAGTGGGTTTCTGTGAGTTCAAAGCCATCTTGGTCTACATAGCTAGCTACAAGTTCAGGTCAGTCTGGGCTACAAAGTGAGACCTGGTCTCTGTAAGGGGAGGGGGACAGACAAACAGGCTGAGATCATTCCTTAGGGTCATTAAGCTGTACTCTGCCCAGAACACAACCTGTCTTACCAGCCCCCTTCCCTTCCTCCTGCCTCTCCTCTGAGCCCTCTCTCTAGGTGGGGAGGACACCTCCACTGTCCTGGTCTCCCAGTCTCCCCATTTCAGGTACCTTATTTCCTTAGATGGTCAGTAATGGGGTGTTTTATCTATGTGGGGAGCTTTGCTCATTTTTTGGAACCCAGGGTCTCATGTATGCTGGGCTAGTACCCCATCACCATGTACCTGCTTCATGCCTGCTTTCTTATTCTTGAAGATTCCTTTTTAGCATTATCATTATTTATTTATTTATTTATTTGTTTGTTTGTTTGTTTGTTTACTTTTTCGAGACAGGGTTTCTCTGTAGCTTTGGAGACTGCCCTGGAATTCACTCTGTACACCAGGCTGGCCTTGAACTCACAGAGATCCGCCTGCCTCTGCCTCCTGAGTGCTGGAATTAAAGGTGTGCGCCACCACTGCCTGACCCCTTTTTTATTATTTTTAATTATCCATATGTGTGTGTTCATGTGAATATGTGCAGGTGTCCACGATTCCCATTGAGCTGGAGCTACAGGTGGTCGTGAGCCACTCAGCATGGCTGCTGAGAATACTTTTATTTTAATTAAAAAGATCTTTAGGGCTGGAGAGATAGCTCAGCTCTGGCTGCTGTTTTATCCCACGTCAGCTCTTTACTGATGAGGGGACTGAGGGTAGAGAGAGAAGACTCCTTCCAAGGTTGCGTAGACACCAGTAGCACAAACTGGCCCAAGCTGGATTGGTTCCTGCAGAAGAGGGCCTGAACAGTCGGAAAAAAGGCAGCCCTTGGAGCAGATGGCTTCTTGGAGCAGGTGGTCCTGGAAGGAGCCGCCCTGAGGCCAGGCGTGGCGTGTGTGAACGCATAGTGTCCAAATGACCTGACCCTCAGCGGCTAGTGCTCCAGCTGCCACACTAGTTGGACAGTCACACCCTTCCCAAGGGTGCTAGCGCACGTGTGCCTTGGCCACCTGTGCAAGTGTGGCCTAACTCAGGCCTGGGGGCTGCCATCTAGGCCGTGAGGGTACTCCCGCTCTGGCCAGGCTAACCCACCGCCCTCCCATCCTGTGGGTGAGGTTTCTCATCCTCTTTCTCATCAAACCTGCAGCGCAGGCAACTAGTGTTGCACACAGTTGTAATTTCGAAAGCGGATGAACATTGCAAAGGGCCACAGGGCCTGAGTCTTGTGCAATGTGGGTGGTGGAGGAGAGGGGTGGTGGTGGCCAGAAAGCATTGGAATCGCTTCCCTAAGAACCCTGGGCCCGCTCACCCCAGCCTAACCGCCAGAAATGCCATGTGCGGGGAACAAGGGTCAGGCTGTGGTCTCAGTTTTTGCAGAGGGAGGATCCAGGTAGCAGCTGACCAAAGACTGATGGTTAAGTTAGTCGGTTTAATTGATTGCCTGATTGATTTCTAGGATATGGTTGCATGTGGCTGAGGCTAGTCACAACCCCTCTAGGTAGCTAAGCTGGCCCTGAACTCCTGATTCTGCCTTCACCTTCTGGGCGTGTGGTTTTAGGACATCGTGCCTCATTGTTCAGGGCTAGGGACCGAATTAAGTGCCTCCTGCACACCGGGCAAGCACTCCATAAACTGAAATACGTTTATAACTCTATTTGTTATTTATTTATTCATCCATTCATTTGTTCATTCATCTATCTATCTATCTATCTATCTATCTATCTATCTATCTATCTATCTATCTATCTATTTATTGAGACAGGGTTTCTCTGTGTAACAACCCTGGCTGTCCTGGAATTTGACTTGTAGACCAGACTGGCCTTCTATTTACAGAAATCCCCCTGCCTCTGCCTTCCAAGTGCTGGGATTAAAGGCGTGTGCCACCACCACCTGGTCCTGTTTATTATTACTTATTGACACTGAGACTCACTCTGTAGCCCAGGCTGAAACTTGTAGTGGTCCTCCTGCCTCAGCTTCTTTAGTATTGAGACATCATACCCATCTGGAATTCTTGGTTTCTAGGGGACTCACCTTAGAGTGATTAGTCAAACCATACTCTTGGCGTACCTGTGATCCATTTTACAACAGAAATAGGTTCATTTTAAACAGAGCCTAGGGTTCTGCTCCTGTAATCCCAACCCTCAGTAGGATGGAGAAGTCCAGGCTAGCCTGATTCACATAGCAAGATGCTGTCTCCAACAACAAGTTTAAGGTTACAAATATAAGATGCATCCAACTCTTTTTTTCCTCTTCTTGCCCCCCCCTCTTTCCTTCTCTCTCACAATTACTCTCCACAGATTACAGCAAACTGCTATAGTGATCTGTAGACTTTAAACGTCAGCCACACCTCAAACCTATCTGAGAAAACTGATGCCTTCTTCTAACCTCTGAGAATACAGACACACGCGCACATGCACTCATGTACACACACACAAACACACACACAGACTCACTCATTCACGCACAATACTGGTGCACATTAACGAAAATAAAAACATCTTCTTACCAAAGTTGGCCACCAACAGATTCTTTTTTGTGCGAGAACACAACCCCCTCAAGCTGACTCCTTAGACAAGCCCTTCAAGGGCAGTGCCATGGCTGTGGCAGATCCACTCTGAGGCCCGACTTTATTATTCCATTCGAATTCCCAGAGTGGCGTTTGCAGCATTTACAGCAAACGGGATCATCCTGGGGTCTGTTTTCCAATTAGGGATGTTGGGAGTGCAGGGAGGGAGGAGATGGGGCAGGCCAGAGCTGGGTCTTCCCCTTCCCTTTCCCTGTCTTCTAGAGAACTTCTGTTTAAACATCCACACACATCAAGCATATGTTGCTTGCTTATCCCAGAAGCTCCCTGGTAGGAGAAACATATATGCGTTTATCACAGCGTTCTATACCAGTTAAAAATAACAGGCCATAGGGTTGCGGTTCAGAGGCAGAGTGCATACCTGGGGCTTGATCCTCAGTTTACCCTCCATGCCAAATGCACATATACATGAAGATATATATAGACCAGGTTGGTTACAAAAATAACCATTGTGAGACAGGTGTGGTAATCCAAGTGCTCTAGACCTAAGAGGCCAAAGGCCCAGGAGTTCAGGGTTGTTCTTTATGTTTTGTTTTGTTTTTTGTTTTTTTTTTTTGTTTGTTTATCAAGACAGGGTTTCTCTGTAGCTTTGGAGCATGTTCTTTTGGAACTAGCTCTGTAGACCAGGCTGGCCTCAAACTCACAGAGATCCACCTGCCTCTGCTTCCAGAGTGCTGGGATTAAAGGCGTGGGCCACCGCCGCCCGGCGTCTGAGGTGGTCTTGAACTCACGCCACCACCACCCGGCTCAAGGTCGTTCTTGAGGATGTAGGGTGAGTTCAGTGGTGCACGCCTTCAATCCCAGCACTCGGGAGGCAGAGGCAGGCGGATCTTTGTGAGTTCGAGGCCAGCCTGGTCTACAAGAGCTAGTTCCAGGAGAGGCTCCAAAGCTACAGAGAAACCCTGTCTCGAAAAAAACAAAAAACAAACAAACAAAAAAAGACCACCTCAGACTACGTGGGACCTCGTCTCAAAACTAAGCTAAATCCAGGAGTGATGCATGCCTGTAACCACAGCGCTCAGGAAATGGAAACAGAGGATCAGACTAGACTAGCCCTGGCTACAACGTGAATTTTAGACCAGCCTGGATTATGCGACAGCCTGTCTCAAAAAAAAAAAAAAATCACAGGAGTTAAGTAGTTGACTCAGTAGTTAAGAACACTGGCTTTTCTTCCAGATGGCACACGCCTTTAATCCCACTCTGAGTTTGAGGCCAGCCTGGTCTACCGAATGAGTCCAGGACAGGCAAGGCTACATGGAGAAACCCTGTCTCAAAAAAACCAAAACCAAACCAAGGCAAACAAGCAAACAAATAAACAAACAAACAAAACCAACAACCATAAGTTTTTCTGGGTCTGCAATGGAACATTAAGAGGGATGAGGCTGTTGTTTGTGAATGACTGGAGATAGATCCCACGATGGTACAGGAACTAGGTGAGGACCTTGGTCTAGACAAATGCTCTCCCACTGAGCTACATCCCTAGCCTCACTCTGTAGCTCTGGCTTTACCTAATGAAACTCGCTATATAGACCAGGCTGGCCTTGAACTCACAGAAACCCACCTATCTCTGATTCCCACCACACCCAGTTAGATTTTTATTACAGTGCGTGTGTGTGTGTGTGTGTGTGTGTGTGTGTGTGTGTGTGTGTGTGTACTTGTATGCATCATCAAACTTGCCGAGACTGGAGAGTCTATGAGAGTTGACTCTCCCCTTCTACTGTGTGGGTCCTGGGGACCTGAACCAAGGTCCTCGGAATGGCTTGCTGAGCCACCTCACTGGCTCTGTCTCGATCTCCCCCCCTCCCCCGCAAGACTGGGTTTCTCTGTAGCTTGAAACCTGTCCTGGAACCAGCTCTTGTAGACCAGGCTGGCCTTGAACTCACAGAGATCCACCTGCCTCTGCCTCCCCATTGCTGGGATTAAAGACATGTGCCACATGCCTGGCGACTGTCTCAGTTTTTGTAGTTACTCTCCTTGCTTCAGACACATGGGCCACCTCTAGTCTCTGACCATTCTCACTTATGTCATCATAAACACTCCTAATGGCCGTTGCCTTAACTACTTGGTCCCTCATTCTTCACCATAGATATTTCTACAAGGAGGCTTTCTTGGCCTCGGTACCTGCTTCCCACAGTGGAAAGGCTCGATTAAAGGGAAGTAACAAGTCTAGATATTTAAAAAGCAAGAAGCAACCTGCAAGATTCCTGGTGCTTCTTGACAAATTGCCCTCTGTAAGGGTGAGGGATGCTTGTCTGCACGACCCTACGCTTGCTCGCTTGCTCGAGCCACCTCTACCTGTGAGGTCATTGTCGCCTGCCTCCACATTCTAGTAAGACCGGTTTGTTCTCTTAGGGATTCAGCCCACCCCAGGGCCAGTTGAGGAAGCGATAACGCTTATCTTTTGCTGGAACTGGAGCCAAATTCTTACTGTGAACCTGTTTTTTTGTAGCAACTTTGCCCCCCTTCCCCCCCCCCCATGTGTCACAGGGTCCTGTTCCTGACCCAGACAATGTGAAGATGCTGATCACTAGGGACCCATTGAAGGGAGAAGTCAGTCCATCTTCCTGCTCAATCCAACTGAGCATTGATCAGGAGAAGAGGAATTACAAAAGGGGTTGTAATTTTTACTCCTTAATTAAGCTTTTCTGTTTTCTAATTATTTTTCCAATAAAATTTTCTTTTAAGAATCATATAAATGGGGTACAGTGGTATATGCCTATAACTGTAGCAACTGGGTTGCAAAGACAGAAGGATTAGGAGGATAACTAATTTATTATCCTAGTTATTAGGAGGATAACTAATATATTATAAATTATATAATTTATTAGGATAACAGTGATTTCCAGACCAACCTCTGCTACATGAAGAAGCAACTAACCAGTCAGACCAACAAATGAGCTAGCATGGAGGCACGTGCCAGTAACCTTAGCACTTTAGCATAAAAGCAGGAGGGAGGGAGGATTGCTCCAAGCGGGAAGGCAGCCTGGGCTACATACCAAGACCCTGTGTCAAGGAAAGAAAAGAAAAGAAAAGAAAGAAAGAAAGAAAGAAAGAAAGAAAGAAAGAAAGAAAGAAAGAAAGAAAGAAAGAAAGAAAGGAAAGGGAAGTGAGTGGTGGCACATGCTTTAGTCCCAGCACTGGGAAATAGAAGCAGGCAAATCTCTGTGAGTACGAGGACAGCTTAGTCCACAGGGCAAGTTCCAGGACAACCAGACAACCAGGAAGGGGCACACAGAGAAATTCTGTCTCAAACAAACAACCACCCATGTTAGTTAGAAAGGTGATTGTCTAACATGCACAAAGCCCTGTGCTCAAGCCAGGCTTGCTGGCACATGCCTTTAACCCCAGCAGTCTGGAGCCAGCCTAGAAAAAACTCATTTTCCTTCAGAAAATGGCTGGATCTATTTTTTAAATTAAAATATGTGGGCTGGAGAGATGGGTCAGTGGTTAAGACTGCTTGCTGCTCTTGTAGAGGACCCATGTCCTGTTCCTAGCACCATGGCACCATACAGCAGTTCACAACTGTCTGTAACTCCAGTTCCAGTAGGTCATATGCCCTTTTCTGGCCTCTGTGGGTACTAGCACATGGCACACTGCTCATGTATAAAATAAAAATTGAAATTTAAATTATGTTGCACATAATAATTTACATGTGTATAATAAATATTATTTATTATGTGTATGAGTGTTTTATGTGCATGTATATCTGTGTATTTTGTATGTACCTGGTACCTGCAGAGGCCAGAAGAGGACATCAGATCTCCTAGAACTAAGTTACAGACAACTGTGACCCAACGTGTAGGTGCTGAGACTTGAACTTGGATCCTCTGGTAAAGCAGTCAGTGTTCTTAGTTGCAGCTGGTGTTCTTAGCCCCTGAGCCATCTCTCCTGCAGCAAATAAAGCTTTTTAAAATCTCAAAAGTATGTGTCCCTGACAACCCTATGACTCCTGAGAGGTGTATGGGCCAAACGTGTGTGTCCCTTGCCTGTCCTCTGAAAGCCCACAGCTCTGACTGCCCTTTGGTTGCAGGCAAGAGGGTGAGTGAGGTCACTCCTGCATGAAGCAAGAGGACACAGGTGGAGGGAACATGGGACATGTGAAGGCCTCTATGCGTTCTGGGGTAGAACCTTCATCCAGGCACCCTGATCCCAGACCAGGGAGGAAGTCAGGAGGTCACCAAAACTGCTGCTTTGAGAGAGCTGGTAGCCAGGCTAGGGAGGAGGCTGTATTCTCCAGCTCGGTACACTTCTTGAGAAAGGGCTAAAACAAAGCCTGGTGCTAAAACAAAGGCCCAGGACCTATCACAAGGTCAAACTTCACCAATGAGCGTTGTGTGACTTTCACAAGTCACCTCACCTCTCTGGGGCTCGTTAGGCCGGTAGGAAAAGCTAGCTCACCTTCTCTAGCCCTTACTGGATTGTGCAGAGGGTGGTGAGATGGACCCAGGCTCAAGTGTTTGGCCTAGGAGAGTCACAGCCTGCCTCTGCCTTGGCTCCGCCTGTGTCTCGAAGACTCCAAGACCCAGATGTTCAGAGGACCAAGAAAGAACTCAGAGGTGGCACTTGGCTGGCTGGCATGGCTACCACTCTGGCACTGCTTGAACTTCCCACAGCCCACTTGTGGGCATTTTCCTTAATTGTTAATGTTGCTGAGCTCTGAGTCAAGTGCACATATAGGGCGAAAGAAAACCGAGTCGCTCACGCGTGGCACATCTGGCTTTGATTTCCTTATGGAGGCTCTGGATAATTCCAGGCTGACCCCTGAGGTCTTGCAGCTGAAGATCTCACGGGGAAGAAACAGGCTCACTGTGTCCCTGGAGCCCTAACATGTGCAGGGCACATACAAGGTAGGAAACCTTTCCCAGCAAGCCTCTAATCTGTGTGTCCATTTCTGGATGTGGGCGATAGGGATCTAGGTGAAAGGAGAGCCACCTACACAGTTCACTCTATGCTAGGGGGCACTGAATTCAAGCCCTTGTCCCGGTGGCTGCTGGAGTTGCCCATGCCCATGTATAATAGGGTGATGGCTTAGGCCAGTCTTAAGCCTTGATGGTTTTGGTTCTGCTTTCCTGGGTCACATTGGTGGGGTGCGCTCTTCCCCCACGCCCACCCCCAGGGCTACAGTTCACAGGACCATGACTTGGCTCCTTTTCTTACCAAGGGTGAGGTCACAGGTCTCCAATCTTGCATTCACTGACCCCTGATCTACTAAGATGATGCCCAAGGCCCTTCACAAAAAGCATTCTGGGGGAAGGATGAGTTGCAAGGCCCCCCATCTCAGGCTGGGTGTGTGACTCATTTGGTAGAGTGACTATCTAGTATGCATGAAGCCAGAGGTTTGGTCCTCAGCGCAATATAAATGTGGGGTGATGGCACATGTCTGTAACCCCAGCGTTCGGGAGGTAGAGACAAGGGGGTCAAGAATGCAGGGGCACCCTGAGAGTTGCATTCTGAGTCTGAGGCCAGCCTGGGCTACAAGAGACCTTGTCTAGGAAAGAAACGAGGAAGAGAGAAAAGGAGGGAGGGAGGGGAGTCCTCCCCTTCTCACCCTGGTCCCCCTGCGCCTGGTCTCCAAAGGCCCACAGAAGGTAGAATTTAGCAGGGACAGTGAGTGTCGAGGACAATTGAGAGCGTGCTACCAAGTGAGCAGTCTCCCTCCAAGATCCCCCACCTGCCTTCCAAAACGAAGCCCTTTCTAGAAATACAAGTTGTTCCCTGCCCAGGGTGAGCGTGGCTCAGGCAGCCAAGCTCCTGCCCTGCTAAGCATCCTATCCCTGGCTCTCAGAACAAAGCTTTCTCTTTCCTTCACAAAGCTCCTTAGGACTCCGAGATTAAAGGAAGTTGCGGGTTTATGTTTTAAATAGATTATCACCAGGGCAAAACACTGTCCACGGTGCCAGGAAAATACTGTCCATGGTGCCAGGGACATAGAATCTGTCCCAGGTCTCTCCTGACCTGGAGTAGCGTCTGGCCTTTTCTAGTCCTGTTTCAGAGAGAGAGAGAGAGAGAGAGACAGACAGACAGAGAGACAGAGAGACAGAGAGAGAGACAGAGAGAGGGAGAGAGACAGAGAGAGAAAGAGAGATTGAGAGAAAGAGTCCAGTTGGGTTGTGTGTGTTGACACACACCTGTAATCTCAGCACTTGAGAGGCAGAGATAGAAAGACCAAAAAGTCAATACCATTCTTGACTACAGAGTGAGTTCAAGGCCAGCCTGGGCTGACAAGATACGGTCTTAAACATAAATAAGTTTCAACCCTCTTTGAGGATCTGAAACTTTCAGGTGGATTTTTGTGTTCCATACGGCCTGTCTCCTCAGCCCTCTTCTGCCTCTACACCAGTACCTTCAGCCATTACCGGGTTTGTTGTTTGTTTTGTGGTAATTGCCTGGTTGGTTTTCCTTGAGACTGGGTTTTTCTATGTGGTGATCCTCCTGCCTCAGTCCACTGAGTGTTAGGATTGCAGACATGAGCCACCACTCCCCTTTCCTGAAAGTGGTGGCACTTGGCTGCAAGGCACAGACCCCGTGATCCTGTCCTGCTGACTCACTCATGGGCCACAAAGGGAAAGTCTGTGAAGGGCCCAGCCTCAGGGCTTGGCATGACCCCAGGCATATGACTGGGCCACTGCAGGAGGTGGCTTCTGAGTTTGTATTGTGAAGGGTGGTTTCCTCTCTCAGAGTTAGTGCGGGCCCCTTCCTACCCAAGTTCTCCAAGATGAGGGGACGCTTTTGCAAAGCCAGGGTGGCAGGGAGTGTATGTGTGTGTATTACTTCCTCTTGACATTTCCTAAGCTTTCTTGATTGATTTTTGTGTATTTGTCTTTTGACTTATGTCGTCCAGGCTGTAGTACTCCTGCTTCATCCTCTCCAGCTCATAGGTGTGCACCACCACACCTGGCTCACTAGCTAGCCTATCACTAGAAACCCCTGCCTATGGCCGGACAGTGGGGGTGCACGCCTTTAATCCCAGCACTCGGGAGGCAGGGGCAGGCGGATCTCTGAGTTCGAGGCCAGCCTGGTCTACAGAGTGAGTTCCAGGATGGCCAGAGCTACACAGAGAAACCCTGTCTCAAAAACCTAAGAAAAAAAAAAGAAAGAGAAAAAAAAAGAAAAGAAAGAAACATTGGCCTATGGTGATCATGAAGAAACAATCCTATTCAGATATTTTAGCCCTGTTGAGACCATTGGAACTCTCCACTCCACTGACCTCAGGACGTTTTCTTAGATTTACTTACATATGTGTACGTGTGTGCCTGAGTGTGCATCTGTGCACCACATGCATGCTGGAGCCTGTGGATGTCAGGAGAGGGTACTGGGAGCCACTCTGCATTTGCTGGGAACCAGACATAGGTCTTCTCTGCATCCCTCTCGCTCCTAAAAAGGAAACAGAAAACATCAGTGCTGGCTACTGGAAGAAAGATTGGCTTCTGGGTAAAGCAGATCTGGGGTGAAGTCTCTGCCCCACCATTTCCTAGCTGTGTGTCACTGGGCAAGTCATGTAGCTTCTCTGAGCCCCAAGTTCCTTATAGAAGGGGAATGACAACAGAACACCCGGCCTTATTGTGCATGTCACATGTGCCCTGGGTTGCTCTAACTACCTTATTTGTATTAACTCAGTCACTTAAAATAACACAATAAAGGAGGCACTGCTCTTGGCCCCATTTTATAGACGAGGAAATCCAAGCACAGAGAGACTGATGTCTTGTCAAGGTCACTCGGCAAGACCATGGCAGCTCTGGTATACAAGCTAGGCTACCTGGTAGGGACTCAGCCTGGAAAAGCCTGTCATCTCTCACTCATCTTCTGTTCATGGAGAATGCATGAGGGTTGATTCCTCCCCTTCTTCCTGCCAGGGTCAGAATGAAGACATACAGTGCTCAGTTATATCAGGGACACCCACTACCCAGGATACTGAGCTTTACAATAGACATGCTACCTGGGGGTTGGTACTGGGTGGGAGTTGGGGGTGGGGTGCAGCAGAACACCCTGAGCCTGGCCCTTCACAGTTTCATCAGTGATGGGAAAAGGTGCCTCAGCTTAGCCATAACAAGCAGGATTGGGGGTCAGGCTGAGTCCCTACCACAGCCTCCTGATACGACGGGGATGGAGGAAGGCTCTGCCATCGTGAGCTGCAGAGGTGTCACAGGTCCTCAGCAGCTGGGCAGCCGGGGAGGGGCTGCAGATGGCGAGGGGCATCCTTGAGTGGTCAACAGACCAGAGGAAGCTGGAGCCCAGAGGTCTAGCACACAGGTAGCATCGGCAGCTGCTATTGGGATGGCTGGTGTCTGGGAACTGGGTGGTCTCTCCTTCCTCCAGGGTTGACCCTACTGTCAGCGCAGCTACCTCAAGCCCCCCTCCGCTGTCCCCAGCACAGGATGAGGTGACCTGCCAGTGGTGCTGCAGGGTGGCTCTAGATTGGGGCACTGCCTTGGAGGTCAGGATGAGGTAGGAGCACAGCTGTCCTGCAGGAGGCTCTTGCCATCACTGACCTCTGACCTCTTCCTGGGTTCTGACAAGTGTGTAGCAGGCCCTGGGAGTGACATGCCTCCCTTAACCATCCTGAGGATGCCATTGTCTCCCGCACTTTCTGGGCAGCAACACTGAGGCTTGGCTAGGTCCCCATATCCCTACAGAGGGTACAGCAAGGGTTGGATCTGGGATTTGTTTTTTAGACAAGGTCTCTTTAAATAGTTCTGGCTGGCCTAGGACTCTGCTCTGTAGACCAGGCTGGCTTCAGACTCATAGAGATCTTTCACCATTGCTTCCAGGGATCGAACTCAGGCTGTGGGACTTGTGTGGGAAGCATCTTTACCCACAAAGCCATCTCACCAGAACGTATTGAGCTAAAACTCACACACAGTCTAAGTCAGACATTTGTCGTTTTCTTATATATCTGTAAGAGGCTGGGAGGCTGGGCATGGAACCCAGGGCCCAACACAGCATTCTGCCCCGAGCCACCTGCCAGGTCTCACAGTCATACCCATGCAGGCCACAGTCCATTGCCTTTATGTTAAGTGCGCTTCTACAGCTGTGTGGACCTCACTGTGGTCAATCTGAGAACTTTTGTATTTATTTGCTATTTTGAGACAGGGTTTCTCTGTGTAGCCCTGGCTATCCTGGAACTTGCTCTGTAAACCAGGTTGGCTTTGAACTCACAGAGATCTGCCTGCCTCTGCCTCCTGAGTTCTGGGATTAAAGGTATGCGCTACCACCAACAGGCTGAGAACTTTTTTTTTTTTTTAAAAGAAAGATCTTATGCTATAGCTTGTGTTGGCTCAGAAACTCACTTTGTGGGCCAGGCTAGCCTTTAGCTCTAGGCAGACCTCTTCAGCCTGCCAAGTCCTGGGACTATATATGGGAGTGTGTGTGTGTGTGTGTATGTGTATAGACTATAGGTCCTGGTATCACCAGAACCCGCCCACCTCTTTACTGTGTGTTTCAGTCTTTCTATGGAAGCAGATAGTAGACATCTTGGAAGATGTGAAGTGGTTTTAAACTGCGTTTTCCTGACGACTAATGTTCTTTGCTTGCTTTTCTTTGCTTTTTTTATATATACTTTTTTTTTTTGACAGGGTCTTACTATGTAGACCAGGCTGACCCTCCTGCCTTAGGCTCTTGTGGGCTGGGCATATAAATGTTCAGTTTTCCTTTTTTTAAAACAAAGTTTTATTTTTAAATGTGAGTACCATTGTTTGTTTATTTGTTTGTTTGTTTAAAAATCATGACTTAAATTCATGAACTGCGACTGGGGAGTGACATGGTGGCAGAGTGCTTTCCTGGCATTTGAAAACGCTTGGTTTCATTCCTCTCTCCCAAAGCCAAGGAACAAAGCAAGTGCTGCTGGGGTGATATGGATTGTGACCCCAGCACCAGGGAGGCAGAGACGGAGTTCAGGGCTACTCTCAGGAACACGCCTAGTTCTGGATAGCCTGAGCTCCATGAGATCCTGTCTCCAGCCCGAAAAAAATGGAAACAAAACAAAACACCTACTATCTGAAACAGGATTTCCTTTCACCCCTTTCACTGATAGAGCTATTCAGTATAAATATAATTAAAAGTTTATAAATCTCTTTTTAAAAATAATTTATTTAAATTTATTTTGTATATATTGATGCGAAGGTGTCAGATCCCCTGGAGCTGGAGTTACAGACAGGTGTGAGCTGCCATGCGGGTACTGGGAATTGAACCCGGGTCCTCTGGAAAAGCAGTCAGTGCCCTTAACCTCTGAGTCATTTCTTCGCGTCCCCCCTCTTTTTCTTAAAGTAAGATCTCTTGTAGTCCAGGCTGGTGTCGAACTTACTCCCAGACAAGAATAACCTTGCGTTTCTACCCTTTCGTTTTCACCTCCTCTGGAGTGCTGGAATTGTAGGTGTATCCTACCGAGACTGGTTTATGCAGGGCTGGGGTCAAAGCCAGGGCTTGGAGCATGCGGGGCAAGTGTACTGCCAACTGAGCTGCATCGCCGGTCTGTTTGCTTTGTCACGGGGTCCTACTCATTAGCCCAGGCTGGCCTCAAACTGGGTATGTATCTTGGACCCTTGGTCCTTCAGCTTCTGCTTCCCACGTGCTGGGATTATTTGCTTCAGCTAATAGGCTTCACTTCCTGGGTGTGGTGGCAGCGCACGCCTGAAATCTCGGCATCCAGAAGGAAGGAGCAGGAGGAGAGAATGGCCAGTTCCAGGTCAGCCTGGTCTACAGAGTTGAGACCCTGTTTCCTCACCCCTCCTACACCACAAGAAATGAAATAAAGTAGAATTTGTTCTCTTTCTTTTCTTTTTTAAAACATTTTTTGTTACATTTATTTAGTTTGTGTGTGGTGGTGGTGGTGGTGGAAAGAAAACATGGGTGCCACTATGTCATGCGGAGGTCAAATTGCGGGAATCAGTTCCCTCTTTCCACCATATAGGTTCCAGTATGGAACTTGAGTTGTTGGGTGTGGGGGTAAGTGCCTTTACCTCTCTTCTTCTTCTTCTTCTTCTTCTTCTTCTTCTTCTTCTTCTTCTTCTTCTTCTTCTTCTTCTTCTTCTTCTTCTTCTTCTTCTTCTTCTTCTCTTCCTCCTCCTCCTCCTCCTTCTCCTTCTCTTCTTCTTCCTCCTCCTCCTCCTCCTCCTCCTTCTCCTTCTCCTCTTCCTCCTTCTCCTCTTCCTCCTTCTCTTCCTCCTCCTTCTTCTCCTCCTCCTCCTCTTCTCCTTCCTCTTCTTTTTGGTTTTTCGAGACAGGGTTTCTCTGTGGCTTTGGAGCCTGTCCTGGAACTAGCTCTTGTAGACCAGGCTGGCCTCAAACTCACAGAGATCCGCCTGCCTCTGCCTCCCGGGTGCTGGGATTAAAGTTGTGCGCCACCACTGCCCAGTCATATTTTGCTTCTTACAGCAGTGCTTTGGCCTACAGAAGAGTGACTGATGGTGCTGATGGTCCCTTCCTGCCCTGTAGCCCATTTAGTATTTGGTGTTTGACTACTGGGTGCTTACCCTGGCTGTTAAGAGACTGCCATTGACATTGGAACCTACTGCTTGTTTACAGTAATGAATGATGTTCTCCTCACACCCTCATTGCAGTGGTATGTAGACTCCTTTCACAGGCTGGAGTTTCATAGTAGCATGGTTGTGTGTGTGCTTTGTGCTTTTGGGCACTGGGTTCAATTCCTAGCACCAACCTTCCCCCCAAAACAAAACAAAACAGAAACTCAAGTCATTTCTGTTCCTGGCTCCAGGGAGGGCAGGAGCCAACTCTCTCTGTGTGTGTGTCCATGTGTATCCCTGTGTCCATGTGTGTGTTGAGAACAGATAACTGTTATGCTCCAGTGGAGCCCCTGAAGAAATCACACATCGCCTGAAGCTCCTTGGCAAAGGACACAGACGAGTGTCAGGAACACGAGCTTGGCTTCATTTTATTTTTCTCATTTTGGCCAAGAATATAAGAGAACAAATACCCATGTTGTGACTCCTCAGTACTGTTCCCAAGAGGAGGAGACAGATCTAATGCAAACACTCTAATGAATATTTACTTCAAATCTTTAACAACCAGTCCTCAGGACACAGGCCATGGTGCTGGAGGAATGATCTGGTAGACTCCAGCTGAGGCACGTGGCTGACTTAGAAGGATGAGTGATTCCTGGGGATGAGCCAGCAAGAGGTGACACTGGGAGCCAGCAGCTATTTACCAGCTGACTCGGGAGAATTTTCAAAACTACTGGGCCAGCTCTCCGGATAGCAGTTAAATAGCAGCCCCGGATACAGCCTCGTTTCTTCTTCATGCTGCCTGGATTACAGATAGAACAGCAGGTGGCAAAGCCTTGTTGAGGAGGACAAATCAAGACAGAAGCTTGCCAGGTACGGTGATGTATGCCTTTAGTTTCTGCACTGGGGAGGCAGAGATTGAGTTCGAGGCTAATCTGGTCTACATAATGAGCTTCAGGCCAGCTGCAGCTTCACAGAGAGACCCTGTCTCAGGAAAAAGACAGACGCTTGTGCCAGGTATTCAGGAGAGGAAAGCAAATGGATTGCCTGACTGTAGCACTTCAAGGCTGGCCTGGCCAGCAGGGCTTTGCTCCATGTTCCCGTTTGACACTTTTTTGGTTGTTGTTTGTTTTACCAGTATCTCAGGTTCTCTAGAGTGGCCTGGAATTCATTGTGTAGTCAAGGCTGGACCTTTAACTTGGGATCCTTTGGCTTCTACCTCTCAAGTGCTGAGAGATTACAGACTTGTACCATCAAACCAGGCACTCCAGGCCAGTTTAAGTTTACTATTTAGCCCAGGGTGGCTTTTTGTTGTTGTTGTTGTTGTTCTGGTTTTTCGAGACAGGGTTTCTCTGTAGCTTTGGAGCCTGTCCTGGAACTAGCTCGAACTAGCTCTTGTAGACTAGGCTGGTCTCGAACTCACAGAGATCTGCCTGCCCCTGCTTCCTGAGTGCTGGGATTAAAGGCGTGTGCCACTACCGCCCGGCCAGGGTAGCTTTGTACCTAGAGCAATCCCTCTGCCTCAGCCTCCCGTGTATGGGGATTATAGGTGTGTATCATCGTGCCTTGCGGCTCCTTTCTCTTAAAAGGTAAACTAATGGAGCCTGGAGACTGTTCACTGGGTAAAGTGCTGGCTGTACAAACATAAGGACCAGAGTTTGGATCTCTGGCACCCACATAAAGTAGGGTGTGGCCTGTCTGCAAGACCAGCTCTGATAGACAGAGACGGGTAGATCCTGGGGTCTTGCTGGTCAGCCAGTCTAGCCAAAGCTGTGAGCTCTGAGCTTTGTGGGAGATCCGGTCTCAATAAAGAAGCAGGGTGGAGAAGAGATTGGGGAAAGCATCCAATGAAGAGTGGGTGTACTTGCACACATGTGTGCATACACAGGCATGGCTATATCACACACACCAAACTAATTGATTAAATACATAACAAGATAATTGGCTTTGCTAATCTGTGGAGAGGAGAAACTATTAGATATTGTGTCTTCTCCAGACAGAAGTTCTCCCCCTGGCCCTGGCTTGTCAAGGGCAGGATTGCCTGAAAATACTCTCCACCAGGCCTCACCAGGCCACAGAAACTTATCTGTTGGATTAATGGCTAAATGGATTAATCTGACCTTGAAACAGGCTCCTGCACCTTCTGTGGCAATGAATTACCCTTCTGTGGGTACTTTTCTCCTAATTGGTCAAGTAGTCAACCCGTGGTGCTGGTAGGCTGGAAATAAAATAACCCCAAGTGCCTCCTTAGAAGAAGGCAGTCGGGCTGGAGAGATGGCTCAGCGGTTAAGAGCACTGACTGCTCTTCCAGAGGACCTGGTGTTCGATTCCCAGCACCCACATGGCAGCTCACAACTGTCTGAAAATGCAGTTCCACGAGATCTGACACCTTCACACCAATGCACATAAAATAAAGTTAAATAAATCATTGAAAAGTATTTTTTTAAAAAAAAAAAGAAGAAGAAGGTGGTCAACTGGAAGCAAGCCAAGAAGAATATTCTGAGTCTTTGACCACAGAGCTGACCTTTTGAGCTAAGCAAAGCTTCCTAGTTCAAGTGAGGGTAGACACTGTGTGTGTGTGTGTAGATCAGGTTGACCTCAAACTTCACAGTGATCCTTCTGCTCTGATGACAGGGAGGACAGGCCTTCTACACCAGCCGCACTAGAGAGTTACTATCTTGGTCCAGGCAATTTGAACGCAGAATAAGAACAGATAAATGCCCAATGGGCTGAAATACTATAATGGAAATCTCCAGAAAACCTAAAGATTCAGAACCTGCTTGGTTCCAAAGACATAAAGCTCACACATTTCCAGCCCAAGAAGAGAATTTTATCAGTCCACTGCCCAGAGGACTAGGATAGGTGACACGCTGGTGGCCAGAGGCTAGCCAGAAGGTGTCTTCATAGGGTGTCACTACCTTGATGATGTTAGTATAGCCAAAAGCCTAAAGCCAGACAGTGATGCATACCTATAATCCCAACATTTTAAGAGGTAGAGGCAGGAAGATCAGGAAGTTTAAGGTTCTCAGATACATAGTAAGTTTGAGCCTGGGATACACGAGACCCTATCACAAGAGAAAACAAGAACCAGAGGCTTGCAGCTGCCCATCATTGGTAGTGTGTTTGCCTAGCATGAACCAGGCTCTAGGTTCTGTCTCCATTGCCTCATAAACCGGCCATAGTGGTATAATCACAACACAAGGAGTTGGAGGCAGGAACACCAGAAGTTCAGGGCCACCCTCAACTGCACAGCTAGTTTAAGGCCAGCTCTAGACACATGAAACCCTGTCTCAAACAAAATGGGGGTGGGTGGCAGATGGTTCAGCAGGTAAAGGCACTTGCCTTGCGTGTCTGGAGATCTGAGTTCCGTCCACGGGACCTGGGTGAAGGCGAAAGGAAAGAACTGACTCCACAGAGTCAGGCCCTGACCGCCACACTTCTTATCCCTGCCCCACACCATACACAATAGTAATAAAATGAAGTTAAAAAAAAAATCTGGGATCAGTAAGATGGCTCAGCTGGTAAGGCACTGGCCTCCAAGACTTGACTACCTGCATGACAGAAGGAGAGAACCAGCTCCCAAAAGTTGTCCTGTGACCTCCTCATGTGCATCCTGACAAGTATACACCCATACCTATGCACACATACAACAAACACACCAACAGATGCTGAAACAAAATTTCACATCTGACACAAAAGGTAGGCCAATTGTGAGGACCGGCCTGGTCACTTGAACAGAATTATCAGACTGAACAGCTGCCAGAAGGTTACACCAAGGCACAGAGTGTGCTCAGGGTGGTGCTCCTGGCACAGAGAGGGGTGTGGCAGCCTCAGACACAGGCCCTGGGGCACCTGTCTCTGATGCCTTTATATCTTGGGCACTAAGCATAATGTTCAACCAAGTCACCCTGGACTGTGGAGACATCAGGCCGTAGACTGCAACTCCAAACAATCCTGCTTCTGCCATAGAGACAGAACTCTGTGCCATAGGGATTGAACCCTGTGCCATAGGGATTGACCCTGTGCCGTAGGGATTCACCCTGTGCCATAAGGATTCACCCTGTGCCAGGCAGTAGGCAAGCGCTGCCTCTGAGCCACAGCCTTAGGTTTCTTTTTGCTTTTTATTTTGAAACAGGGTCTCACTAAATTCTTGGACTGGCCTTGAGCTCCTTCTGTCGCTCAAAGAGGTCTTAAACTTGTGACCCTCCTGTATTAACCTCTGATATAGCTGTGGTGGTGTGCTGTGGTGTGTGTGTGTGTGTGTGTGTGTGTGAGAGAGAGAGAGAGAGAGAGAGAGAGAGGGAGAGAGAGAAAGAGAGAGAGAGAGAGAGATTTACTATGTAGCTCTGGCTGGCCTGGTGTAGATCTATAGACCAAGATAGCTTTTAACTCACAGAGATCTGCCTGCCTTGCCTCCTAAGTGCTGGGATTAATGGCTTGTACCATGGCACCCAACTCTTGTTTGCTTATTTTATGTGTTTGCCTGCATGTGTGTTTGTGTACCATGTGCATGCCTGGTACTTGAGAAAGGCAGAAGAGGGTGTTAGATCCCCTGGAAGGCTAGAGTTACAGATGGTTGTGAGCCACCATGCGGGTGCTGGGACTCAAATCTGGGTCCTCTGGAAGAGTAACCAGTGCTTTTACACTCTGAGATGTCTCTATAGGCCCTTGTTTGTTTCTGTGACAGGGTCTTACGTAGCTCAGGCTAGCTTCAAACTTTATAGTACCCAAAGACAACCTTGACTTCCTGCCTCAACCTCCCCAGTTCTGGAAAGGCCACTGCCGCCATGCCCTATTTTGTGGTGCTGAGGATTGTACCCAGGATCTTGTGAATGTTTGGTGCAAACATGGTACCAACTGAACTTCATTTCCCACCTTTGTTTTGTCTTTCCTTTTTTTTTTTTTTTTTTTGTTTGGATATAGGATAGGGTCTTACTTTGTTGCCTAGGCTGATAGGCTGACCTGGAATCTACTATGTAGCTCAGGTTGGCTTTGAACTGGTCTGGAAGCTCTTGCCTCTGCTCCTCAAGTGCTGGATTGCAAGTGTGAGCCACCATGCTGGGCTTAGTTCAAAGCTCTCAAAGGCTTTATTTTTGACTCTACCTTTGGGCAATGCTTTGGCCTTTAGATTGGAATAATTGTCTCAACGGCTGGTTTTACTGGCAGAGAAGGTCTGACCAAGAAGAAAAAGTGAATAGGTAGACTCAATTATTTTCTTTCTCAAGTGGGGACAGAAATGTGCTAAAATAGACATAATAACTGACTGGTGGGGAGGAACTTAGAAGGCCCCGCCCCTCCCTGAGGACGTATAGGCCGTTAATAGTTGTTGGGACAGCAAGAGACATTAGTAGGGTGTCCATGCTCCTATAAATAATCCTTGGCCCCTGCTTCTCTAAGTAAGCCTGATGAAACACTGGCTCACACACATACACACAAAAACCATGAAATCTGAAGGGAGACTAGATGGGAGGGAGGGCAAGATGGAGGAAGCACAATACATTCAAAATGCATTATATCCATGTAGGAAATTATCCAAAACAGTTTTAAGGGAGAAAAAAAGAACTTTAGGGTACTATTTTATTTTGTATTTATTATAATTATTATTATTGTTTTTAAGACAGGGTTTCTCTGTAGCTTTGGAGCCTGTCCTGGAACTAGCTCTTGTAGACCAGGTTGGCCTCAAATTCACAGAGATCCGCCCGCCTCTGCCTCCCAAGTGCTGGGATTAAAGGCGTGCGCCACCACTGCCCGGCTTATTTTGTATTTATTTTTAAGGGATGGGGTCTTGTTATGTTGACTTCCAGGGTTTAAGCAATGCCCCTGCCTCAGCTTTCTGTGTAGCTGGGATCACTGTCCAGTGGGTTGCCTCTTTGGAGCAAGGATTAAGGTAGAAGAAAGTTCAGAATCTCACTGACTCAAAGTGGTTCATACAGGACATAGACCCCTCCTGATTTCTCCTGCTTTCTCGGAAGTTCCAGTCAATAAGGCGGTTGGAGTTGACGACGTGGAACTTCAGCTTGTAATTCCCCAGTGCTGAGGCTTAGGCAAGACAATGGCCTGGTGCATGTTGCAAATTTGATGTTTTCGAGTTTGTTTATCTATTTTAGACAAGTTCTCATGTCGTTCAGGTTGACGTTGAACTCCTGTCTCCACGACTGGAGTGCTAGGATTACATCACATGCTCTGCCACACGCACCATCCGTTTACCCTTCTGATGGGTCTCTCCTCTGCCTCTCTGACTTCCAAGCACCTGGTAAGTCCCACAATGCAGAGACAGTGTCACAGACAAATCTGGACAGAGCCCTGGTCTCCCACTCCTTCCAGGCTCAGGAACCATTTTGGTCTCTTCTCATTCGCGTCTTCCTTCATCTGGTGAGCCCCAAACAGAGCCAAGTCTCTGAGAGCAAGGGCCTAGCTGGAGGAAGAGCATTTGAGGCCGGAGCTTCCCATGTTGGAAGCAGGACCCTCGCACAGACGGAGGCACTGAGTGCAGTTCTCGGAGCTGGTCTCTGTCTTTATCTATGAGATTGTAATTGGCTAAGTCATACCCGTCTCAGAGGCACCGAGGCCCTCCTGACATGCGCAGGAGGCCTGCGGCCCTCTTGAAGGCTGTGCTTGAGCCTGGGTGTTACTCCAGTAAGGCAAACCAGCTTCTTCTGACCTCCCTGACCTGCAGGCGCTCAGCAGTGACTCAGCAGCCCTTGCCTGCTTTGTACCGGCTGCTCCTGCACCCCGCCCTGTCTGTAGCTCTTGGTCCATGTTCTCAGGGGAGCAGCAGTGGGTAGACTTGGCAGGCTGACACGTGACACTGGGGTAGAGCAACATCCTGGATCTACAGGGCCTTAAGGTGCCAAAATGGGACCTGTGCATCAGGGATGGATGGAGCTGAGGGCCTGCTGGATGCTGGCTTCCCAGGGTGGCAGGGTAAGAGAAACCTCCTTGAGTGACATTTCCACTCTGTCCCTTACAAAATGTAAATGCTAGTGAGAAGCAGTGTTCACAGGAAACTTTCCTGAAGCACAGAAAAGGCTTCCCTGGCTGAGGATGTAGCTCAGTGGTAGAACACTTGTCCAGCATGTGTGAAGTTCTGAGTTTAAACACTAAGAGGTGAAAAAACAGCAAGGAGGATTCATGGAAATTCAAAGTCAGCTTGAGTTACATAGCAGTTTTTTGTTTTATCTGAGACAGCATGTATGTAGCCCTGGCTAGCCTGGAATTCACTATATAGACCAGGCTGGCCTAGAACTCACAGAGATCTCCACCTCTGCCTCCTGAGTGCTGGGATTAAAGGTGTGGGCCACCACATCTAGCTACATAGCAGGTTTTAGGCCAGCCAGGGCTACATGGCAGGATCCTGTTCCAAGCCAGACCTCTGGGCTGATGATGTAACTCAGTGGGTGCAGTGCTTACCTAGCATGCTAGAGGCCCTGGGGTTTGATCCCTAATACTGCATAACCGCAGAATGGTGGAGGCAGAGGACCAAGAGGTCATCCTCAGCTACATAGGAAGTTTGAAGCAAGCCTGGGCTGCATGAGACTTTCACAAAAACAAAACAACAAAACACTAAACCAAAGCAAAGCAACAAGGACAAGAAAGGGAGATGACAATATAAAGAAGATTTAAAAAAAATTTTTTTTAAAGCCTGGATGGATTGGCCGCTGTTTAATACTGAATCCCTTCCTTCCCATTCAAAACAGTATTAAGACATTTCAAAATGAACATTTATTTTCCTGTGTCTTTGACCAGAATGACATCTTGTGACTGTGAGGGAGGATGGGAAATGTAGTTTTACTGTAGATCCTCCTGTGCCAGGTTAAAGGGATTCTGACAATGGCTGAATGTGACTGTGAGGGAGGATGGGAAATGTAGTTTTACTGTAGATGCTCCTGTACCAGGTTAAAGGGGTTCTGACCATAGCTGACTGTCAAGTTCAAGGAGCAGAGGTGAACGATAATGGAATAGAGCAGCCACGAAGAGTGCGACAGCTGCTGGTATTACCATGAGGGGTTGTTGATGAACAAGCATTATAGGCGAAGATGGGTGCAGGCAGAAAAACCAGACGCTGAAGGCTGTGGGGTGCTTGCCTGGTGTTGGGGTGCTTCCCCAGTGCTTAATAGGAAGAGGTGTCCTTGAGATGGCTAAGCCCATATCTAGTGACATCTAAGGTCCCCAGGTCACACAGGAAGGCCAATGCAGCCAAAGAGAGTTAGGCTGATATCCTAACTGGGGAAGAGAGAGCCTGTCCTTGAGACACTTTGAGGGGAAGGGCCCTCAGGGATGAGAAGGCTCCAGGTGGCAGTTTGGAAAAGTGGTGCTATGGGCTCAGGGCACATTGCTGTGGCTTGGATGTCTGGTGGCAGTGGTGGCAGCCCTCTGGGATCTCCCTTGGGAGAATTATACGTAGGAACTGGAGTTTTCCTTGATACTTGGTGGGAATCTGCCATATAAAACCAAAATTTACTCAGGTGGTGGTGGCACACGCCTTTAATCCCAGGACTCAGGAGACAGAGACAGAGGAATCTCTGTGAGTTCGAGTCCAGCCTGGTCTACAAGGCAAGTTTCAAGAGCTGTTACACAGAGAAACCCTGTCTCGAAAACAAACAAACAAACAAAACAAAAATCACCGGGAACTCTGCTGCCACTGTGGCTCATGGTTCTTGGGCAAAATATCCTTTCAGTTCCCTGCAAACTTTAGCTTCTAGGAGATGGAGGTAGTGATGTCTTCTTTTTAGACTTGCATTTTCTTATACATGTATTCATCTCTTTTCCTCTCAACCCCAAGCAATGTGGACACCTGGATGAGTGGTCGTGTATGAGTTAATGTAGTAAGGTCACTGCGTTCTTCGCTTCCAAATCTCGGTTCCTCTCCTCGCTGAACAAACCACACTTTTACGCGCCCGGCATGGTTTCTCACCCACCTGCAGTCCTAACACTTGAAGAACAGAAACAGGAGGATGATAAATTCCAGGCTAGCCTGGTCCACATAAGGAGATCCTATCTCAAACCCACAGGCCCAAACTCCTGCATTTCACAGAAGGTAGTATGGCATCGTTCCTCATTGGGAGGCTTCAGGATTGGGGGAAGCCAGTTCCGCTGGGCACTCTGCGAAGTCTGGGCGGGCTTGACTCTACCATAGAACTTTGGGGTCCTGCCCTGTCGGCCGTTCTTGGACCCTGATTCCCTTGCAGGCTGGCTGCACATCAGTCTTGCTACTTCTGCCTCCCTCTTGAAGTCTGGTTCTGCACACTGTCCTCAGTAGCCCAGTTTCCTTACCATTCGGATCTTTCCTGGTTCCATGCCTCTCATAAGGAACCCTTTGTGAACATCACTAATAAATACTTCCCTGGAGGTTCCTAGAACAGTGTAACCAGGCAAAAGGTCCCAAGGGCTTCATAGCTCTTAATGCCTATGTAGAAATCAAGAATAGTCTTCATTTGTTTATTTAACTTACTATTTTGAGTCTTGAATTTTTATTTTTTTATTGTTGTGTGTATGCTGTTTGGGAAAAGGTGCATGCCATGGTGTTTGTGGAGGTCAGAGGGTAATTTTATGGGTTCGTTTTCACCTTCCATCTTGTACCCTGGTTGGCTATTATTGGTAAGCAATTACTGACAGAGTCATCTTGCTGGGCCCATCTTTTTTAATTAAAATGTTCATTATGTTCTATATATTTAGCTGGATGATGGCGGCGTATGCTTATAATCCCAGTACTTGGAAGGCAGAGACAGGCAGATCCTCTGTGAGTTCAAGGCCAGCCTGGTCTACAAGAGCTAGTTCCAGGACAGCCAGGGCTGTTACACAGAGAAACCCTGTCTTGAAAAACAAAACAAAATATTCAATATATTTAGCAAAAGAGTACACGCATGTGTGTGTTCATACAAATGCAATATTCCTGTGGAGGTCAGAACACAAATTTGAGAATCAGTTTTTTCTTCTTCCACCAAATGGGCCCCAGAAATTGAATTAGGTCCTCAAGCTTGGGGCAAACACTCATTAACCCATTTCAGTCCCCTCCCCCCCCACTTTGAGAAACCATCTTTGAACTCACAATCTTCCTGCCTCCACCTCCCAAGTTCTGGGCTTAAAGACGTCCGTCACCATGCCTGGCTCTAAGAGGGCTTTTATAAATGATTTAGGTACCTGCTGATTTGGTAAAAAAAAAAAAAAAGTGATAATTCACTCATTGTGTATACACATGTACACACATACATCTTTCTTGAGATGGTGTCTCCTCTATCCTAGGCTGGTTTCAAACTTGGTGTGTAGCAGAGAATGACCTTGGACAGTCTGATTCTCTTGCCTATTCAGCACAGAGCTACTGTGTTCTGCGACAGTAAATCCTTCTTCCAGCTCTCTTCAGCTGCTCAGGGTCCTGCTCAGGGCCCACTTCCCCACTTCACTCCCCAGGGGAAGTGGGAGCTGCTGGCAGGAACTGCAGAAGGGAATTCAGAGGCCTGAGAGCAGATTGCAGGCCGTTAGAAGAGGGCTGGGTTCCTGAGACAAGTTTCCTCGGTCAGAAGACCTGCTTGCAGACAAGATTGTCACCCAAGGTGCTGTGATCTCTGATGGCTGTCTTTTTCTCCCCAGGCCTTATTTTACACACTGGTACAATGAAGGAAGGGGGCTGATAACTTCTAAGGGCCCATGCCAACGTGCTAAGAGGCCTCTCCTCACGTTACCTGGGTGTGTATCATTCTGCTCAGCCCCGGGGTCAGTTGCCGAAAACTGTGAGTGGGTTTGTTGGGCCATCTTGACTCTCCTTCCCTGGGCTGGAATGTGCTGCTGCTACTGTAATCCTCAGAGGCTGTCTCCAATTCTGGCTCACTTCCCGTTCCCTTTTCTAGTGGCGGTAACTTCCCCACCTTTTTATGCTTTTGAAAAATTACATTTACTTATTATATTATTTGTGTGCGTATAGGCACACATGTGTCATACATATCTGAGATCAGAGGACAACTTGCAGGAGCTGACTTTCCTCTTCTATCCTGTCGGTCCCAGGGACTGAACTCAGGTTTCCAGGCTTGGCAGCAAGCACCTTTACCCGCTGAGGCTATCTTGCCTGGTCCACCGTTATTTAACAAAATGCTATTAGACTACATTAATTATGAGTTTTATGATGCTTGTATATGATGCATTTGGCCATATTCGCCCCACCTAGTCCCTATCCTGGTGATCTCCTCGTCTATGTAGTCCCCCTTCCATGCCTCTGTGTGTGTGTGTGTGTGTGTGTGTGTGACCCACTGAGTTTCATGAGGAACATGGGTGCTATCTACACGAGTGTGGACACGTTACCAGTGACTACATCACCGAAGAAAATATCTCCCCCTCTGCCAGCAGCCACTACTGGCCTATAGATCCTCAGGAAGGGATGCGATCCCATGAATCCCTCCCCTTCTTTGTTTTTTTGACCAAAGGGTCTCACTCTAGTTCCTACTGTCCTTGAATTTACTCGTAACTCAGGCTGGCCTGAATTTGTGATGGTCCTCCTATCTCAGGCTGCAGTTACAAGCTCGAACCACTGTGCTTGGCTTCTTCTATTTTGTTTTCTTGAAACAGGGTCTTAAAACCTGTAGCCCAGGTTGGCCTGGTACTCTAGATCTTCCTGCCTTGGTCTCCCAAGTGCTGGGATCACAGGCATCACCTACCATGCCAGCTTGGTAGTGACTTTGTTTGTTTGGTTTTTGTTTTGTTTTGTTTTGTTTTTGAGACAGAGGCTCACTGTGTAGCCCTGGCTGACCTGAGACTTGCTCTGTAATCCAGGCTAGCTTTGAAAGCACAGAGATCTACCTGTCTCTGTCTTCCAAGGGCTGGGATTACAGGCCTGCACTCCCCCACCCCAGTCTAATAATAAAAACATTTAAAGATCTATTTCATTGCTAATACTGTGCTTGACTGCAGGTGTCCAAAAGACATCAGATCTTCTTGGAGTTGGAGTTCCAAGTGGTTGTGACAACCCCCTCCCTCCCCACCATGGGTGCTGGGAATTGAATCCCAGTCCTCTGGAAGAGCAGCAAGGGTTCTTAGCAGCTGATTGTTCCCACCACCAACCACTCCAAACCAATTTTTATAATATTATTCTTTTATTTTTTGAAACAGAGTCTTGCTATGTGGCTTAAAGGGCCTGGAAATCCTCCTGCCTCAGTCTCCCCAGTGCTAGGAATACAAGCACAGGGTGCCACAGCCGGCATGGATCCTTGTCTTCATCCTCCATATTGTCTTCATCCTCCCTCAGTCAAGTCCCTTTCATGAAGCACCTGTTTTTCCTCCAAGCCACACAAGTTTCCTGAAAAGAAATTATATTTTATTATTTTTTACTGCTTTCTCGTTCAGACTTCCATTCTCCCCAACCCACCCCCCCCCCTTGGTTTTCAAGACAGGGTTTTTCTGTAGCTTTGGGAGCCTGACCTGGAATTGGCTCTTGTAGACCAGGCTGGCCTCGAACTCACAGAGATCCGCTTACCTCTGCCTCCCAAGTGCTGGAATTAAAGGTGCGCTCCACCACCACCTGGCTCCTCACCTTCTCTTGACACTGATTCAGAGACCTTGGAGTCTACCTTGCAATCTATTGTCCTTAAGTTCACAAATAAAGGCTTCTTTCGTTTACCATTTTCTGAGTCTGGATTGATTGACAACTACAGAATCAATTCTGTAGGGTGGTGAATTTGAATCCTGAGTGTAAGAACTTTGGCAAAACTGTAACCTGTTTGTTCTCGAGTCTCTCCTGTAAAAATGGGAAGAGTCTTAGTAATTGGGGGCTGGAGATGTAGCTCAGTTGGCAGAGTGCTTGCCTTGCATGCATGGAGCCCTGGGTTTGGTTTGTAGCACCAAATAAAACAACTATGGTGGCATCTGTGATCCTAGCAATCAGGAGGCGAAGGCAGTAGGATCAGGCGTTGGAGGTGACAGATGGCTACATAATGTGGTTTGAGGTCGGCCTGGGATACACAGCCAGTTGTAGGCCTCCTTGGACTATAGGAGACCCTGTCTCAAAAAAAAAAAACAACAACCACTATACAAGAAAGGAAAAGCTGAGGCATAAGGGCCACAGGTTCAGGACCTTCCTGGAGAACTTGGTGGGACCCTATCTCAAAATAAAAATTAAGGAGTGGGCTAGGGGGCTAGGGGTGGAGGGTGGGGAGAATACAACTCAGAGGTAGAACATTTGGCTAGCAAGTATAAGGTCTTAGGTTCAATACCCGGGACTGCCAACAAAATCAGCTCCCCCAAACATTGCTCTGAGGGGCTGAGGCTGCAGGTTGTGGATTCCAGGTCTGTCTGGGCAACACAATGAAATGGTGGCCAGCAAGGCCATAGGACATTCTGTCTCAAAATCAAATAGTGTCCTTCAAAGGGGAAAACACAGAGACTTAAAAGATGTTAGGGGCCCCCACAAGCTGCAGTTCAGCGCTTGGTACTGGCCCCTGGGCTGGATTCCTCACTCGGCAAAGGCAAGGAGACACGTTAGTTACCGTAGAACTAACCTTGATTTAGTCATCAGAAACGGCTTTCCTTTTCCCACCTCACACCCCGCCTTGACAGCCCAGGCCCTCACCATGCCCTCTCCCGACCCTCCCACCCCGCAGGCGCGCTGCACGACGCTGAGTCAGGCTGCGCCCAGCTGGGGCGGGGCCCGCGCATGCGCACTGGCGGCCGCGTCGGGGCTGGGTTAGATTTATAGCCGCCCGATCAGCTGACGCTCTGCATTGCAGCCTGCGGAGTGCAGCGGCGCCATGTACGCTCTTGCCGTCTTCGCGAGCCTTCTGGTCACCGGTGAGCTTTGGGAGTACTCGTTCTGGTGGAGAGGGACGCTGTAGTGTCCCCTGGGTCCCGGTTGCAGGGCAACCCGGCCGAAACGGGCCTCGCCCTCGGCTCTAACCAGGACGCGCTTGGCGAGGCCGCGCAGTGCGCAGGCGCAGGCCGGGGCCTGTGTCTGAGGGGACCTGGTTCCGACTCCCTGAGAATTCGAGTGGGTCGATGGGGGAGGCTGCGTGTCCTTTGTGTGTGTATGTGTGTGTGTGTGTGTGTGTGTGTGCGCGCAGGCTTTTGCCCAAGGCCTTGCGGATGGCCTTGCTTCTCCCTGGGGTGGGTGGGGGAGGGTGGGAATCGGGGTGACCTCCCCCTTCCCCCACCGCCTTGTCCCTGTCCTGGCGCATGTGAGCTACATGGCCTGAAGCCTGGTTCTGCAGGCCACGTTGGCTCGTGACCTCTGCCTCAGACTGAACAGTGTGGGAGTTGCAAGACGCTCCTGTGTGCCTGCTTTTGTCTGTGTTTGACATGTGTGTGAATTCCGCAGCGTAGTAGGTCTCGGTGTGTGTGTGTGTGTGTCTGTGTGTGTCTGTGTGTGTGTGTGTGTGTGTCTCGGTGTGTGTGTGTGTGTGTGTGTGTGGAGTTTTGTGGTCCCCATTGCATAGAACCTCTTATTTTTTCCTGTTTGATCTGGCGAAACCATTGGCCAGCCTTTATTTTGTAGTAAGTGTGAGAGCTGGACACAGAAGTTGGGTTTCTAAAATGGTACCGATAATTTTGTTAAAAATCTCTGCAGGTTACCATGGCAGCGCCAAGGGACCCACGGCCTCGCCTTGATTCTAGGTGAGGCCGCCTGGTTTGCTGTGGCGGATCTTTCTCTTAAGTCTTGCCCTGCCTGGCCTCATTTCAATCATCGTGTTGTACAGACAGGTGTGAATTGAGATTTTAATCCCTACAGAGGGGCTCATCTCAAGTTGGCATTTTCAGGTCATAGACCACCAAAGGAAGTAAACAGCTATAGCTCCCGACTTCACAGTTTGCTTATTTGTAACTAGCCAGTGGAGGAGGGGGCTCTTTCTAAGACAGGGTCTGGCTAAGTACCCCAAAGTGGCTTTAAACTTTCTTGGGGGCAACAGTGTCTTGCCTAGCCCATGCTGGCCTTGGACTTGCTACGCAGCTGAGAACGTCCTTGAACTCCTGATCCTCCTGCCTTTACCTAAGTGGGGGGGAATTACCTGTGCTTAAAAGAATAAAGTTTTAATCAGGTTAGGGTAGTGAACACTTGTGATCTCAGCATTTGGAAGGCTGAGATGGGAGGATCTTAAATTAGAGGCTAGCCTGCGCTACACAAAATTCAAGGCTAGTCTGGGCTATATATTGAGATTGGGTTGCAAGAAAAATGAAAAGAAATGCATTTGATCTTGTTGGCATTGAGTCATCCCATCCCTCGTGAGTTCTGATTCACCCACACCACCAAAAGCAGACTTCTTTTTTCTCTTTCTGCAGTGTGGGGCATTGTGAACTTGGACCCTCCGACCAAGTCACACTGCAGCCCTTAATTGTTTTCTTTGGAAAACTAAAATCTATTTCTAATGCATATGTAGTTCACCTGACCTAGTTAAATAGGTCCTGTCTTCACTGAGCACTTAGGTTTGAAAGGCCTTGGCCTAACTGCAGGCCCTTACTGTAGCCAAGGTCACACCGGTAACTGGGAGAATACTGGCTTGTCTTGAGTACTCTCCACCACTGAGTTGTTGGTAAAGCCTGGGGTGACTCTAGCCCATGTCTGCTTGCTGAGGCTCTCAGGGCCTGTGGGTTCAGTGTGGCACTACTGTAGTGCAGGGTGCCAACCAGACTCAGGAGAGAGTTCTTGGCTTGTGCTTTAATGACATCCAGAGTGTTTAGTGTTGCAGGTCTTATCCAATCTTCACAAAAGCCTGGGGGTACCGACACCTATTTTGGGCTACTCTTCACCTGCCTTTCCCACTTAGACAGAAAGTAGAGAGGTGCTAAATAAATTGAAGGCCAGTTTAACCTCTTCATAGGGAATGAGAACAGGTGCCCAGACTTAAGTCTGGAGGATGTCTCAAGACTCTGTCTCTTTACCAGATACCACAGCCCAGGGGGTGAGGGTGCTCAATGTTAGGCCTGACCTCGGTTCCATTTTCAGGCTCCACATGGTCGAGGGAGGGTGAGCCCTGACTCCTACTGGTTTTCTTTGATCTCAGTCTCCAGAGCACAGGTGCACACGCATACACACACATGCACACGTGCGCGCGCGCACACACACAATTTTTAAAAATATATAAATAAAAAAAACCCTGTGCTGGCTGTAATTTCCATGCATTCGCTCTCCATAATGGTGACATGGTGGCAGGGTCAGCCTAACCAGCACGGGGCATCATTAGCTGTCTGCAGTGGCAGCCCCTGAATCCGCTCGTGCTGTCTGGGCCTGCTTGCAGGAAACAGCTCTGCTCCCGCCAGTGTCAGGGAATCTTAGTGTCAGGATGTGCAGTGGGGGATCGCTCCAGTGGGGAACAGGTGGGTCAGCATTGGTGAGCTGAGTAGAGAGAGTTGGTAAAGATGCTGGCATGGGAGAGATGCTTTCACCAAAGCTAAGATGCCATTGCCGCTGTCACTTGGGCTGTGGCTAACCCCTTAGTGTCTGTACACACAGAGGCTGTGTTTTGTAGCCTAGTCTGCCTAAGTTATAAGTAGCAACAGGAACCCCCAGTTTCACCTGTTGATTATGCCGAGTAAATCCTGTTTAGCAAAAGGTAGCTTTTTTTTTTTTTTTTTTTTAAAGGCAGGTTCCTGCTTGTAGCCTACTGTGCCGCACAGGTTAACCTTGAATGTAATCCTCCTGTTTCACAGGCCTGAGTGCTGGCTGGAATTACAGGTGTGAGCCACCATGCCTAGCCTCTGTCAGTTTTGTGTTTGGGTGTGTGTTTGTGTGGTGTGGGGTATGCATGCCTCTTCAAGGCCAGGGGAGGCCGACAGACATACTTTTTCATTCTTTATCCCCTTGAGTCCAGGTCTCTCACTGAACCTGAGAGCTCAGCTGGCAGCCAGCAAGGCCCAGGCATCCTTCTGTGTCCGCCCCCACAGTGCTTAGGTGAGGGTGTGTGACCACGCTCAGTTTATGTGGGTCTTGGGGAATCTGAACTCAGGCCCTGGGGCTTGTGCAGCAGAACTACTGAGCCGTTTCCCCAGCCCATCTTGTCAAGTTTTTGACGTGTATTTGACAGGTTGTTTTGAAATGTATTGGCTTTGAATTGGAGGGAATTGTCTAGCTCAGGGAAGGAGAACCTAGCCTGTATTTTTTCTTTCACTCAAGGGCCTTAGAAGCCTGGCAAGCACCCTAGACTCTTAACCCTATGCCTCTATTTTCTTATGTAAAACTGGAATGTCCAAGCTATTGGCAGGATCTGAAATGGACAGGAAGAGGAAGGGCAGGTTGTTGCCCTGTGGGGTTGGGACACTCCCTAATGAGAGTGCCTGGGAAGTCCCTAAGGCCAAGGCCTGCTGCCTGAATAATGACTTTTTTATTTTTTTATTTATTTATTTTTTTTAAAGTAAGCAATTGACATGAATTCTAGAGTATTGGCTTCTAGGCTTTAAGCTTTGTTCCCCAAGGCAGGAAGTTACAGATCTGATTACCCCCCCCTTCCCAACTGGGCATTGAACTCAGGGCTTCTTCTCTTGTCCTGGGTATTCTGGATTTGCTTAGAAAAAGAATAGGCAAGATCACTGATTGCATTGACCAACCTGCTTGTTTTTGTTCTTGGTCCTGGGGGATTGAATTCAGGACTTTGCAAGTTAAGCACCTACTCTCCCATTGAGCCACACCTTTAGTTCAGTTTTTTTAAAGAAAAGGTTTATTTTATGTGTGTGGGTATTTTGCCTGCATGTATATGCATGTCCCCTGGAACTGGAGTTATAGTTTTGAGCTACCAAGTGGATGCTGGGAATTCAACCCGGGCGTCTCTCTCTCGAGATGCAGCCAGTGCTCTTAACCTCTCAGCCGCTCTTCCCACCCCCTCCAGCTCAATGTTAATTAAAAAAAAAATTTTTTTTTGAGACAGGGTTTCATTATTGTCCTGGAACTCACGATGTAGACCAGGTTCTCCTTGAACTCACAGAGATTCAACCCCCTCTGCCTCTGCCTCCTGAGTGCTGAGGCTGAAGGCCCCGCGCACAGGCCTTGAACTCAGAACCTCCTTTTTGGTCTTGATCTGCCTCTGCCTTCCCAGTCCTGAGGTTATGGGTGTGTACGGTATCACTGTGCCTTGTTTCAAATTGCACTGTTTTATTTATTAACTGAATTGGTGGCGGTACTAGTGATGGAAGCCAGGACCGTGTGATAGATTGCTAGGCAAGCACTTTACTAGTGAGCTAGATCCCCAGCTGTTCTCAGCTTAAGATGGCGGGCACAGCAGGGCATAGTACCGTGAGCCTTTAATCACAGCACTTGGGAGGCAGAGGCAGGTGGATATCTGTGAGTTTGAGGCCAATCTGGTCCATGTAGAGTTCCAGGCCAGCCAGGGCTGCATAGAGAGACCCTTTAATTAATCTCAGCACTCAGGAGCACAAGGGCAGAGCTCTTGTGAGTTTGAGTTCATCCTGATCTACTTCGTGAAACTAGGTCTCAACACAAAACCAACAGTGGTTAAGTGTTTAAGGTGGGTGTGGAGACTTTGACTATTGTAAAAGCACCAGTTACTTTATTTATTCCTTGTTTTTTCAGATCCAGTGAAGTTCCAGAATAATCCTTTGGAGTCTAGGTTTTTGAGACAGGGTTTTGCCATCTTGGCTGGCCTGGAATTTGTTACGAAATTGTTGCGGTCTTCCTGCCTCTGCCTCCCAAATTGGGATTATAGGTAGTCCAGGTTGGGTATGGAGCAGAGCATTATCTCACTGTCAACACTGTGGCCTTAGGCCAGGTACTTACTGTCCTGATTTCTTCATATGCCACCTGGCATCCATTGTTACTCTCTTGCCACAGTGCCCTGAGGATTTAATGAATTTTTGCAGCTCCACACTGATAAGTTGTTTTTATCCTTGTCCCACCAGCATGGAAACCCTCCTCTGCCCTTGGCTTGGCGATTTCCATGGCATGTTTTCATTTCAAGGGTTGCTGTGTAGATTAGCAACAAATTTAAAAGATTTATTGAAAATGTGTGTTGGGCATAACGATAGTGTCCCACTGCCATCTCCCGCCTCACTCAGTACACTGTCCTTTCTGCCTCTTCTCAGAACCTCACGCATGGAACTATACCTGCAGAGCTACCATTTTTCTCCTTTTTTCCTTCTTTAACAGAAATGGTAGTATGTGGGCTGTTTTTGCTTCTTGGTCTTTTTAGACATGCAGAAAAGTGGGAGGGGAGTTGACCCTATGTATTTATTCAGTGACCAGCTTAAGAAATGGTCTCTTCTGCCAGTAACTCTAGCCTGGGTGCCAATCATACGCTGAAGCAGAACCCTCTGCCCTATGTGGTCTGTTCGTTTTGATCTCATTCACCCCGGCTTCCTTGTAACTCACTGTGTTGCCCAGGTTGGTCTGGAAGTATTGGTAATCCTGCCTCAGCAGAGCGAGTCACTTCTGTTCTCCAAGGCTTTTGCTTTATGAACCAGTTACAATAGCAGTGTAGCCAGTTCCTGAAGCCTTGACCTAGCTTATTCTATCTACCACTTGTATGCACTGTTTTGTTTTCGGCTTAAACAACAGGAATTTATTTCTTATAAATCATTTGCTTCTTCCTTGAGGGATCTCTCCCTGGCTTGCAGTTTGCTTTGCTATTATAGGGTAGGTGGGCAGGTTGGGGCTGGGGAAGACACTAACTTACTGACCAGACCGCAAACTTGGCAGATTTTTACCAAGTTCCTCAGTAGTCTCATTTCCTGTTCCAGTATTCCTGTCTAGTTATCCTGTCTCCTAAGCTGGTTAAAAGTGGTTAGGTGGCGTAGGTGGTGGAAGTCTGATCCCCAGGATTCATATAGTGGAAGGAGAGACTGACTTGCAAGTTGTCTGACCTCCACTCGTCTGCACAGAGAGTAAGTTAAATTAAATCTTTTTTTTTTTTTTAAAGTGTACGTGACCTTGTGGGTCCTTCCTGGAACATCTTCCTCAAAAATAACGTCCCTCTGTGCCTTCATGTCTGCTCGGATATATGGCCTTAGTGTTCCTGCTGCGCTGCCTGAACTTGACTCTCACCCCAAACTCGGCCCTGAAGCTCTTCCGGCCTTATTTTCTTTTGAGCATTAATGGCAAGCTACTCACTGTGTCTGCAGCTTATACCATAGTGCTCGGCATTGTCAGGTGGCAGTGTGGATGGGAAAGGGTGACGGCTGAGGTTAGTGTGCATGAAACTGAGTGCTATAGGCCCAACAGGGCCCATGAGATGGGTCAGCAGGGAAAGGCGCTTGCCACCAAGCCTGCGCTACCTGAGTTCCGTCCCTAGGACTCAGATGGTGGAAGGAAGAGAACTGACTAGTTATCCCTTAGCTTCTGCATGCATGCTGTGATGAGAGTCTCTGCATGCACATAAATAAATGTGATTAGGGCTGGAGAGATGGCTCAGTGCTTAAGAGCACTGGTTGCTTTTGCAGAGCACCTAAATTTTGATTCCCAGTCCCCACGGGGCAGCTCACAGCTGGCTGTAATGCCTTTCCTGGAAACTGGGTACTCTATTTTTGGGCTCCACTGGTGCTTTGCTCACGCATACATATAAGTAAAATAATCTTTAAAAAATGTAATTAAGAATAATGTTAAATTTCATTAGCTTTCTCAGTGCTTGAGTCGAACCCAGGGGCTCTCAGATTAGACTGTTAGAGACAGGGTCTTCCTCAGGCTGATGCAGTTCTCCTTTAGCTTTTCTCGTGTTGGAGTTACAGCTCTTCTCCACCACGCCTGGTCTGTCTGCTTCTCTGTCTTGTCCCTCCTGGAGTCCTGCCGATGAGCTACATTCCCAGCTCTTTTATTTTGAGACAGGGTCTCAGTAAGTGTGGCAATTTGAACTCCTAGTTCTGTAGCCTTGGTAGGCCTTGGATTTGTGACCTTCTTGCCTCAGCCTTCTGAATAGCTGGGATTGTAGGTCCGTGTCCTCATGCTGGGTATGTCCAGTCTTTATCAGGATTAAGTGGAGTGGTTTATGTTCTGACCTTAACATTGAGACATTGTTTCTGGGAGCTGACAAACCCAGAATTACTCTCTGGGCTCAGATGAATATACTTTCACAGTAGTTTGTGGTCAGGCTGGAGGGACACCCCCGCCAATGCCTGTGGGAGATGATTTTTCTGTGGGTAGTAGGACCCAGAAGCAAGGTGAACCTGAAAAGGGAACCAGCTATAATTTGGGGAAGTGACATTTCCCCACCCTTCCAGAAACTGGTGGTTCTCTTTGGGTGTCAGGGTTTTGATTTGAGTGGGCAGTGCGGGGAGGCCTCTGTGAGCAGACTGGAGCGATGCCTGAGAATGACACCGTGAGACCTGTCATTGTGCTTGCTAATAACAGAAAAAACTAATTAGAAATCCTAGGACCCCTGGACCCCCTTATGTGTAGAAGTCACTGCAGACTCCAGAGAGCTTGTGGATTATTGTTATTAATAATTCCTGTGGATTATTGGTGTCCATGTCGCTCCCTTTACTCCTCGAGTATGTGCGTGTGCCACTCTGTGTTTCTGGGTAAGGAACCAGGTCTTGTGCATGCTAGGCAAGTGCTTAACCACTGAGCCCTGTTCCCTCCCCCACAACCTCTCAACACCTGGCTGGTGTTATTTAACACACAGCTGCTGCTGTGTTGGGTCTGCTGAGCCACATGTCAGATACTTCTGGAAGAAAGAATTGATGTGAGGGGCTTGCGGTATTCCCCTTACCCCTCTTTGGGGTCTCTGGGACCTGCTTTTTAAGACTGCACCTTGAACAACTGAGGGGCATGGGCTGCAGCCAGAATATTCAATCCTTCCCGAGGTAACTTTCTACTCAAGGCAGGTTGGCTTAGATCCTTGTGATGGCAGTCACCAGAGGAGGGCTAAAATGTTAGTTTTCAATCAAAGGAATCCCAGAGTGAAATTGTAGATGGCATGCTTGTGTCTGAGACCTTTGCTCTCTGGGAAGCCACACAGGTCAAGTTTAGATCACAGCATTTGCCCATTGGTAGGGTGTGCCTGGTGTGTCATCTCCAGTGATGCCAGTGCCCAGGCTGCATGGCCCAGTGTGCAGGGTCCATGCTGGTGAGTGAGGCTGACTGACTGAGTCTGTTTCCTAACCTGGACTTGTTGGGCCAGCAGTGGAGCATTGCCATGAATGACCAGCTCTCCTGAGGTTCTAGAACCATGCTGCTGGGCCTCTGGGCCTTACTTCTATCTTCTCACCTGGCTGGAGCCTGGGCTGTCCTTCAGGACAGGGTGTGGTGATTTTATCTAAGTTCATCTCCTCACCACCTACTGTGTAACATTTGCAGGGAGAACCTTGTCAGAATCGGTTTCTTTTGAGTTGAATTCTCACAAAGCCAGGATGGGTGACATACAGTTGAGTTCTGGAAGCGGACACTGTAAGGAGACAATTACATGTCATGCCAGTGGAGACAGGCACTGCAGTGCATCCACTTCCCTGAGAAGTGTCCCCAAAGGGAACCTAGGGCAACACTGGCTCTGCTATTAGTTTCTAAGCAACTTAGCTGTTGCCATGGTGACACATTCCCCAGGCACTAGATGCAATAAGCTGTGGAATGCAGTTGCTCAGGGAGCCTGAGCATTTTCCTCTTACTCTTTTGGTAAGCAGATTCAAATGATATTAACACAGGTTACATAGAATTGTTAAAAGGAAGGGCACAAGGATGGTCCAAATATAGAGGCTGTCAGCCAACAATGGGTAGGTGTATGTTCTAGGCAAGATGGTTGCATTGTATCCATAGTTTGCAGAGTCCCAAGTGGAGGCAAGCCTGATGAATGATAGACTCGTATGGAGATGCTCTGGTAAACAGTGGCTGATGAGCATGTGCATCAGCAGGGTTTAGTTTTGACCGCAGCGAACAGACCTAGAATTAGAGCTGCTGCAGTCTGGTAGAAATGTGTATTTGTCATTGCTCGGAGCCTGGTGGTCTAGCTCTGGTTCTCCTAAGAGACCTCCGAAACAGACCCTCAGCTTCATGCTTTGCATCTTTGCCGTCTGGCCCTTTTTTCCTTCATGTTCCAAGATGGCTGACAAGGTTCTAGCCAGTGCACTGGGGGTTCGATCCTGGTTGGTCTCGACTGTAGTCCTTGCCCTTTGAGAAGAGAAGGCTGTGCAGAAGAAGTAGGGCAAATGTTTCTACATGTGGCGGGTTGCCGGACTGGATGATGGCTCAGCAAGCATTAGGACCTGAGTTTGATCCCTAGAACCCACAAGCCACATAAAATGGTGTCTAATCCCAGCACCGGGGAGGCAGAGACAGGTGAATCCTGGGGCTTTCTGGTTAGTTGTGGTGATGTAATAAGTGAACCCCAGATCCTAGAGAGAGATCCCGTGTCAAAAAATGAGGTGGATGGCTCCTGAGGAATGGCATTTAAGATTGAACTCCACACGTACATGCATGCACACTTGTGACATGCACATATATGTGCACAAAATAAAGAATAAGTTCCAGGTATGTGTTCCAAACAAGGAGTCTGGCGTAGGGAGTTCCTTGGAGGGTAATTAGCTGGTAGCTATTGCCCAGTGTTACAGTTCACAATGCATTGTAACCGCAGTGTTTGCCCCTCACATGGCTCCGCTTGTTCTGACTTGTGCAGAACTTGTTTAGCTCCTAGAGAAACCAGAACTGTTTTCTTGGATCCTGGCAGGTGTTCTGGGGCTCACTCCCCTTGCTTGACTCCTGGGACTTGGGGTCAGTGGCTAACAGCCTCTGAGATGGTTGGCCTACAGCTTTCCAGGTCCCTGATAAATGTCTACTGTCCAGTGGACTGAGAGAACAGCTTCGGTCCAGCTGGTGTGAGCCCTCTGTTCTGATCCGAGCGTGGGTCACTAGGAGGTCCTGCTGCTGTCAGAGCTGCAGGTGATTACAGTGGCACCCACTGTATTGTGTGGCGACACATGTTTTATAGGTGTCAGGCAATGCTTGCAGCTCCCTTGAAGCAGGTACTAGTAATCGCCCCATGTGCAGACTTGAGGAGGCCAAGCTCTTCAGGGTACATGACTAGAAGTGAGCAACAGTGCAAGGCCACTCCAGCCAGGCTGGGATGGCGCTGCCGGTTACAGTCCCTGAGAGATGAGGGTGGTGGTTGTGGTGAGTTCGGGCCGTTGGAGTGTTTGTGTATGATAAGATCATCTTGACACTTCAGTCGCCTGACATCAGAAGCTTTGGTTTAATGGCGCACACACAAGCTTGGGAGAATAGTAGCTTGCTTAAGGCTGTTTGCACAGGAAGTGGCAGAGCTAGACCGGGAGGCAGGTCATGTTCTGTGCCATGTCTAATTAAACGTTGCTCAGTGTATGGGATGAATCTAAGGAGTCCTAGTCTGAAGCTTTAAATCCTTTAAGATATCTCAAGAGTGCCCAGGCCACACAGGACTCTGAGCAATCCTTGCCTCCCAGTCTTCTCTGTTTTATTTGTATATGTGGGGTGGAGTGTGGAAGGCGGTAGGTGTACATGTTCCATGGTGTGAGTGTGGAGGTCAGAGGTTCTCTCTGTCACATAGGTCCCAGGGATCTGACTCGGGTTGCCAGGCTTGGCAGCACACATATCTTGTCCATTGAGCCATCTTGTTAATTAATTTTATTTTGGAGACAGGATCTTGTTAAATACCAACTGACTTCCATAATCCCCCTGTCTCAGCCTCCCAAAAGCTGGACTTTCAGGTGTAGACCACTATACTTAACTTCTGAGTGTTTCTTAAAGAGTAAAAACACCTCCCCCAACCCTTCCCCACATTTATTTGTATATGCCACTACACCTAACTTCTGAGTGTTTCTTAATAAAAACACCTCCCCCAAACCCCTTTCACATTTATTTGTGTATGTGTAGACACACATACCACATATGCAAATTGTGAGTGTCAGTTTTTTCTACCATGTGGGTCCCAGGGGTCAAACTTAGGTCATCAGGCTTGGCAGTGAGTACCTTTACCTGCTGAGCCATCTCACCAGCTCTCTGGGAGTGTTTTGAGTCTGGCATCAGGCCAGACTCCCATCAGCCATTCTTAATACCATATAATTCTGTTATCTAGTTTTACTTTAGATTATTTTATTATTATATTGTTTGTCAGAATTGGAAATTGAGCCTGGCCCCCACCTATACTAGGCAAGCGCTCTGTTTGCCATTGTGCTCTATCAACCATCTTAGCCACTTTTTGTTTTGCTTGAGACAAGTCTCACTTAGCCCTGGCTAGCCAGAGAACCACCTGCCTCCTGGTGCTGGGATTAAAGTTGTGTATCACCATGCCTACCCTTGGTGTGTTTTTGAGACAAGTTTTTCTATGAATACCAGGCCGGCTTTGTACTCATTGTGAAGCCCAGGCTAGCCCCAGTTTATGGTAGTTCTTCTTCCTCAGTGTTCCAAGTGCTGGGATTGCAAGCATGTGATATTGTTATTTAGAAAGGGTTTCACTTGCTAGTCCTTGTCGGTCTGGAACTTTGTGTTTGGATCAAGCTGGCCTTGAACTCACAAGTGCTAGGATTAAAGCTGAAACCAGGTATGGTGGCATACCTCTTCCCGTCAGCACTAGGGCGGCAGAGGCAGGAAGATGGGAGTTTGAGGCCAGCCTGGGCTACAAATGGAAGCCTTATCTCAGAAGAGTAAGGGGGTGGGGAGAAAAGACAACAGTGCCCTCCTCTTCCCTCCCCCGAGGACAACTTCTCCAGCCAGGGCTTTGACTCTGGTGCCAGACCCTTGACTTGAAGCATGATTTAACTTGGGCCTGCTGAGTGCTGTTCATGTCTGTAAGGACATGCATAACATCAGGTTGAACCAGGACCCGCTAGGAGCTCAGGCAAACAGTCTGAGAACTTTCTTAGAGGTTGTTAACCAACCACCCCAGAGGGAAGTTGATTTTTAAGGACAGGCTGTGTGTGGGAGGCTGAGAATGGAGGCCAAAACACTGCCTGGAAACATATTTTTGGGAATTAACTGGCCAGAAAGTGGTTTGGGGTAATTACTTGAAAAAGATTTAGTTTTGTTTTTGATTGTGTGTATGTATGTATATGAGTATGGGTGCCCACGGAGCCAGAAGAGTGAGATCTCCCTGGAGCTGGAGTTATAGGTATTGATTCAGGTCCTGCAAGAGCAGTCTGTGTTCTCAACCACTGAGCCATCTCTCCAGCCCCAGGTAACTACTACACTTGGTTATTGATGAATACCCCAGGACTGGGTGTCACTGCTAACAAGGCAGCCCAGCCCTTTCCTTGGTGTGTCTGTGTTGTGTTAGTGGCCCACTGCCTTGAGTTGCTCAGTGATCTGGGGTCTAGAAACAGCTAGAACAGCTCCACTCCCCTGTCATAGGCAGGACAGCCCTCACCTTTTTGAAAGCCACCATGCATGTCTCTGAGACATTTTCCCTGCTCTCCTCCCTTGTGGGTCCTGGAGTCAAATCCCCCCTCCCCCATTTTTGCTCTTTGAGACAAGAGTCTCACAGCTCAGATAAACCATTCTCCTTCCTTCACCTCCTTAGTGTGGGGTTTGTGGGCATGTCACTGTGCCTCGGTTTTCTTATTTAACTTACCAGTGGGGTGCTCTGCCGTCTATGTTGTCCCCTTTTTCACTTCTGCATACTTAGGTCTTGTGGTTAAAGTACAGATGTGAACCTGCTTGTCCTGTGACCTCAGATCCCTAGCCACTGCTGGAATGTTGCTCATAGCGTGGACTCCTGTCTTAGGGACAAATCGTTGGATAATGTGCTCAGGGATCGAATAAGATGCTGTTTGTTACCTGGATCTGTGTCAGTGTTCCTTTCAGACCTCGGCCTCCTGGTCAGAACAAACAGCATCGTGATGGAGCATGGTTTCTGTGTCAAGTTCCTAGAGGGCAAGACAACCACAGGGTTTGTCTGTGGCTTGGGCTTGTGATAGCAGTCGGTTCAGCAAGTCCCTGGTGATTGATGGTGGGGGAAATAGGTAGTGCAAGCAGTCAGCTGTCCCACTGTCCCTGCCTTCCTGGTCTACTAGCATTTGAGCTTGCTGGCTTCTGGTTCCCCATGTGCCTGCCACTGTGCAGTCCTTTACCCAGAGACCCATTTGGTACCTTTCTTTCCTCACTGGGGAGCACCAGACAATGTGTTCTTTTGTTTGGGAACATTGTTTTCCTGTAGCCCAGACTGGTCTGGAACCCAGCGAAGGCCTCAGGCAGTGTGTATAGCTTAGCTTCTAGGAAGCCTTTGCCTTATGACCCCCAGTACCCGTTTTCAGCCTGGCTTGGCCTCTGGGTGTGTTTGTGGGGGGGGTGGGAAGGCAGGAGTGCGGGCATCAGGTTCATGTGATAGTATCTGAAGAGATGAATGTCATCAGGTGAACTGTTTCAGCTGTTCAGGGAGCCTCAGTGAAGCAGTGGAGTAGTAATGGAGCATATCATTCACTCTCTTTGTCTTTAGGAAGAGCCTGCTCATGGATCCGTGTGTGCCCACGTGTTTGTGGGATGTAGGCAGGTGGCTCTCTGTCCAAGGTGAAACGGTGTCCCTGAGGGCTATGGGGTTTTCTTGTTTGACTTAGGCCAAGTATCTCCAAGGTTGGTCCACGTGCTAGCCCATCTTCCTCTGTGTCTGATAAAATCTCTGCATTGATTTATTTTCTTTTTGTGAATACCATCTGATTGTGTAGCCCAGGCTGGCCCTGTAGTATGAGGAGTGGTCACGTCCTGCTGCCCGGCTCCTGGTGCCCGGCTAGCTTATTCCCGAAATAATCACACAGAAATTGTATTAATTAAATTACTGCCTGGTCCATTAGTTCTAGCCTCTTATTCAACCAATGAAAGCAATACAAATGCAGAAGGACCTCCTAAATGGCCCAAAACTCACCATCCCCTTCCTCAGCCTCCTGAGTGCTGGGATTGCTATAATCAGATTTTGATTTTGGGGACTCAAAAATCTGATACTGTTTCTAATAGATAGACAGGACAAATGTGTCCTGTTAGTCCATGACTAAGGACAGGTTCGCTACCTGGCCAGCCATTTCTGTGACACAGCATTTCATGGGCTAGTAAGGGCCAAGTGACTGCTCAGCTGGCAGGCAGGCTGCTCAGCGCTGTGGGCTTATGTACCAGGCTTGTTGGAAAGGGTCCCCTTCTCATGTTGTTTCTCCTTTTAGCTCTGACCTCCCCTGTCCAAGACCCGAAGATATGCGCTGGGGGCTCAGCAGTGCTGTGCAGAGACCTGAAGACGGCAGTGGATTGTGGGGCCTTGAAGCACTGCCAGCAGATGGTGTGGAGCAAGCCCACAGCGGTGAGTGCCAGCCTCATACTGCCCTCTGTGGCCTCTCAGTATCCGTAGAGCACTTTGTCATGATCCGGTTCTGTCCTGCGTACCTCAGAGTCCCATCCCATAGGCACCTTGTCTCGTGGTGGTCCTCCACTCCCTGTGGGCCTTCCTCAGGCCTACCCACTTCTCCAGGTGAGCAGCTGGTGGGTTGTGATGCAGGCACACAGACATACCCAGACTTCATTGTTCATCCCAGGAAGCTCAGATTCCATCTGCTCACCTTCCCTCATCCCTCAACCAGGCAGACCACTGACTGAGCCCCAAGACCCTGCTGTAGCTATGCCATTTATTCCCAGCCGTAACTGCACTAAGGAAGGAAGATGACGATAAATGGAGCATGTTAATGTGGGGCTCTGGGAAATGGATGGAGATGGGCAGACTTCCCATGCATTCAGGGACCAAGCATGGAATAATGGGTCTGTTACTGGCTTGTGCTGGGACACACGGGTGGGACAGGCTCAGTTTGACTTAGTGGTGTTTGGGTTTGAACTTGTCAGGACTGATCACCCACTTTTAGCAAGAGAAGAAAACTTGATTGAACATTGCCCAATCACCCAGTAGAAAATCGTTGTTGTGTGGCCAGGACTTTACCTGGATCTCGTTTGCTTTCAGTCCTATTTTGAGTATTGCTTCCTCTTAGCAAGTTTCATGTACATTGAGTGAGGACCGTGGAACCTGCTGGATCGATAGCGTGGGAGTGATTTAGGACAGCATGTTGGGGGTGGGAGAGGAGGGGCTCGTTGTGTGATTGTGTTCCGAACTTTCTCTGTTATGTTCTTTTCCTCTTAGAAATCCCTCCCATGTGATATATGCAAAACCGTTGTGACTGAGGCTGGGAACTTGCTGAAGAACAATTCCACTCAGGTGAGCTGCTGTGGAGCAGGATGGGTGTGGGCTGTGGCTGGAGGCTGAGTGTCTTTGGGGACCATCTGTCTGTGACTCTGGGCTGCAGAGAGGAGTGGTGTTGGCCCAGGGGCGGCAAGCACTGACATGCCGGGCCTTACAGGACTTGCTAAATCTGACAGAGTGAGTTTGTTTTGCTCTTAAATATTTTATTTTTAATTTTTAAAGATTTTTAAAACATTATTTTTCTTTTATGTGTGAGTGTTTTGCCTGCATGTGTATATTTGTGCCATCTGTATGCCTGGTGCTCACAGGTCAAAAGAAGGCATAGAACCCCCTGGAACTGGAGCTGCAGGTGGCTGTGAGCCACCACGTGGGTGCTAAGACCTGAACCCCAAACCCAGGTCCTCTCAAGAGCCACACTTGCTTTTAACTGTTGAGCCATCTCTCCTTTTTATTAATTTATGTTTTTAGGCAGGATGTCACTATGCAGAGAACTCTATGAAGAGCAGGCTGCCCTCAAACTAAGATATGCCTGTCTCTGCCTCCTGAGTGCTGGGATTAAAGGCTACAGTACTAGCTGTTGTGTTCAGGCAGAGTCTTACTAGGTAGCCCAGGCTTTCCTTGAACTTGCTTTCTTTTGTCTTAGCTGTCTGAGTGTTGGAATTGTAGAAATGTACCACCACACCCAGCTCTAACACCATCATTTGTTGGTATACATATGGTGTGTGGGTTTACTCATCTGTGTGGGCTGCTGTTGACTTTGGATGTCTGCTTCTCTCTCTCTTCATTTAATTCACTTAACATGGGCTTGTCATTTCAGCTAGATTGTCTGGCCAGCTACCCCTTGGGATCTACCTGTTTTTATACGCATATATATTCCCTTCCTCCCCAGCACGGGGTTTAAGGTGTACTTTGCCAACCCTGACTTTTATGTATATGGATACTGAAGATCTAAACTCAGGCCTTCGTGATTGTTGCTGGCGTCATCGTTGAAGCCTTGTGCTGTGCCCCCTTGTAGGAGGAGATCCTTCGTTACCTGGAGAAGACCTGTGAGTGGATCCATGACTCCAGCCTGTCGACCTCGTGCAAGGAGGCAGTTGATTCTTACCTGCCCGTCATCCTGGACATGATTAAGGGAGAGATGGTAGGTGATCTGGGAGGGCCCAGAGCAGAGGTGCTGAAGAGGGAAGTGAGTTCATGGCTTTGCATTTCTCCTGCAGCTTTTCACAGGGCTCCTCGCCTGGAGTAGCTGTGGCATGGTGGCTTTCCTGTCTGCTTCGCTGGGCCAGGGGGCCTTGAACTCTTGGATGCTGTCAGTAGATAGAAATCAGTAATTCTTGTAGGCCTCTTTCTAGAGCAAGCACAGGGCTTCACCTCTGTGCGTGTGGAATTGAGGAGTAATCCTGGGGATGCAGTGTGGGAACAGCTGCTGAGGGGCTCACTCGTCACAGCATGTGTGTGTGCCCATACGGGGTGCCGGAAACTCAGGGTCAGCAGTGAACCAGGAGCTAGTTTTGTGGAATTTGAAAGGCCTTCAGGAAGGAGAGGTGCTGAAGAAGCCAGCCATTGGGGCTAAGAGTGCCAAAGATGGAATCAAGGTTTTGTGAGGAAGGTGGGCATGTGACACAGAGCCTTCTATGTCCCATGGCAAGACACCCAGGAAGAACATTACAGGATTCATTACTGGAGGTGTGGTGGGGATAGTGGAGGTGGACAGACACACATTGCGTTTTAAAGAATGAATAGACCAGCCATAAGCCTTACTCCTGGAGGGGCAATACAGAGCCTGCAGGACTGGGAACATCTTCTGGGTCTCTGGGGAGTTTGCTAAAATGGCCACGCAAGGTAGTAGGGCTGGATGGGATAGAATTAGGTGTAAACTGGAGATGTTCCTGAGGTGGTCATGAGTATAAGTTACAGTAAGGGATAAGAATTTGAGCCATATGGAAGGTGTGTGTTTGAAACCAGTGGGTTGTGTTAGCTTGCAGCTTGTGAGCGGACTGTGGCCATTATTCAGTTGCTGACCTTCCTCTGTACTCAGTGGCTCATCTTCCTTTACGGGAGAGCTGATAGCAGCGACCTTTTGGGGGTGCGAGGCCTCTGGTAGGTACTTTGGTAACCTTCCTATTTGTCCTAGGTAAAATGAGTAGTGTAGTGCTCTTTTAGGGCACTCGAGGGAGGAACTGACTGGATGGCAGCAGGCTTCTCTTGCTCTGTGGTGCGGGCTTTCAGCTGTCTCTTCTCCATTCCAGAGCAACCCCGGGGAAGTGTGTGCTGCGCTCAACCTGTGCCAGTCTCTCCAGAAGTATTTGGCTGAGCAAAACTACCAGAAACAGCTTGAGTCCAACAAGATCCCAGAGGTGGACATGGCCAGGGTGGTTGCCCCCCTCATGGCCAATGTCCCTCTCCTGCTGTACCCTCAGGATCACCCCCGCAGCCAGCCCCAACCCAAGGTTAGCTGAAGGCGGGTGGAGTCAGGGTGAGCGCAGTGGGAGCATCGTACACAGTGCTGAACAGAACTTCTCTGTCCGTCCCTTGACTCCGTAGTTTCTAAAGAATGGGATATTTTAACTACGCAAAGATGCCCACCCCTTTCTGAAGCACAGCCTCCCACTTCAGGACATGCCCCACTGCCAGCCTCACATAGTACTGATACCAGACCGAGTGGCCCACAGGTTATAAGCCTGGCTCCCAGGAAAGGCATCTGTAGTACTGTGGCCCGGGTGAGATGTGACATTCTCCCAGAGCCTGCTGCTGGTCTCTTTGTAGGTCAACGAGGATGTCTGCCAGGACTGTGTGAAGATGGTGACTGACATCCAGACTGCCGTGCGGACCAATGCCACCTTTGTCCAGGGCTTCGTGGAGCATGTCAAGGAGGAGTGTGACCGCCTGGGGCCAGGCATGGCTGACATGGTGAGCCTCTGGCCCCCACGCTTTGGTTGTGTTCTGGGCTAAGGTGGGAGTAAGTAGTGACTATCGCACTGGCTCCTAGGAATAGGTGCTTCGGAGTTTCTCTTTTCTCGCTGTTTTAGCGGGGCGTAGATTTGATTTTGGTTAGGTGAGTCGGAACTGGAAGAAAATCACTTTGGTAAAGCTGAGGGTTTTTTTGTTTGTTTTTTCTTTTTCTGTCACCATATATATTAGAACCACTAGAACCATTTTAATTTTTGTTATTTTAAAAAGTAGGGGTGTGTGTGTCACAACATATGTATGGCTGTCAGAAGACAACCTGTGGGGGTTGGTTGTGGGTCCTCAGGGATAGAACTGAGTTTGTCAGGCTTCGTGGCCTTGCCTTTACCCACTGAGTCATCTTACCAGCCCTAGAACCTGCTTTTAAAAGCATGGCTGTGGTCTGTGAATGAGGCTTGTAGTTTTGCCAGGAAGTGGGCCACCTGATAGCAACTTGCAGGATAGCAGGATATTTGGTTCTGTGGCCTCAGAATCCACTTAGTATCCTGAGAGGTCCTGAATGGCTTTTGAAGGTTCTTACCAGTGTTTTATACCTGCATTCTCTAGGTTGCTAGCAATGGTGACTCTGACCTTGGAGCATTTAGGCAGTCAGCACTGAGGACTCCAAGGTCCAATTTTTTTTATAAGAGGTAGAATAACCAAATTGCTGTATTAGTTAATCTTGAGTAGACACTTAGATCTATTCTGGGAATTTTTTTCCTTGTGAGAGCAGGTCTCTGTGTAGCTCAGGCCGGCCTCAGCCTCTGGTTGCTGGGGTTATAGTCTTGTCGCTGTCCATCTTTAAGTCACCGTTCGGCACTGTTGAAAGGCCATTTGGATGGTGATGAACTGAACCCTTCTCTCTGCAGTGCAAGAACTACGTTGACCAGTATTCTCAAGTTGCCGTCCAGATGATGATGCACATGGTAGGTGGCCAGGGGCCTCTGGTTGGCATTCTCATTGGACAGCTCCGTGCTTTAGGATCCTCCTTTTCCACTCGTGGGCCATAGCAAACTCTCTTTGTCCAGCAAACTCCCTACTCATGATCCCAGCCCATCTTCCTGCCAGCAAAGTCTTCCTTAGCTGATGTGACCCTGGACTGCCCTGATAGCTGCCCTAGTTGCCTGGGGCCTGCTAGTCTGTGCATGCATGAGCTGGCCATCAGATTGCTAGTATCTGGCTGAACGCTGTGATCTGTAGGGGTATTGTGGCCTGCCCCTACAGGGTGGGAGAATTCAGAGGGCAGCCTGTGTTCTGTGTCCAGGGAAGTAGGGTCAGTTATAGTTGCTGCTCAATTACCCAGCTCCTGATGGCATCTGATGATGTCCAGGGGTTTGTTCATTGCCTGTGAGAGGTGGGAAACATGGGGCATGGGAGACAGACTGTTGGTCAGCACTGGCTTGTCAGACCCTAGGGAGTAGGAGTTGGCTCTATTCTAACTAGTAGAGCTGGGGTGGGAGTTGTACACCTGCCTCAACTTTCACGGACTTCTGTAAGTCCATCCTTATTCATGCTTGAACATAGGCCCTTTCCTACATTGTGTGTGTTACCACCCAGCTGCTGGGCTGACCTGCTCCAAAGCAGTCCTTCTTGCCCAGTGGCTTGTTTACGATCATTGCTCATGCCCTGGATAGTAAAAACATCTAAAGGCAGCTTATAAAGACCTCCATGGTAAAGATAAACCTTTGATGTGAAGTGACCTGGCGAAGTTCTTCCTTCCGGGCAACTTCAGTCATTTTTATTTTATAGTATGGGGAAATTTTTTTAAAAAATGTTTTTATGTATCAAATATTAAATCATTTGAGTTTTGAAAACACATCAGTGAAATAATTTTATATGTCATGTTAGTTTTACTTGCCTTTTTTCCCTAAAAATATTGATCCTTTTTTTGGGGAGGGGGATATAGTTTCATTTGCCTTTTTCTCTAAAAATAATGGTCTCATTTTGTAGCTCTTGCTGGCTTGAGGTCCGCCTGCCTTTACCTCCCAACTGCTGGGATTAAAGGCGTGTACCACCATGCCCAGCTGGTCATTACCCTTGTATTCAGCTACAAAGAACATAATTTATATGACCATTTCTCTGACCTTTGTGGGTAAAGTAAACTGGCTCTGGGACGTGAGCTTCCTTATAGCCATGTATATACATAAACCCATCCTGGTTTGTCACTTAGGATAACTGAAGCTGGAATTTTTAACCAAAGCTCACATATCCACCTTCCAGACTGGCATCTGGCCTGAGCTTGGGGAGCTTGCTGTATGAGCCCTCAGAAAGGCCAGGTGTGGTTAGCACTAGAGATGGAGGCCCTTTCCAGGGGTAGTTTCCACCAGCTGCGTAGCATGGCCTATCCCAGCTTCCTATGCCCCATCTTTCCCTTACTGCCAGGATGTTGCCCTTCCCCTTTATGACATCCTTATGCTTGAGTAACTGCTTGATTGTTGTTTTAATTTTTCTTAACTGTTGTGTCCTTTCCTTTCTCTTATTTTCACCTCCGATTTCCTGTTTTTTTGTTCAACAGCAGGATCAGGTATGTGATGAGAATTTGCTTGTGGTAGTGGTCTGCTGCTTCTAGTTGTTGGCTCGCTCTTCTCTGTTTTTTCTTTTTTCTTTTGGTCTGGCTTGGTGAGCTCTGACAGGTAGCACAAAGGATCTCCCCATACTAGGCACCCTTCCCCTGAGACTGAGCATTTTGGGTCATGGGGTTTAACTCCCCCTTTTGGAGGGCCAGAGGGTGGTGAAGCTTGCAGGGCCTATGCTCAGGTCAGCACAGTACACATGCTGTTGCCAGGGTAGTGATGGTGATAACTTAGCTTTCTTCAGTGAAGGCACCAGCCCTTCACAGTGGGTGGCATTGCATGACTTTGTGCTGTTTTCCTAATTCCAGAAATGCTTCTGCACGAGCAAACTAGTTGCAGACATGTGGCTTTACTTGCTGGATGGAGAGACTTGTACATGGTCTCTCAATTGTGGCTTCTACTCTTTAAGGAATGGGTCATGGGGCCTCACTGGGTAGCTTGGTGTGGGAATCAGTGTTTAGTCCATAGTGGCTGAGCCACTGCCCTTTTGGGTCTGTTCTGAATACTGCCTTCAGGCTTTAGGATTTGAGTTTTAGATGCTGGAAGGCATTTTGAATCTCACAGGAAAGGACTAAAAATTGAAATGCCTGAATTTTTATTTATGCTGCCTTAGAGAGATGGGCCTTCTAAATCTCGGCACACACCCTTAGCCAAAAAGAGAGCTTTTGTACCTTTAGTCTCATTCTGACCCCTATCTCCTAGTCCTAAGACATGTTAAAGACAGGGACTTTAGGACACATGGCCTTAGTTATGGCCTGGCTCTCAGCATCCCTGCTCCTGTGCTGGGCTCAGAGCAGAGTGCTGGCTGTAGTTGGTTCACACAACACACAGGGGCTGTAGATGGGGCTTACTCTGGGCTTTGGCAGTGTGTCGGAATATTCATACGTGGTTCTCTGGCTTGGTGTCTAGATGGTGAGGGGATCTGCGTGAAGCCCTGTGACTGGAAATGCTTCATCAGCTTGGGTCCTGGGCTCTCACATGCACTGTGTGCAGTTGTGAACATAGAAGAAAAAAGCCAGCATTTCTTCCCCTTACTGTACTATATTAAATGGTGCTGTCTCTGAAGGGGATCCATGTGGTTTTCATTCTGGCACGTTGGGCTTTCTGTGAGATCCTGGGCCTTGTGCTTCCCTCTAAAGACCTTACCTCGGATAGTGAGCTGGGACAAGTATGTAGCCCAGCCATCCTTGGGGGTACAAAACATGCTAAAAGACTATCTTATGGTAGCCTTGAGTAGAGCAGCAGAGGCTAAGGGCCGCTTCCTCCAGGTGGAGCTGGTATCCATGCACTGCTCTTTATCTGGAGCCCTTTGGATTGAATCGAAGCTCAGCCTGAGGGGGAGGAGTCAGCTTTCTTCCAGGGTCTTAGCACCCTGACCTTGGTGTCTAAGGAGGGGGTTTGAGGGTAGCAGGCACAGGCTGGCTAACAGTGAGTCTTTCTTTAGCAACCCAAGGAAATTTGTGCTCTGGTTGGCTTCTGTGATGAGGTCAAGAAAGTACCAATGAAGACTTTGGTCCCTGCCAGTGAGGCCATGAAGAACACCTTCCCTGCCCTGGAACTGATGGACTCCTATGAGGTACCTCAGTCACTGCTGTGTGCTCCTGGAGCCCATACCCTCCCCTTCTTCGTTGTCATGCCCTCTCAGTCACATGCTTTTGCTGCCCTGACTGGCTTCTAAATGTATTTGAAATTGAGAGCTGGGGGATACTCCTATTCTTCAGCTGGTTGAGGGCCTGGCTCCAAGCTAACCATTCCACGTGTGCTTTCTGGGTCCTGTCTCCAGAGCCACAGTATAAACTGGAGGCTCCCCGAACACATGCCCTGGGGTAGAAGCCTCTTTGGACTTGTTGCCTGTGTGTGTATGTACATAGGCAATATTGTGTCCTTAGAACCCTTCGTTGGCCAGGGTACCCTGCTCCATGCCATAAGTCTGCATTGAACATGACTATGGGTCAGGTAGTATTTTGGGATACCCTGTCCATGGGACCCTTTCTGCCTGCTCAGGACCTGATACCTTCACACACAACATGTACATACTCTTCTGATCTAGGAATACCTATGCTGTCTGGCCACCAGCTGTCTTCCTGTTCTGTGTCCTGTACAAACTGGCTCAATGCCACCTTGGCTTCTGGTCCCTAACCTTCCCCTTGTCTTCTCCTGCACACATACTCTTTTGGGTCTAGATCACCCTTGGCATCTGGCCATCTGTTCTCTGTCATGTCTCCTCTGTGTGTCAATGTGTGGCCACAGGAGAGATGCAAGGTGTCTGGAGTAAGGGAATTGTCTGGGTACCACTCCCTCCCCCTACCCCAGTTCCCAGAGAGAAGGCAGTCATCTGAATTAAGAATTCCAGTCTATGGAATAAGCCTGTTGGACAGTAGAGATGAAACTCAGCAGGTACAGCGACCCCCTGCCAGCACTATATGAGAGGTGGATTCCGGAAATCAAGAGCTGACGTTGACTTCTAAATAGGCAGACACCAAGTGTGTTCTACACTGCCATCTATTTCTCCCACCTGAACATAGGATAGCGAAGTGATGAAGTATCCAGGGGAAGTGTTCCAGGAAGGAAAGGGCTGCTTTGTGATTTTGGGCGTAGAGGTTGTAGAAGGTTGAGGAAAGGGATGGGTTTCCCCACCCTGTAGTTAGGGCATTGTACTGAAGAAGCCACCATCACATTGCATTGGGTAGGCAGTGGCCATTGTTGGCTGCCCTCTTTGCCATTCTGTAGCAGGAACATGCCTCAGGAGGTTAAGTCCCAGCCTTAAAACAGTCTCTCTTTTCACAGGCTCAAAACATTATTTTCTGCAAGGCTTGTCATTTTGTGATGGAGAAGTTATCTGCACTAGTGGCTAACAATGCCACTGAGGTATGCTTCCCTCTTGCGTGGGGTCCACTTGCTGTATTCCAGAGTCAGAAGGTGCCCATGGGACATGGTCTCCTGACAAATGCACACCCCCAGTACCCAAGAGGGAGGCTTCCAGCACCCTGTGCATTAGCCATTGTGGTCTCCAGGGGAGGGATTTCACTGTTGGTTCGTTCCCTGGTGGGTATAGAGTCTCTTCTTCCTAGCTAGCTCCAGTCTGAAACGATCCTTTTGTCTGTTGCAGGGACTAATAATTCAAGCTGTGGGCAAAGCCTGCACACTGCTCCCTGCTCCCTCTTCGACCAAGTGCAAGGAGGTGGTGGAAACATTTGGCCCCTCTCTGCTGGACATCCTTCTGCGTCAGATGAGCTCAAGCTTCGTGTGTGGTGTGGTCCATCTCTGTTCCGGTAACCCTGATTCAGTGGAGACACTTGAGCAGCCCGCAATGCCCATTATGCCTGCACTGCCCAAACAGCCCGAACCGCCCAAACAACCTGCTTTGCGCGGTAAGTCCAGGGCACATAGAGGGGAAAGGGGGCCAGCAGAGGCCACTCTCAGGTTAAGGAGAACTCTGCCAATACTGAGCCCTGTGTCCTTTGTATAGCACATGTACCTCAGAAGACAGGTGGGTTCTGTGAGGTGTGCAAGAAACTGGTCAGCTATTTGGAACACAACCTGGAGAAAAACAGCACCAAGGAGGAGATACTGGCTGCACTTGAGAAGGGCTGCAGCTTTCTGCCTGACCCCTACCAGAAGGAGGTATGGGTGTGGCTATTAATGTCCCAGTTAATGTCCTTTCCCTCTGTGCTCTAGGCTTGAGGCTGGGAGGCAGCAAAGAACCTAGGCTCGTGGGGTCAGTCTCCCAGAATGTCTAGCTCCATGGATACAGCCAAACCCCAATCCATGTCCCTTTCCTTGGCAGTGTGATGACTTTGTGGCTCAATATGAGCCCCTGCTGGTGGAAATCCTGGTGCAAGTGATGGATCCTTCCTTTGTGTGTTCGGTAAGCCTCACCAGGCGCCTGGCCATGTAGCAGCATGGATGTTGTCTAGCGGGGGTGGAATGGGGTCAGGGAGCAAGATAGCCAGGCTGCTGTCGGATTCTGGGAATCCTTTAATCCTGAAGGGGCTCGGCTGGGTAGCTCATTTTCTTCTTTTGTCCTTTATCAAACAGAAAATTGGGGCTTGCCCTTCTGCTGCTAAACTGCTGCTGGGAACTGAGAAGTGTGTCTGGGGCCCTAGCTACTGGTGTCAGAACATGGAGACTGCAGCCCGGTGCAATGTGAGTGTTCTAGACTGCCTTCTGCAGCATGGCTGGGGATTGCCTTGTGGAGATAGGAGAGCTACAGCCCTAACTGCTCTTGTCAAGGGATGATATGTGGGTACTTACATGACATGGTTGCAGTCAGAGGATAAGTTTGTGGAGTTCTCTTCCTCCTCCATTGCGTAGTCCCAGGGATCAGGCTCTGTATTAGGCTAGCGTGGCATGTGCTGTCACCCACTGAGCCATCAGTGTCCCCTGGTATTGTTTCTACCTCATTTCACACATGATCATTAGGATTATACCAAACTTGTAGGACCCAGGGCCTCTGCACAAGTCCTCGTAGGTCCCAAGAGACCCAAAATGAGCCTTGACTTAAGGGTACTCCAAAGGTGTTCATGAGTGGGAGTGGAGGTGGGGCTGGGGGTAGGCTGTCTCTGAGGACCCTAGGTTCTCAGCATCTGTGACTTGAACAAAGTCAGGTTACAGTTTTGGAGTGATGCTGATGTACATGTGACCCATGAATGTTGTCTTGTGTAGCCTAACCTGTCTCCTTTTCTCCTCCCAGGCTGTCGACCATTGCAAACGCCATGTGTGGAACTAGGTTTCCGGCTTGCAGAAGTGCAGTCTACTTGTGGGTCTAGCATAATGAACACACAGATCTATTTGACTTAATTCTAAATAGGACCCCCCCTTTGTCTTTCCTCCATCTTGTAGCATTGCTGTCATGTGAGAGGTGCTGACAGCCCCTTTCAGTGTCCCCTTTCTGCTTGAAGGATGAGGACACTCAGGGATCAGCTCTCCAGCTGCCCTTTCACCCACCTGCTGGAAGGGGTAGTGAGCCAGAGGGCAGGAACGTGTTTTGAGCCCTGACTTGGTGTATGGGAATGGGGCTCCTATGGCCACCTCCTACCTTGAAGAGGGAGCTGCTCCCCTTTCTGTGGCACCAAGGAGTTTCTATGGATAATTAGAAATACAGAATAATCAGGTCTTTAGGATGATGAAATTGCCGTTGTCATAGCACAGAGATTTCAGAAGCACCTGCAGGTGGCTTGCTTGGGATGTTGCTGTCTAGCCCAGCCTCTCCCCCTCTGCTTTCCTGTCGTGTCGTCATCCCCCCCCCCCCCCCCCCCGTCTGCCTTGTTTGGGGTTCTGCGGGCTAGGGTGGGGAGGGGAAACTGTTGAATGTAACCTGCCCATGCCATGTGGGTCTGGCCTTTTTGTTGTGTGAGGCCCAGGAACAGTGTTTGCCCAGCTGTCCGGGCCCTGCACGCTTACCCCTTTGCTACCTTGTAGCTCTTGTTGAATTGCCCTTTCACCACCTCATAGTGGATGAAGCATCTGCCTGGCAGCAGGTGATGAACTGAGGGGTCCCCGTGTAGAGTAGGTACCGCCTGGAACCTTGGCTGGTCTGTTGAAGAGCTGAAGCTTCTCTTGTGCCTCCGGTTGCCAGGAGACAGCCAGCAGGATGGGCATGTGCAGCTAAATGGACCTAGATTTTAATTTGTTTTGCACTAAAGTTTCTGTGACTTAATAAAGTTCTGTTAACCAGATCTGGGCTTGTTTCTTTGACACCTCAGCCAGAGGCGAGCGGGTTCTGAGCCTACTGCCCCTTCAGCTCCTAGAGGCCCCTCCCACCCCCCAGAACCTCATACGTCACCAGTCAGTGTATTGCTGGTTCCACGTGAGTCGCTTTTCTTTTTAGACAGAGCATTCCAGAAACTTTCATTGAGTATCAGTTAAACAAAACCTGGAGGAAATCTTGAGGGAATAACTTAATTTAGAAATACACACAAACACTCTACATTCGAAACCCAAAGGGAACATCAGTCATGTCTCTCAACTAAGCACGTCAAGAAGACAGGGAGATGGGACGGATACTGGGTTGCCGACATCAACCTGGTGTGTGCAGGGGCAGGGAGCCACCTGGATGTCCAGCAGGCAGAAGTTCAGTGGGACTTGAACTGAGGCAGGGGTGTGCCAGCAGAGTTGTCACTTCTGTGCAGGACCCCTGCTCCATTGTGGTTGCATAGGGAGGGGCTGCGCTGGTCCTCAGTCTCTGGGGACTCCCCCAGTGACCCTTCTTACCTTGTCCTTAGCATTTTTAAAGTTAAGTTTTCTTAAAAAAATAACCGATTTTATGAAGGTAGCGATCAGATGCTGAACCAGCATCTGGCAGGAGGCCGATCTGAACAGCCATACGGGCTGTCAGAGCCAGCCCAAGGTCATTCACAAAGGCTGGACTGGGCAGAGAGTTGGCCATGCTCCCGCCCTGGAGGGTAGTGGGTGGGCTGCTTAGCAGCGAGGCTCTACATCACAGCTCTGTGATTTCCAGGGGGCTCTCCATGATCACATCTCGAAGCTTGTGCAGAGGGGTGGACTTGGCTGACTCTGTGCGGGCGTTGCGCTCAAAGGCCACCGCCTCTGAAGCTGTCAGAGTCTCCAGTGAGCGGTCCAGCCCCTTCTGGTCATCCTCTGGCAAGCTATTGAGGTCAGTGGCCAGCAGGGTACCAGTGCTGCCGTGAACCATGTGGATTCCGTCTGGCCCCTTGAGCTCCATGGGTGGCTTGTGGCGGAAACGGAGGCTGCCCTGGCCCGGGCTGTGGTCCCCAGGCTCCTCATCCAGCTCAGTGTGGATCAGCTGCAAAAGGTGGGACAACCTTATGGATACAGAAACCACAGAGGGCTGTGCCTAGGGCTTGAGTAGGTGACTCCAGAGCTGTGCTGGCTGTAACTGCTTCTTCACTGTCTCCTCTAATGGATCCACTCAGCAGGCCTACCAGCCTTCTCAAATGGAGGGCAGAGGCTGGATATTAAAAGGATTAAAATGTTTCAGTCTGTGGTGTCTGGGTTTATAAGGAAGTTGACATTAAGCATGGTCAGGTAGTACCTCCCCAGAAGTGGGAGGAGCACATTGGCTCCGCCCAGGCTTTCTGTCCCTGTTGGTAGCACACACTGGTGAAAATGGGCTTTAGGGAAAGCCAGTGTAACTGTTAATCTCTAGTTGCTAGAATAGTAGCCAATGTAGGACTACTTGGTCCATTTGACTCATTTCTTAAAAGTGAAGGTCCCTTAGAAGGTGCTTTGGAGTTCTTGGAAAGATCCCACAGAGTCCAGACAGCACAACCTTGTTACTGAATTCTGGAGCCACCTCTAGCACAGCCTTTGGTCTTGGCTGCAAGGTGAGAGAGAGAGAGAAGGGGAGGAAGAGGAGCAGAGATAGAGAACTCCCCAGTGTCAGGGTGGTAGAGAGTGTGGGAAAGCAGCAGCATCCCCAGGAATGGGGCACAGCACACTGGCACACAGATCCCCACTCCCGAGGCTACCTCGCTACCTCGGAGATGGAGGAATGGCAGGAGGAGGCTTTTTGCACCATCCGTTGTGCAAAGAGTTTTTTGAGCCGTAGGTAATCCTCCAGGACCACCTTCAGCAGCGAGCCCTGAGGGAAGGAGAGGGTTAGCTCTCCACTTCGGCTGGCACCTGCCCTACCCCCCTTGCACACACTCCCATGGGAGTGAGGGGGGCACAGGTGTCTGGCCCTAGAGCAGAGAAGATGGGAGGAGGGCATGATCACTGGCCAGCCAGGTGGCCTTTGAGACACCACAGACCTCACTAGTCCAGACTCCCTTCAGTCCTGATATAAGGCAGGTCCAGATAAACCTACAGTTTCTATCTCCCTGCATCCTTGAGTTAATGTTAGATAGGGTTAGACAGTATCTGGTTACAGGATCTCGCAAGGGAGGGCTCACCTTAATAGGCCCCTCTCGAATGATCTGGCCCAGCTTGGCAATGTTGTCATATTCTTGGATGGCTGCACGCAGGTATCTGTCATCATCAGGTTTGACTGCTGCTGGCTCACGCCCAAAAGTTCCCTGGAGAGAGGGAACATTGGCTGGAGCAGAGAGGTTGATAGCACATGCACTCAGCAGAGGGGACCAAGGCTGCTACCCTGGCTCACATGGGTGCGGGTGGGGCTGTTCCACAGATCTGCGACCTCACTCAGGTTCTCAGGCAGGTCATCCTCATGCTCAGCCTGCGCAGCCAGCTCCAGGTTCCGGCAGAAAGGGTCCAGCCACACAGGGTTGGCTCTGCAGTTGGGGAGTGGGATAGGGTGGGCAAGATGCCTTCATAGCTTTGCTTCTAAGACCCGCCCATTCCCTTGGCCAGCCATGGTGCCTGTGGCTACATCCTTCTATCCTAGGATCCTGCTAGAGCCAGGACTGCATGCCAGTCTGGGTCAGCTTTGTCAGGAAAGCCTTGCCTACTCCCTTGTAATCAGGACCTGGATAGCACATTTCTGAGCGTGCAGAGAAGTGACTAGCCCACTAGGGGGTGCCCACACTCCATGTTTCAGCCAGTGGCTGCTACGGATACTTCTCACTAGCTGGGTACTGCAGGGATCTCCAAAGGGGATCTACAGATTTGAGGAGCCCACACACCCGTCAAAGGAGTATTTGTTGGTATTGGGCATGTCCATGATGTCAATGAAGCCACGGTTCCCTGCAGGGAGAGGATTTGAGTGAGGAGGGAAAGCAATAGGAGCACCTGGTCGCTTTACCCTGGCCCCAGCCTTTGCTCACCTGCAGAACCAGCCACAATGGCCTTGAGCTTCCTCTTGTGTCTGGAGAGAGACAGAGAGGAATGGGGGAAAGGGGAGGAGAGGGAGAGAGGAGGAGAGGGAAGAACAGAGGGGAGAAAGAAGGGGAGAGGGGACAGAAGGAGGGGGGAAAGAAGGAGAGAGAGTCAGTCAGGGAAGCTCTCCTGCTATCCCTGGTCCTTGGCCCTGTCTGCCTTGGTGCCTGCTGACCAGGAGACCTTGGCCATTCTGGTTCAGGCCAAAGGTGGAGTCACTCACACGGTCCTGTAGTACCAGTTCATGAGGACGAAGAGCATGGCAGCCAAGAAGAGAAGGATGGCTAGGACAATGATGGCCATCTGTGGAGAGAGCAGACCAGCCATCAGGAGGTGGGTTCAGGGGCACAGCCCAGACCCCAGGGACTGGCCCAGCAAGGGTACCTGCAGGGCAGACATGTCATCCGGCAGTCGGACAGAAATGGCAGGCTGCACGTCCAGGACATTGTAGTTCCGGAAGAGGTTCCGCAGCTGTTCCTTGTTCTCGTCAATCATCTGGATGACCCTGGACAAGGGCCGCAGTCTCTGCTCTATCTCCGCCACCCACTGCCTCCATGAGGCCGGCCACCACCCTCCACCCTGGGGGCAGTGTGCTCTGCTCCGGCCAGGAGCCTCAATGTTCACATTCTGCTCTGAAGCTTCGCAAGAGAAAAGCCACCTAGCTGGGCGAGCTTAGCATCTTACAGAGCCCCCAGGTCTGTGTCCAAGGTCCTAATGGACTCCAAATGGACACTTTAATAGACAAGAAGTGTGTCATGGTTTCAATAGGAAAGGCACCAATAAGCTTATCGATTTGAATGCTTGGTCACCAGGGAGCAGGACTATTAGGATGTGTGGCCTTCTTGTTGGAAAGAGTGTGTCATTGGGTGGGGGTGGGCATTGAGGTTTCAGGTGTTCAAGCCGGGTCCCATGTCTCTCTTCCTGCTGCCTGTGGATTTGGATGTAGAACTCACAGCTACCTCTCCAGCACCATGCCTGCCCTTGTGCCGCCATGCATTCTACCACGACAATAATGGGCTAAATCTCTGAACTGTAAGCCAGCCCCCATTCAATGTTTTCATTCATAAGAGTTCCCACTGTCATGGTGTCTCATCACAGCAATAGAAACCCTAAGACAGAGAGTGAGGCCCAGAGGGATGAGCATAGCTCTTGGTGTTTCTTATTCTTCCCCAGCTCTGACCATGCACTGAGGCCAATAGCAAAATTCATATCTCCTTTGGAGGTTCCTATTCCTCAAAACAGGCAGGCAGGCCAGACACAGACCCCCACACCTACCTGTCCACATCCAGGATGCGGTTTGTGTCCCGGTTCACCACGTGAATGAGGAGCTCTGTCTGTGCAAAGTTCACCCGCCCCTTCTTGTCCACGTGGAACTGGGGGAGAAGGGAGTTTGTGGGGTCAAGCTTACATAGTGGAGAGGAGGGGGTGGGAATGGGATGGGCAGGCATCTTGCAGGAGCCCAACCAGCATATCTGATAAGACCTATCACTACCAAATTTCCCTGATGTGGGCACTAACTTCTACACAGGGCTCATTCATAAACAGCCTTATTTATAGATAACGGGATGGAGCCCCCACAGGCCTGGGACCGTCCCTAAAAGCCATGTAGCTATGAAGTGACGAAAAAGGGATCTCATCTGCCCCTTCTCTTCCCACTGCCCCAGTCCTAGGGCCCCGGGGCACCTGCACATCATCGGTGTTGACAATGGCGCCGGTGATGTTGGAGAGCAGGCGGATAAACTCCTCCTCAAAGCCACGCACACGGTCTGGGATCTCATTGATGACTATCTTAACACGCTGGTCGTCCCTCAGGATATAAATGCCGATGATGGCAGTATCATTGTGACCAGCCAGGTCTCGGGCCACAATGTCTACCACAAAATATCCAGGACTGTAGGCCATGAAGAGATCAAAGGTACGTAGGATGCCATCTACACTCCCTGTGAAAGAGTCCGGGGGTGGCATAGCTCAGGGGCCACACACTGATGCTGAACCCTGCTCCCATCCCCACATCCTTGGGAAGAGGTCATATTTCTTCACTCCTTCACCCTGAGTACTGGGGTTATGGGCATATGCCACCATGCCTGGCTTTTTAATGATTACTCCAAGTTTTTGTTTAAACACTGCATTTTAAATAAAATAACTGCAGATTCTCCTGTCCAAAGATGATTACCAATTCTGAGATCCATATGGTCTTGCCCATGCTCTAGAGCAGTGGTCCTCAACCTTCCTAATGCGGTGGCCCCTTTAATACAGTTCCTCAGGTTGTGGTGAACCTCAACCATAAAATTATTTCATTGCTATTCCATAACTGTAATTTTGCTACTGTTAGGAGCCTTAATGTAAATGGTCTTTGGTGACCCCTGGGGAAGGGTTGATCGGCCCCCAAAGGGGTTTTGCCCCACAGGTTGAGAACCACTGTGCTAGCCACATGTACTTCAGAATCCCACAAACACAGCAGAGATACCTGGAGATGGCACAGCCTAGATGACTGTGAAAAAGACGGGCATGGATCCAAAGCCTGCCACCTTCTATCTGGCGGCTAGCTCCCTCGCTCCTCTGCAACTGGGTTTATTAAAGAGCAGCGAGGGCTGGGATCACAGCTCAATGGCGGTGCTTGTCCATCACACCCAAGGCCCTGGGTTCAATTCCTGGCTTCGCATTAAAGAAAGGCAGTGAGAGTACAGGAGAAAGGGGATGGTGTTTGGCTATATAACTGGAGCAGGTGGGATCTAGACTAGACCTTGAAGGACAAAGGAGGCATATCAGGCAAGAGGGAGGTTGGCATGGCATCAAGAAGTATAAAGGCAGAAGGGTCAGGGGCCTAGATGGAGTAGACTGGCCAAGGCAGTTTGGCTTATCCGGATACAGAGCCCGCATGGATGGTAGAGGGCTATGAGGCCAGAAGCAGGGACCAGAAGGAAGGCACGGGAACCCTGGGTCTCAGGCCAAGTCTTCCTGACATTTAAGACTGACACACAGATGAGGAGCTCCTATTGGGGTGGAGAGTAATGGGCGCCTTGCAGGCCCTGCCCGATGCCTGATACACAAGAGAAGGGGGACAAATGCAAAGATGGGGAGCATCGTGGGAAGGGGGATGGGGAGGGGGTGGATGACAGAGAGAGGGAGGGATAGTTGGGTAGATGAATGGGTGGACAGGAAGACGAGAAAAGCAAAAGAGGACTTAGATGTAGCTCAGTTGATAGAGCTTGCCCAGTCTGCGTGAAGCTCTGGGTTTCATCCCTAGCACTGTGTAAACTGGATGGGGGGGCATGTGAGTGTGACCCCAGTACTTGGGAAGTAGAGACGGGAAGATCAGGCACTTGAGATTGTTTGTTTTTTTACTTTTTAGAGACAGGGTTTCCCTGTGTAAAAGTCCTAGTTGTCTAGAACTAGCTCTTGTAGACCAGGCTGGCCTCAAATTCACAGGGATTCAACTGCCTCTGCCTCCCGAGTGCTGGGATTAAAGGCGTGCGCTATCACCGCCCGGCCTTTTTTTTTTTTTTAAATTGAGACAGGGTCTCACTATATAGCACTGGCTATCCTGGAACTCAATACCTAGACAAGGTTGGCCTCAAACTCACAAAGATCTGCTTCTGCCCCTGAGTGCTGGGATTAAAGGCATGCACCATTGTGTCTGGCTCAAAATTATATAGAGATCGTGAAGCTGGCTGGGCTACACAAGACCCTGCCATCTAAAAAAAATAAAAAATAAATAAAACAAGACTGGTGAGATAGCTCAGTGGGTAAAGGCCGCCGAGTCTCATGACCTGATTTTGATCCCTGGGGACTCACAGAGTGAAGGAGAAAACCAATTCCTTCATGTTGTCTTCTGACTTCTCTACATGAGTTCTGTGGGCATGTACCCCCCCAAAGAAATAATAAAAATGTACCCCACACACATAGAAAAAGAATCCATGTATAGATGGAGAGGCAAAGAGGTAGAGAACAGACAGAATAGCAGAAACGGAGTGGGCGAACAGAAGGGCTGACATGGATGGCCACCTAGGTCTTGTGTTCAAACAGACTCCATCTCAGGTCTAAGTCCATGCACTGACAGGAGCTCCTACCCATGGTGAAGACCTGGCCCACATCCTCAGAGTCGTTGGCAAGGGCCCGGAAGTAGTGGATAGCCAGAATGCCGTAGAAGACGAGGCTGTTGTTGCCAATATCTTCATCCAGGGCCAGTACCTGGATCAACTCTGAGCCTACCTTGGCATCGGTGGCCACTCCTGTGGAAACAGGCAGGCCACGTCAATGTCAGGGAAGGAGCCACCCACGCCCTCAGGCCCCGGCTGGTCCCTGCACCTGCGGTGTACTCAGCCTTGGTGAAGCGTGGCGGCTGGTCATTGATGTCCTCCAGCACAACGCGCACCTCCTGCAGGGTGAGATCAGTCAGCAGATCGAGGGCTGGGGAGGGTCCTCGGGGAGGGGTCCAGCTGTGATTGCTGGATGCTTTAACGATGAAGGAGAAGATGGCTTCCTTTTCCCGATCTAGGTCTTTGAGCACCAGCAGGCGCCCGTCAGGTTGTAGGCGGAAGTTCTTGTCCTCATTACCAGCTGTGGACAGACGGGGCACAGGGTGAGCGGAGGGGTACTCAGAGTCCTCTGCTAACCCGGGGCCGGTGGGGCACTGGCTCCATTGACCCCCACCTGCAATGAAGTAGTACACGATGGCATTGGGACCCTCATCTGCGTCCACAGCGCCTGTCACGTTGCCCACCAGGGTACCACGGGGTGAGTGTTCGGGCACAGTCAGCAGCTGATACTGGGGGCTTCCCTTCTATAAGAGAGGAAGCAGTTACAGGAGGCACAAGCTCCAGCTCTGGCCAGAGGACCTTGGGTATCTACCTTGTGGGTCTGAGGACTTTGTTGCCTAGAGAGTAAGCAGAACTACGATAACCTCCATGGGGATAGGACTTAACCTCTGGTTTATCCCCAGGGTCTATCTACGTGCATGTCCCAACCAGCGTTCTCTTATGTGCTTGCACACAGCCTCTATTGGGCATCCCATTCATATATGTATATGTGTATGTATGTATGTATGTATGTATGTATGTATATATATGTGTATGTATGTATGTACAAACACACACACACACACACACACACAACCAAACTCATACCACTCAGATCTGCTGTCCACTTTTGTCTGAGTTTTGACTCAAGACTCCAGAGTCAATTTTCACGCGGTGTGCATGCACACATATGATGAACATGCCTATATGTGCATACAAAGGCAGAGGTATTGAATATTTTTCCTCCTTTTTGGATCACTGAGTGAGGCCTTGCATTAGTGTCCAACTTTGAATGCCCTAGGTGTTTGAGGGAAGCACCGTTCCTGTAGTCAGCAAATCTAGACGGAGGCTCACTGTGTGCTAACCAGATGTGTATCAGGGCAGAGTGCGGGCATGTGTGGGCTCACAGGTGGTGAGACCCTGTGGGGGTGTCACTGGCACAGGGAATGGGTGAGCTCACAGGAGGCCTCACGAAGAGGGGCTCGTTGTCATCAATGTCTTCCAGGGCCACCTGCAATGGCTGCATCGTCTCGTATGGCACTGGCTGGCCCAGGTCACTGGCCACCAAGATGAGCTGGAGGCGAAGGAGCCCAGTCAGAGGGGAAAGATAGGGTTGGAGGTTGGCTTAGGGCCCCAAGGAAGCTCAGTGGAACAAGTCTCCCAGAGGTGGTCCAGGAGCAACCCACATAGCCCCGCTCCAGCCCCTCCCCTTACACTGTACACTGCCTGCTTCTCGCGATCCAGGCGCTGAGCCGTCTGGATGAGCCCGCTAACTGGGTCGATGGTGAAGTACTCCCAGTCGCGGTTGCCTGCTGTCTTTAGGAAGCTGTATCGCACTGCCCCATTGAGTCCTTCATCCTTGTCGGTGGCATAGACCTCATACACGTTGGAACGCAGAGGGATCTCCTGTGGGGGTCATGGGAGGGAGTACCCGGGCATGAAAAACCCCAGAGCCAGGCCCTGATGAGCTCTTAGATCCTTTGCTCCCTCAGCCAAGGCCCTCATTTCTCCAAGCCTCGAGTGCCTGTGTTCTTTTAAGTTTTGTCTATGGCATGGAAGAAACCCGACTGTAGTCATGTGCTGGCCCCGCCCTCAGGATGCCCCAGGAAGAACATGGTTCTTGACTGTTAGAAAACTCTCAGCTCAGCCTGGCTTCGTTGTTTTCTCATTGTTCATAATAGATAGAAGCTCCAAGTGTCAGTCATCTGGATCTCCCCAAGTACAAAGCCCTTGAAGAGAAAGCTTAGCAAACAGAGCCTTTGGTGTGGAAAAGAATTAGATTATTATTAATTTATGTACCATTTCCCATCACCAAAAAGATTTGAAGCGATTGACAGGAATATATGAATTTAAATGAGATTGAACGAGTTAAAAAAATTAGGGTAAAGGAAGACTATAATTAGCATAAGATGGAAGTGCCCCAAGTCTCTGCAGGGTTATTTGAGGGGGTTAAGCCACTGTGAGCTCCCTAGTGGGCAAAGCGAAAAGGACCAATGTATCACTGCAAGTATGACACCAGGCCCAGTGTTCCTCAGAGCTTAGTCTTGAGATCATTTTCTCCTACAGGACCTCAAAGAGCAAACAACAACAAGTTGATCTCAGCATTGGTGTTCTGAGATAAGGGATTCGCTTGAGTTTGTGGGGCAAAGGACAAGCCAGAGATATCCCAACTATACCACCAAGGGTCACTGGGGCCTTAGGATGGAAGGGAAGAGCAGAAGACAATGCATTTCCCCTAACTGGATTGGCCATCAAGCTAGACTAACTGGCGTTAGACCAAAGAATGAGAGAACCCAAGCTGTGCATCTTGGTATCAGCAGGACCAGTAGACAGACGGAAGGGCCTTGTGTTTATTTTGAACTATGTCTTGGGGAAGTGGGTGGCAGGAGACCAGCTACTCCTTGGTAGAGTCGCTGAGCAAGAGCTGATGTGTGTTCTATTATTAGGCCCATTCTCAGATGAAAACAAGACTCACAGAAGTCACTTGCTCAAGGTCATTTGCCTGCATAGCCAAAGAGTTACACTTGGACCTAGATCCCTTCCCTAGCACCACCTACAGGACTACCCAACCCTCAAGATCTTCTCTGAGTGGCACTCGGCAAGTCTGCTCTCCTTGTGTGGCCTCAGTTTCCACGCTCTCACAGTGGCCGTCTCTACTCTGCCAGATGGTGAACGCAGGATGAGTCAGTGGGCTGCAAGCGGGAACCGAGCGTCAGTGAGAACACTGGCCCCCGGATCAGGAATACCTCTTTGATGTGCAGGATAGTACCATTGGGTGGACGCACAAAGACAGGGCGGTTGTCGTTGACATCGATGACCTCTACCAGTAGCATGGTGGTGCCCCAGAGGGGGGGCTCTCCACCATCCGTGGCCACGACAGTCAGGTTGAACCTCTCATAGGACTGGAGTGGCCGCTGTGTGGTCACCAGGCCTGAGTCCATGTCCACGGAGAAAGCCTCTGGTAGTGGGAGAGAGCAAAGCATGAGGTGACTGAGATGACCGTCCTGTCTCCTCCTCCTCGGCCCAGGACAGTAGACATGGCAGCTTGCCCTTCCCCACCCTCCAAGCCCTCCTGGGCAGCAAGGGAAAGCCATATACCCATTCCAGGGCCCTCGAGAGAGTAGGTCAGCTGCCCATTGGAGCCCTCATCCTGGTCAGTGGCCAGCATGGTAATGACCGAGGTGCCCGCTGGTTCATTCTCGTACACACTTGTGCTGAACTGCGGTTTGGAGAACTGAGGCCGGCAGTCATTGACATCGAGTACTCGGATCACCACCTGGGGAGACCACAAGACAGTGAAGGGGCTTCCTTGGGAGACCCCATCCCACAAGGGCAAGGTGGAGTAAAGGGAGGGACAGGGCACTATTACAGTGGAAGGCATTGCCATTTAATTAAGTAAATTAATTTATGTTTTGAGACAAGAGTCTTAATGGGCTGTCCTGGAACTTGCTGTGTAGACCAGGCTGGCCTTGAACTCACAGAGTTCCTCTTGCCCCTGCCTCTCAACTGGTGGGATTAAAGGCACGTGCCACCACACCCATCTGCATTTTTACTTTTTGAGCCAGGGTCTTAGGCTCGGTTGATAGAGTGCTGGTCTCTTTGTAATTAGGCATTCATGAGGTTCTGGGCTCATCTCCAGCCCTTCATACACTAAGCCTGGCTGTCCACATGATAAGCCTAGCAATTGGGAGGTAGAGGCAGGAGGATCAGGAGTTCAAGGTTACCCTCAGCTGCAAGAATTTGAAGCTACCTTGGAACACGTAAGAACCTGGAGTTACAGCATCTCCAAGGTTGAGGCAGGGAGGGCCTCTCGTATGAGGACAACATAAGATACACAGTGAGACTTCATCTCAAAGACTGAAAATAAATAAATAAAAAGGAGCCATAAGTAGTTAGTTTTCGCTACTGTACTGTTTTGTTGGGCACCTGAGGGACTGGACCACGAAGACACACAAGTGCCCTCTGGGTCACACCTAGGTGTCCTTGGCTGTTCATGTGACATTTGGGGATGAGATGCTTCTCCCAGACAGCCAACCTCCCATTTCTTTCTTGGCAGCTGAGGGTGGTGGTAGCCCTGTCCCACTCAGAACAGTCATTCTCTATGGACTTAGTTTGTTGCTCCCTGCCCGGGGTTCAGGCTGGTGACCCTCACCTGCACTGAGTTCTCTCGACGGTTACTGGCCACATCCCCTGGGTTGTCTTTGGCCAAGGCAGTTAGGATATAGTGGTCCTTCTTCTCCCGGTCCAGAAAGGACAGCACATAGATGTCACCCTAGTTGGAAGAGGAGGGTTGCAGGTGATTCATCAGTTTGACATGTTTGCTGAGCATCTATTATGGGCAGACACTATTAGAGTCTGGAGGTCATGCTCAGGGGCGGGGGACCTCTCGTCTTCATGATGCCCACGTTCTTGCCCTCACTATCACATTCTATCTGAGATGGAGTAATTAGCCAGGCTGCAGCCAACTGCCCGACCAGGGTCTGGCATAGAGTATCTACTCTGATAACGGGCACTATTCTTAATGCCAGGCACCATACCTGAGTGCTCACACTGAGCAGGGTAAACCCTCCCAAAGGAAGTGAGCAGAGGGACATTGAGGAACAGGAGGGCAACTCCTGGAACCGGGGGAGGCTCTGCTGAACAGCCCTGCCCTTTGCAAGGCTGCCTCCTCACCTTGCAAACAGCAGCTCCTGGACCAAGGGGCAGACGCTTGGGCCCCCAGCCCATCTTTTCCTCGGAATTTCTACTCTCACAAAAGGCTGAGATTCCTGGGGGCTTGTGGGTCCCACCCTTTGAAGCACCTTGTTTCTCTCACATTGAGTACAGGGCCGTGCATATAGCAGATGCTCTAACAGCAAGCCCAGTTCCCACAGCCCTCCTCATGTGACACTTTCAAGAAGTGGTCCCTGGGACTTGTTTCAAGTTTTGGGGCACATCCTGTCACACCAAAGGGCCAGTTCCTAAAGCTGGTGGCCACTTCCTTACATTTGTACTAGGACATAAGGGGCTGCAGGTTTAACAACACCTGGGACTCTGTGAAGAGTTTGCTGTCCTTAGATAAAGCAACCTGAAGTCTAAAAATGTCCAGGAGACAGGACCCAGAAACAGGGATGTGTGTGTGTGTGGGGGGTGCTTTTGGTGACTTTTTAGACCAGGACTCTGGGCTTTTCCACTCCCAGGGTCAGGCCCTCCCATGGCCTACTTACGGTGTTGGGGTGGATGGCAAACTTGCCCTCTCCATCCCCCAGGCTATATTCGATGAGGGCAAAGTTGCCTGAGTCGGCATCGGAAGCAGTGACCCTCAGAATGACTGTGCCCACAGCCACGTCCTCAAAAATGGCCTCCTACAGAGAGAGAGAGGGGAGAAGGGAAGGAAGGGAAGAGGAAGGGGGAAGCATGGTCATCCCTGGAGCCTATGCCCTGCTTAATAATTCCCTGGTGCGTGGTGTTCTGGGCCAGCACGCTGCTCATGCATTTAGCATTCCTGGGCTTGATGGGGGAGGGGCAAGGAGGAGCGGAGGGCACACCAAAGACCCCAAGGAATAGGCACAGGTCCTGACCCTCACGTTGGTCTGGCCACCCACCTGGTAGGAGGGCTGGTCAAAGATGGGGTTGTTGTCATTAATGTCCACAATCTCCAGGTAGACAGGGATCTCAGCTGCGCGGGGTGGGGACCCATTGTCTGAGGCCCTCACTGTGAAGTTGAGCCAGTGAACCTCTTCGTAGTCCACTGTCCGGTTGGCGATGACCTTCCCTGAGACACAGAGGCGCCCTCTGATGAGGTGTGGCCACTCTTCATTCTGGGCTCTCTAGATCTGGGGAAGGATCTGGGGCTCTGAGGGGAGGAGGGGCTCCTGGTAAGGAGCGTGACTAGGCAGCACTGCCCATCGCTGGACAGAGATGGAGGAGAGAGTGTCCTCAGCCATCCTTCTCAATGAAGAGCTAAGAAAGCTCCCTGTAGTCACTGGAATGGATATCTGTGACCCCAAGGCACCCTGAGATACCTCTGTGTCTAAGACCCCATTCCCAAGGGGATATGCTCATAGGAGTTTGGGTGGTAGAAATGGTAGAGGGGGCTCTCTAGGGTTCCAACAGATACCTGTGGGCCTACGTCCAAGCCAGGACTAGAAAATTCTATCCGCTGCTGGGAGCATCAGAAAAGGATTGGCCTACCAATCATCTTGAATCTGGCCTAGGCCACCACAGGACAGGGGTAGGGGTGGGGCCCCAACTAGATATTGAGAAGTGAGTCAGTCCCTCTGGGGGCTAACAGGCATGGGTGTGCATCCCCTACCCTCCCTCTCAGAGACCCCCCACCTACCTGCGGAAGAGTCTTCAAGCTGGACATAGCCTGGGGGTGTGAGGTCCAGCAGGGTATAGGTGATCAGCCCATTGAGGCCCTTGTCAGGATCAACTGCAGCCACGGCAATGAGTGTGGTACCCGGGGTGGCCCCCTCCAGGACCCGCTCTGTGTAGTAGGTGATCCCAAAGGGCTTGAACTGGGGTGTGTTGTCATTGACATCCAGGATGTTGACCGTGAGCTTGGCTGGGGTGCAGGTGGGAGTGAATACCAGGGATAGATCTGTGTTCCACCCTGGTGCCCGCTGCTCCCTTGCCAGCTCTAGACTGCTCTTCCTCCCCCCTCAGCCTAGGGCTGCCAAGCTCAGAGGAGAACAATGTCTCACGCTATTTTATGTGTACGAGATGTTCATGCTCATGTTGTGTGTGGGTGGGTGGTGGTGGTGAAGGTGTATATAAGTACACATGCACATGTGTATGCATGTGTATGAAGGTCAGAGGTCAACCTTAGCGGCTCTTCAGATCGGTCACTTGCTGTGAACTCACCACGTAGGCTAAAGTGGCTGGTTAGGAACAGTTCAGGGATCCGCCCGTTTTCACCTCCCTAGTCCTGGGATTACAGGTATGTGTTACTGTGCCTAGATTTATTTTAAGTGGGCGGCGCACGCGCGCGCGCGCGGGGGTGTGTGTGTGTGTTTTCTAGATAGAGTTTCCCTGTGTAGCTCTGGCTGTCCTAGGACTTGCTCTATAGACCAGGCTGGTCTCAAACTCAGAGATATGCCTGCCTTTGCCTTCCGAGTGCTGGGATTAAAGGCATGGACCACCACCGCCAAGCTAATGCCTGGAATTGTGTGTGGGTTCTTAGGATCAAACTTTCCCTCTGATCTGATCACCGCTCTTTCATAAGAGGAGGGATTTGTATTCTACCAATGGGCTGGGGGGGCTCTGATGTAGCCTTTGTTCTTTTCGGGGCTACAGGTTTCCCACAAACTTTGAGAGCTAGGATGAAGATGGTTTCTGGCTATTCCTTTGATCCGGCCTTCCCTAGTTCCTCTGAATGATTCCCACCCCCACCCCCACCCCCAGCAGAAGCAGCCTGGGCCTCTGACCTTAAAATCTCAGGACAGGTAAGAGATAAATAAGAACACACTTCCCTCTGAAACACTTGTGCCTCTAGGCTGAGAAGATAAGCAGGCCCAAGCCACACCAACAACTGTCCTTGTCTTCTGACAGTAGAATGAGACCACCCCATCCCTACTTTTTCCACTGCCCCCTCTGCCTAGCCCAACCATTCCAGCCCATAATAGCTTCCCAGCACATGCCTCTTCTCTGTCACTGAGCCTGCCCCACTGTGGTCTGTGGCCTGGAGTTCCCTTCTTTAGCTCTTTGCTTGCTGCCATGACCCCAGGGCTTCCTATCAGATCTCTATCGGAGGGACAGCTCCTGCTCCTTTTCTAGCCGCACCCTGGATTCCAATATTACGCCGACGTCCTCCCCTCCCCCTCAGAGTCAAAGGGTTCAGATCCCACACATTTAGGGGCACAGTCACCCTAAGTCCCAAGGTGGTTGTCACTATCCTAAGGTACCCCAATTCCTCAGTAGCCCTGGCAGCTGAGTCCTGGGATTCACCTCCTTACAAGCCAGGCTTGCCCTTGGTTCCTAGCCCCTCCCAGCCCTCAGCTAGCTCTGAGTGACCCTTAAGAGATACTAGCAGGGGATCTTACCATTTGGCACACTGACGGCACGCTCTGGGAGGTCGCTGGCATTGTCAATCACTGAGAGCGTGACCTCATAGGTAGCAACCAGCTCGCGGTTCAGGGGAGACTTCACCATCACAGACCCTGTGGGCCGGACCAAGTCAGATTCTGCTAGAAGGGGAACCCCATGAAGTCTGGGCTCCTCAGAGCCCCTGCCCTACCACACCCCCATCCTGATAAAGGGCACTAGTCCCTGCTAGACCAGGAGACTTGTGGCTGGGATGGCCTATATATTATATATATAGGCACTTATAGAAACTGGGGCCCTTCAGCTGATGCTGGGACCTTGGACAAACTGCCCAGCCTTTCCTCTCCCCATTGACAAAAGGGGAAAGTGTAGCAACACCACAGAGGTTCCAGGGAATCAGAAAAATAAAATGAGATTCTACCAACGAAGTACTTAGAACTTTGCCTGGCACATACAAAGCTCTATGTAATCTTTGACAATAAAAACAGCAGCATGATGCAGAACAGCAGTCCGCAACAGCGTGAATGTTCTTGTTCCTGCCAAAGAATACACTAAAAAATGGCCGGGGTGAGCCATGTCCAGGAGTGCGTATCTGCCATCCCAGCCATGGGAGGCTGAGTTAGGAGGTTGGTGGGTTTGAGGCCAGCCTGGGCTGCAAAGCAAGACCTTGTTTCAAAAACCAAACCAAGCTGAGCATGGTGGTGTATGCCTGTGATACCAGCTACTCAACAGAGTAAAATAGGGAGCTGGAGAGGTGGTTCATCAGTTAAGAGTACTGGCTGCTCTTCCAGAAGACCCGGGTTTTATTCCCAGCACACACGTGGTGGCTCACAATCATATGTAACTCCAGTTCCAGGGGATCCAACATCCTCTTCTGGTCTCCATGGATATTGCCTGTACTCAGTGCACAGACATATAAGCAGGCAAAACACCAGTGCACATAAAATAAAAATTTAAGTAACAAATTAAGAAATCGAGTCATTAATTTTTTAAAAAATGAAACAGAAGTCCAAGATAACTGAAGTTATCTTAAAATATCTATCTTAAAATAAAAAAATGTTAAATATCAGGGCTGGGAATACAGTTTAGTGATGGAGCGCTTGCCTAGCTTGCCTAGCATACATAGGAAAGGCCTGGTCAATAATCAGTACCAGCAAAAAAAAAAAGAAAAAAAAAAGGTAGATTTTATGCTCTATGTCACAGTTTCACAAATGCTTATATTCCAAGGAAGATCTTCTGGCATCTGGAATGAGGACAACTACCCTGGGGGAGGGGGGCAGGCTAGAGACCCTAGGCATGCTCCTTTGTCCTAAGTACAGTGTGACATGGTGCTGACTACAGGACAGAAATATCAGTCTATGTTGATGACAGCAGGTTCCTTCTCTTCCCTGATAACTCCCAGAGTCCCCAGCTGCTCCATAAACCAGAGAGAAACTCTCCAGAAGTTCCGGTTTTGCTGGACAGTCAATCTGTTGGGGCCTTCTTGCCTGTTGGGGACTGAGTGGCTCCTCCTGGTCTCCCCTCATTGGCCCTAGACCAAGATCTCCTCTCTTAGCTACCAGGGTCTTATGATACCCTTCCCCCTTGGCAGACCCCCTGCTGGGTTGCTGTCTTCCACAGGTCCCCAGCCATGGGTGGTCACTTACCCTGGGTGGCCGCCTCCTCCTCCTCCTCTTCCTACTCTCGCTCCCCGTCCCCCTGGCTGGGGAGCGAGGTTGGGGAGAGGGCAGCTGCGTTCAGTCTGCAAAGGCTGGGCACGGCCTGGGCCGGCCCCCAGGGCAGGAAGGGTGGGGTATGAGGCATGGAGGAAGGCAGTGGGGGTGAAGCAGAGAGGAGATGAGGTGGGAAATGACAGAACAGAGCTCAAACCTGTAGGCCTGCCAGCCGTGAGGGAGAAAGAGAGGGTTAACATTGGTTAGTTCAGGGTGCAGCAAGGAGGGACGGGGCAGGGTGTGGGTGGGGTGGTGGCTGTGGGACTCAGAACTGGCCAGGGCAGGAGAGGCTAGGCTGGGAGAAGGGATAGAGGGGAAGGGGTGAGAACCCAGCCAAAGTGGAGGGGGTTGGAGGATCTGGGAAGAAAGGGTAGGGAAGCCAAGCAAGGGGACTGGGGGCCATGAGGAAGGTGGACAGAGAAGACACTGGAAAGAAAAATAGAGAGAAAAAGAATCAGTGGGAGGCAGTGGGGAACAAGGCAGAGAAAAGTTGGGGAGGCATGTTATCCAGGGAAGCAAGGGTGGGTGGCTCTCCATGGTCCTGACAGACCAGCCGGAACCCTCTTTGACTTGGCCCAGGCTAGCACAGGATACTACATATTAGCAACTTCTCCCAGGACTTCAAGGGTTATGCACCCCCCCATTTTTTTTTTAAAAAAAACCTCTTTCTTTTGGGTTTAAAATACAGGTGAGATTGATCCTACTCTGGTCCACTGCATGCTGTGACTGTGGGCATTTCTTTTGGTTTTCATATCTTTCCCCCCTCAATTCCCTCACACCCCTCCTCTCTCAGGCAGAGTGTGCATGTGGTCTGTGTGTTGAGCCTGAGGGCGTAGCTCAGTGGTAGGGTACTGGCCCAGCTTGCAGGAGGCCCTGGGTTTGACCCCTCCAGTTCTTTGTACAACAGTCATCTCTTGGGAGGTAGAAGAAAGAGGATCAAAGTTCTAGGTAATTTTTGTCCATATTACCAGTTCGAGGCCAGCCTAGGCTTCATGAGACCCCATCTCCAAGATAAAGTATTCCCGAGTACCATTTTGTTCTTTACAGTTACGCAAATGCTGCCGTGGTATGTAACTCACTCTATTTTTTTAAATCTTTACAGCAAGCACCTATGATGAAGACATCCCTCGCTCTCCATTGCTGTGTGCAATGTCTGACTGCTGCCTGGTATCCCATGGCTGTGTGCTCAGCACTCTTTCTCCTCTATGCTGCTAGGTCCTGGGGTCTGAATGCACTCTATGTTTAATTGCTGCCTGATGGGGACCCCGGTCTGGACTCTACAGCAGTGCAGGGATACCAATGTCCCCATATCACCATCATGACAACTCGCTATCTATGGGACACTTGTGTTGCCTCCCTATACATTTCTCCCAATAGCAATGATTTTTAGCATTTTGTCACTGGCATGCTACTTTTTATGACACTCCATATAAGACTCATGCCCTTCCCTGACTCCCCGGAGGACCAAAACCACTCAACTGTTGGACAAACAGTAAACTGTCAAAATTATAGTAAGCTGGATAAACCACAAAAGATAAAATCATGATTCTGTTTTTTATGATAATTGAAGATAAGGGCACAGATATAATTTACAGAAGATTTAAATGCACCAACCAAAGGTGTTTGGCCAAATCTCCTTATCAGGAAAATATGTGCTATTACTGTTTTCCACTTGAATTACAAACACTGAAACTCTGTAATACCAAATGCCAGCACAGATGTGGGGACATGGGCACTTCTGCAACACTGAAGGGTGAAGGAGCCAGAAAGGGCTGAGCAGTTTGTCAAGGAGACGGATGGCAGAGGCAAGAGGGAGGGAGGCAGCAGAGGAGCAAGGAAAGGAAGAGGGGTGGAGTAAAAGACAAGAGCACAAAGGGAATGGCAGAGAAGGGGAGGGGGGAAGACAAAGGGGGAGGGAGCTAGGATTCTGGGTCCAGGTCAGGAGAGCTAACAGCCATTCTCATACCTGTATTGATATTCACAGCAAAAGCATCTTCCTGGTCAGGCACCAGGCGGTCAGTGTCATCCTTAGCTACGATGCTGATGATGTGGTACTCCAGTTTGGGGTTGAGGTCAAGGTCGATAGCAGTAACGTTGGCAATGACGGTGCCTGGCTCTGCGGATTCCAGCACACTCACTGTCTGGATGGGGTTGAGGAATTCAGGGCGGGAGTCATTGATGTCATCAATCAGGATGGTGATGATGGCCGTGCCTGATAGGGGGACAGTGCCCCGGTCGGTGGCCACCACTGTCAACCTGTAGGACTCCTGTTCTTCTCTGTCGATGGTGGCATTGCCAACACGGATGACTCCAGTGGCTGGGTGGATGAGGAAGCGGTCCTGAGCTCCGGCTTCTATTCGGTATACCAGTTCCCCGTTGAGGCCACTGTCTTCATCTGTGGCTGTGACTTGAAGGATTGAGAATCCTGCAGGAAGGAATTGGGGAGTAGGTGAGCATTTGGGCCTCTAATAGAAAGATCAGGGCCTTTTGCTCATTGTGTGGTGTTTGTGTACATGCGTGTGTATGTACATGCCTGTGCATACATGGGAGGATCCCAGGTATCTTCTTCCATCAATCTCTGCCTTATTTCTTTGAGACAGGATCTCTCACTGAACCTGGAACTAGACTGGTACCCACTAAGCTCCAATGATCCTCCTGTCTCCACACCCATAGATGTGTACCCACAGCCATACCCAGTGTTATTTGTAGGTGTGTGATTTGAACTCAGATCTTCATGTTTGCTGAGCAGGCATTTTTAACCCTGGAGCCATCTCTCCACAGCCCAGACCCTTTATTGATGCTGCAAAAGAGGCCTCTCCTCACCAGTCTTGACAGCACGTATCACAGTGGTGGCCTCATGTTTCAGAATGCTCATATTATTCCAGGCAATGTGTAGATCCAAACATCCCCCCTTCCTCCCATTAAACTGGATTATGATGAGAATGATTCTGCATCTATGCTGGTTTAACACAGTCAGGCTTAGATGGGCACCACCTTGTAATCCCATCACCACATAATCTCACTTGTGTTCACCTGAGCCTCTAAACCCACACCCCTACCAATCAGATCCTGGCAGTGCATCAGCGGAACCTGGGGCCTGCCCATGGTTACCTGGAGGGCAGTTCTCCAGTAGGTGGACAGTGTAAGCGGCAGGACTGAAGGTGGGCCAGTTGTCATTGTCATCCAGGATAGTGACAAGCAGGTGGGCGGTGCCGTTGAGTAGTCCAACATCCTCAGCTAGCAGCAGCAGCTCCAGGAGCGGGGGCGAGAAGGCCTCCCGGTCAATGACGACCCCAGACCTCACGGTCACCACGCCTGATACCCAGTACCACCAGCCAGGGAGATGTACAGGGTAAGGGACACAGTGGGTAAAGAGAAGAGCCACCATATCAGGGACAGAGAGGAAAGACTCAGTGACTTTATTTCCTCAAGATTCAGTTATCCACATCCAGGGGGCATCCATGTTTGCCATGGTTGTCTCTCCTTGGTGGCCTCTGCAGTTCTCAGGGGTCCTGTCAGATGGGAGTGACCACGGCAGAGGACTGACCTGCTCCATAGAGAGACACGCTCCATAGAGACACGGTTCATAGAGAGACATGCTCCTTAGAGAGACATGCCTCGTAAGTATCTGCCACTAGATTAGCCTCCTGTCCTGACCAAATTGTCAGGACATGGCTCTGGCGAGCAGCTCTCTGGTGTGAGAATAGGAGCGCACTACTTTGGCTATTTCTGGCTGATCATGGGGTGTTTCTGTCCAGGACACAGGGCATACAGAGAGAAGATGGGGGTTGTTTGCTCAGGCCAAGAGTCTATGCAGCAAGAGGTCCCTAAAGTTGCCTCTACGCTCTCCTTGGGTTCTCCCACTGAGACTCCTGGGGGAGTCTCCGTCCAGTTGCAGTGTGGGTTGTGGGCTACGAGGAACAGGGTCCATAAGAACATGGGTCCATACTAAGGAAGAGCCCAAGAGCAGAGGTTCTCAATCTTCCTAATGCTATGACCCTTTCATACAGTTCCTCATATTGTGGTGAACCCCTAACCATAAAATTATTTTCGTTGCTACTTCCTAACTATAATTTTGCTACTGTTATCAATCATCATGTAAATATCTGTGTTTTCCAACTCCTGGGCAACTCCTGGGAAAGGGATGTTCACCCCCAAAAGGGGTCTCAACCCACAGGCTGAGAACTGCTGTCCCAGACCCGAGAATGGGCCAGTCCCACCCCAGGGTTGACTGGTAAGCTTCAGCTCAGTCCTCACCTGTGCTGTTGTGGATATCAAAGAGGTCACTGTGAGCACCCAGCAGCTGGTAAGCAACTATGGCATATATATCCTCGTCAGCATCCAGGGCCAGGATAGGCCCATTGAGCACTGTGAGGGGTGTCCCTGAGCCAGAGGAGAGGAGTCACCACAAGCCAGCCTGGTCCCTGCCCTCCCCCCTCCCTGTCCGTGTCCCCCATGACCATGGCTGACAATGGATGAGAAGGGAAGAAGGGGAGGTGGGCAGGGAGCGGGTAGGGAGGCCCTGGGGCGGGCCTGCGGCAGCCTTGGCAGACTAAACGCAGATGCCTGGGAGCGGCCTCAAAGCTCTGCTGGGGAGAAAACACAAGAGCGGTGAGCAAGCCCCTCTGGCCTGCCTGGAGCCATGCCTACTTCCCAGCAGCCTTTGAGGCTGGCCACTCCACTGGAGGATCTAGGGGGCTCCCTGGTATCCCCTCTATGTGTGGGTCTTGTCTGTCCACATGCAAGCAGACATTGCTCTATTATAAGGTCTGACTGTACAGGGCTATACACACACGTATTATGTGGGCCTGAGTTCATGTGGTAGTGATTACACAGACACTGAGAACATCCAAGCTTAGGATGCCCCAGATTGTGCCCTTGTCTGTCTCTCCTGGTAGGCACACTTGCCACGAGTACATCATAGGGCCACCCACATGCCTACGTGTGTCTGTGCCCACATGTAACTCCACACACATGCCTTGACGTGGCAGCATACTGGTAAACGTGTGAATGTGCACACCAGCAGATTTAGAAGTCACGTCCACACAGAGGTGATGTCTACTCAGAGACAGTACTATCTCACTTATCTCTCTTCCTGATTCAAAAATCAAGGTCTGGGGTGGGGGTAGAGAAGGGTAAGAGGATCTCCTGGAGGCATCAAATGGAGACAAGGTTAACTAGTGCTGTGTAGGTGGTAAGGGCTATGTTGGCTAGCAAGGATCCTTGAGCCTACTTCTGATGCCCAATTCCAGGGTTTCTACCCTACAGGACTGGGGAACGGGAAAGGTGGGTTCATCAGTCCTTGGCATTCTTTTCACCTTGGATTCCTCTCTCTGAGGGATAGTGAGGCTGCTTTCAGGTCACCCCAGGGTGATCAATATCAATGGCTACTCTTATCTCTCCCAAACAGACTGGTGGCCTCGTTAGCAGCCCCAGCCCCCGAGCCTTGGAGCTGCATCCTCCCCTCTGGCACCCTTCTGCACCCCCTGAGTTCTATGTCCAGCTCTGACCCCAGGCACACAGTGCACCCTCAGCCCCCATGGTCCCAGTGGTGTCCGCTTGTACAGTAAGAGTGCCCCGGCAGGCCCAGCACCTACCGGCAGGAGAGTTCTCCATCACCTCTGCCTGGTACGTGCCCTCAGTGAAGAGGGGGTGATTGTCATTCTCGTCGGCCAGACGGACCAGCAGTAAGTCAAAATCCTGTGATGGGCAGAGCGGGAGAGGCTGAAAGCTGTGCTGTGGACGGGGACCATGCTGAGAGATGGGGGACTGAAAAAGCGTCAAGCAGGGATCTAGAGTTCTAGTCTTCTCTTTGCTGGCTGCTCACTGGGCGATCCTGGGAAGATGCCGTCTCCACTTTCCACTCTGATCAATAAGAATCTTAATTCGTTTGTGGGAATGGTGTGTGGTTGTGGGCCAGTGTGGGCGAGGAAGGTCCTTAGCCACCTACACTGCCTGCTGATGAGGATTTTAGGTTGGACGGCGAGTCCCGGCTTTCAGACGACCTTCACATCCACCTGATGCTGGTCCAAGTTCACCTGTGCTCTCATACCAAGCTGCGCCTCAGACTTGTATCCTCCTGGGGCCCCTGAATATGACTCAGCAGTCCCAGGGTGAGGGCACAGAGAAGGTAACCCTTGCTTTGAAGCCCTGTAATGGACTTCAGGGTAAGATGGCAGCTTAGAAGCCAAAACAGACAAGCAACTCACTATATTTAGGGAAACAAAAGAAACAGGAATAGCTGACCACTCTGCCAGCTGATTCTCCTGTCTCCATAGTCCACTTAATTATTGCCTCCAAACGACTACCCTAACTACAACCAACACAATTGCCACCACTGCCACAGACACTGTGGATGTGGCAGATCAACCTTGAGTACTTCCATGAGATTTACAGAACTGACACTGGGGATCATATAAGAAAGGGCTCCCCGAGATGACCGCCAAACGGGACAGTTTTCTGTGCCAACAGGGAACCCTGTTCAACAACGACAACCTACAGATCCTTAGCGAACACAAATGCAAACTTCAACAAAACACTTGCAAGCCTAAATAAAAGAGATATTCAAAATGATCAACACGATCAAGTTGGTTTCCTTCCAGAGATGACGGGATGGTTCAACATACATTAATCCACAAATGCAATCCATCACATGAATGGGCTCAGAGCCAGAGAAGCCATATGATCATCTCCACAGATAAGGATGTGAGGAAATGACATCTCTTCAGGATAAAATCAAGCATCTTTTCATGAATGAGAGAGGGGCTCACAGGGGACCATTGCCAGAGGTGGGAGTGGTTTTTTTCGGTGTAGCCACTGGTAAGTTGTTTGTGCTCCAGTACATAAACCAGATGGGGAAACTGAGGTTCTGAGGAAGCAGTGTCCCAACAGAGCCACTTAGCTGGTCAGAAGCAGAGCCAAGGAAACAGTCACAGGACTCTACCCTAACACCACGGGTAGTAAAAACAGGCCAGCTCAAACCTGAAGGCCTGTCAGTCAGCCCCCACTGACTTTCAGTAAACAGCCTGTGCCTTAGCATCTGAAGGACCATGTAGCCCCCTAGCCACCCCCTCCCCCACCCTAAGAACCTTCATGTGCAGGTCTGAGTCCCGCGTGCATGCACACCCATCTGTGGTTTGGGGAAGGTGTGTCATCTGACATTCGCTGAGTGTTGGCCCTGGGCCAGGCTCTGTACTGAGGACTTAGGGACACAGTGTTGAAGACAAAAGGGAGTCTGAGAAAAATGAATTGGTGCAAGCACAAACCTGTGGACAGGAGAACTCAGATCTGAAGCCAGCGTTTGCTAAGGCAAATGTGCACTTTTGAGCCTCTGGCAGGCTGCTACCCTCTCTCCAAGGGAGATGTGCCCCTTGCTCTTACAACTCTCTCACACACTCTGCCTTCCCCTCTTCCTCTCCCCCTCCCCCTTCTACCTCTCTATCTCTCACCCCCACTCACCCTCAGTCTCTCGCAGCCTTACCTTCCTGGCTATGCGTGGGTTCTCCGGGTTGTCCTTCACAGAAACTGTCAGTCTGTACTCTGGGATGCGCTCTCGGTCCAGGGGCCGGTTGACAGTGACGATCCCTGTCTGGGATGTGCCTGGCTGGTTAGATGAGCTGGCAACTCCCCACATCCCCCAGATGTCCATGCTCTGTCCACAGGTCCTAGGTGGCTAGGAGTACCTTCCCCAAAGTGCCTAGCAGATACGGGCCAGAGGAGGGTGCGAGGATCTTTCCAGGGTGAGGGTAAGTCAGTGATACCAAATTCTCGACATTCCAAAAGAGGGGACCCTTCAAGGACCCTAGGTGTCAACAGTCTACACACATTCCATGAAGCCAGGAAAGAAATTCAGGTGCACCTCAGTATGGCTCAAGTAATTATAGTTTAGGGTTCACGTGTTCCCAGAAGAAGCCTTTGGGGGTGGGTGGGTTGGGGGTGGTGGCTGATGGCCACCAGAAAACAGCTGTCCAACAAAGCCAAAGGGGTCTGCTGTCTTGGACTGGGCTGCCGACTTAGACTGGGTTCCTGTATTGTACACCACAATCCACATCAACAGTGCTGGGTCAGGGCAACTGTGTGCTGGTGGACACAGGAGACCCTCCCTGGTGCCTGTGAACACAGCTGCAACCAAATGACTGCCTTATTGACGAAGCTGAGGCCAATGCAGTTTCTAACGCCTCCCTTAAGCTGTTTAATTAATACTGATGGGGCACCTCTGCTGGCTGGAATTCCCACAGCCTGTTCTGGCTCTAAGAGTTGACTTATTTTGAGCAGATTTTTCATCATACTTTGTTGCCTTATTTATTTATTTATTTATTTTTTAGGCAGGGTCTCATAGCACAGACTGACTTCAAACTCACTATGGAGCCAGGATGACCCTGAACTCCTAATCGCCTTGCTGATATTCCCCAGGTGCTAGGATTATGATGTAACACAGCACCCAGTTTAGGCTTGCTTTTGGATTCAGGGTTTTTATGAATCCCGGACTAGCCTGGAACTCACAGCAATCCTCCTCCTCAGCCCGGCAAAGGCTGGCCAGGATTTGGGTGTACACTACCGCTTACGGCTTTCCCTTTTCACTTTGGAGCTGCGGCTGCTCCAGCTCTGGGGTCTGGAACCCGCAACTCCTCAGTGAGCCTTTTGTAGGAAGTACTTGGGGGCCCTGGGGCAGGTCCGACTCTACCGTGGCATTGATGAAGAAGGCCCGCTCTCGGTTGCCGGCAGTGATGTTGAAGGTGAGGAGGGCATTGCAGCCGCTGTCGGCATCGCTGGCCAGGATGTGGGCGACGAAGCTCAAGACAGGGCTGTTCTCGCTGATGGTGACGTTCATGGGAAGGTTCAACAGCACCGGGTCATTGTCGTTGATGTCCAGCACGCGGATTCCCACCAGCATCTGGGGGGAGGGAAGAGTCAGGGGTGGAGTGACAGCAGAGGAGGAGGGGACAGAGACAGAGGAAAGGTAGCAAAGACATCGAAAGAGGAAGATTGTGGAGGGAGGGGAAGATGGAGGAAGAAAAACAGTCAAGCAGAAGGGGAGGAGAATGTACCAGTGGCAGGTTGGGATCAGGGCCAGAGGTCTAACAGGAAAAGCAGTCTCTTGAGAGGGGATTAGAGGGGAGAATCCTGGAGAGCCAAGTCCCCGTGACTAAGGCACCTCTGGTTTCATGGGGCCAATGGTGACAGTTTGCGGGCATTCAGTGTACAACAATGGATGCCAGGGAGCTGGGCCAGACTCACTGTGGAGCTGAGAGGTGGTACTCCTCTATCTCGGGCACAGATGGTCAGGTTGTAGAAGGCAATGGTCTCCCGGTCCAGCTCCACATCCTTTCGGACCCTCAGCACACCCTCCACAGGAGAAATCACGAACTCCCCTGGGAGCCATCAGAACAGGCCTGCATTAGCTCTTTCCGAAGGAGAGCCCCCTTCCTCCAGCTAGCCTTCCTCGTGAATTCCAGGGCCAGCTGAGGTATGCGCCCTCCTGGGGCATGACGGGAGAGTGGCCCTGATACCCACACATGTAGGTAATTCCTGACCAATCAGCTTTCCTCCTGGGCCTCGAGCCGGTCAGAGGGTGACCCAGGTGTGATAGCTATGTTGAAAAGCAGGGGTGGGATTTCTTTGTTTTTGTCTGTTTTGAGGCAGAAGTTTCACATAGTCTAGGCTGACCCTGAACTCCTGACCCTTATGCCTCGACGTCCCAAGTGCTGGGATTCCGGGAATGTGCCACCACCTCTGGCTACGCAACACACTCTTCCTGGCTCCTTGTGGTCAGAAACTCACAAGGGTATTTTAAGCACTTTGGAAAGTGTGTTCTAGACAGGTAGGAAAAAAAAGCACAAGGTAAGCTGTAATGGCATCTGGAGGCTGAGGTCACGCCTGGGCTGTGTCATAGCAGAATGTCACGCAAGTGTCTAGGTGGGCCTACACCACGAGGACCAAAGAAGAGCACAGCGACCTGTCCTTTGCTTTATGCAACTAAAAGCATCGCCATTGCATAGCTGGCTGTTTGCCTCTTCCTAGAAATCTCTTTCCTTTTGCTGCAGGTTTTTGTTCTGTGACCACACTTCCTCCCTTAGGGTAGGGACCTGGCTGAGAAGTTGGAGCACTTGCCACGCAAGCATGAGGACCAGAGTTCAGAGTTTCCTCAGAAACCCCCGGAAAGGTCAGGAGGCCGTGTTGTCCCACTGGCAATTCCAGCCTCAGAAGGCAGAGACAGGAGGTCCCCCAGCACAGGCTGGCCAGCATATTGGCAAGTTCTGGGTTTGATTGACAGAGCCTGCCTCAGTGAATAAGGTGGTAGACGGACGGCTGGACGCTGATTCCTGGCAGCGCCTTCAGGCCTCTGCATGTGTGTGCGCACGTGTGCACGCGTACACACACCCACACACTAGAGAGGGAAAATCCCTCCCAGTTCCTTTGTCTCTGAATTCTTTGTCTGGTGGAGATAAGGACCTGGAATCACTCTGGGCTGAGACGTCAGCCTGCTGTCTCTAGTCTCCCCAGCCTCCACTGCTAGCAACTATGACTTCCCAGGTAGGAAGTCTTGTGAGAAGGGAATGCATTGGGCCCCCTCTGCCGTAAAGAAGGGCTGCTGCTGTGAGCTCCAGGTAGCAGGTTGGTAGGATAAGGGGCCCTGGTTAGCCCCTGCCTGGAGCCCCCAGCTGGAACTCGGGGAGCTCTTCCAGGCTTGTGGTAATGCTATTTTTAACCCTGAGGTTCAGATCTGGACCCAGCTGAGGAGCCAGGTCCTAGTGTCTAAAGCAAGAACTCAGAGCCGCAGAATCTGGCCTACCCTGTAGCTTGCGTTCTTTAGAGCATGAAGCTAGGAGGCAGGGAACAGTGTTCTTGTATGCTTCCAGCGTGGTATCTCAGAACTGAGGTTTGAGTCCGCTAGGACTCCGAGGCTTTCTAGATAATGCACCTCAGGACTAGAAGTTTGAGGGGGGCGGGATGTGAGGACTGAAGGGAGCCAGTGGAGGAAGTGGGAACCTCTGTGGAAATGGAGAAGGGCTGTGGCTCTGGCAAGAGCCTGAGGAGTGGGTCATTCACCTCTGTGCATGCTTCCAGGAACTGAGCTGGGGAGAATGTCATTCCCTTTCCTTTTGCCTTTTCCTTGAAACAGGGTCTCATGCTATAACCCAGGTTTACCTGGACTTGGTGGCAACCCCCTGCCTCAGTCTCCTAAGTGCTGGAATAGAGGTGTGAACCACTCAGCCTTTTCTCTTCCTCTTGGCACTTGGGGTCCAGGCCCACAGTAGAGATCACTGCTTGGCAAAGATAGAGGCCTAAGCATCCTGGTGGCTTTTTGGCCTATCTCTCACGACCTAGGGCATTGACACCAGTCCTGAGCTCTGCTCCCTGTCCCAGCTTCTGCCGCAACAGCCCTGACGCCCGCCTACAGCTGGGGTTTCCCACCAGCTCTTCCACTCCCAGGCTCCACTCCTGCCTAGGGCTGAGGAAGCTGTAGGAGCAGGATTTCCTGTGCTCTTGGCTTCAAGATCTCCAAAGCATGGGGATTCCCTTTCCAGGTGCATTCCCCAGCAAATGGCTTCCCTTCACACTGGTGTGACCTGATCACCCTGGAAGGCTTGGGGGAGCAGACCTGGAGTAGTAGTGGGAGTCTGGATAGATTCCTCCAGTTAGATATTAGTCTCCTCAACAACTAGCCCTGGCTGGAACTCCTGACCCCACCCCCAATCTCACACACTGGGAGACAGGAGGCCACAACCTTCCGCCCAGTTGTGTCTGGGCTACAGCCTGATTCTTCCCAAGCCTTGCCTTGACTGTCCCATCTGGAAAATGGGCTCCCAGGCATCCTCTTGGGTTGGGCTGGCAACAAAGCAACTCTTAATATAGGAGGGAGATTCTGAAAGGGAAGTCCAAGGTTCTCTGGGGGACTGGGATCTTGTAAGGAAGATAGAGAGGTAGGCAGGGCCTCCTAGGATGGCTTGGCCAGAATGGGTAACTGAGAGGTCTCAAGGAGGAGGAAGGGTTGGTGGTAAAAGCTCATGTAGGGATAACATGTTTCCCAATTCTTTTTCCACAAGAATTGCTGAGGATTGCAAGTACAAAGGTCCTGAAGTCTGAGCATCTCTGGTAGGCTCAAGGTCCTGCAAAAAGACTGTGTCTAGTGGGAGCCTGAGTAAGAGAATGAGGGGGAAGTGATGCTTTCTGTATGGCTTTGAGGACCACTGGAAGGACCTGGCACTTCCCGAGTGAGGTAGATATCACGGGGCCTTTGAGAATGGGAGGGAAAGGACTTGACAACGGTCTTCAGGAGTTTACCATGGCTCCTATGCTTGGGACATTTTGGAGGGAAAGTGGGGAGGTCAGTTGAGAGCCGAGCCACAAACGCTTGGGCTAGAGATTGGGCAGGTGACTTGGGGTGGGGAGCAGGCCCTGCAGGCTCAGGCTGCAGTGACCTTTGTGCTGAGTGGCCTGGGTGTGTCCCTTTATCTGCTGTCGGGAAAACAGGGTTGAGCTGGAGTCTATCTACTTTTAAGTTTCCAAGATGAGTCCTGGGGGAGTGGGGTGGGATGGAGGGAGGAAGAGAGAGATAGAGATAGAGATAGAGAGAGCACCTGAGTCAAGTCACGTCCCTCCCTTGTTTAAAGCACCTTGGTGTCTACCTCATTCTGTAAATACCAAGTCCTCTTGATGGCATCATTTATTTCTCCTCCTCTTCTTGCTCAAGTTCACACCAGACACAGGGCCTTTTTACAATTCCATCATCCTACCAGGCAAGCTTGGACCTCAGGGCCTTTGGGCTCACTGGTCTCTCTGAATGTCCCCACCTGGCTCATTTCTCTTCTGTGTCCCCTGGCACGTGACCAGCACATAGTAGGCCCTTAGGAATAGTCCTGGAATGATCCACTAGAAAGCAGGATATTTTACAAATATTTGATATCTGCTTTGGGTTTCAAGAATGGGGAGTCTGGCACCCCAGGGCCCATGTGGGTGCCACAGTCTCTGCCTCTTCCCCATTACAGTGAAGCCCCCTCCTTCCATGGAGGTTTTTGTTTGTTTGTTTGTTTTTTGATTGATTACCCAAGCCCCTGAAATTCATGCTCTAGCTAACAAAATGTCTTGAGAGAACGTGTTCTTCCCGGCTCCAGCCTCTGAGCCAGGTTGGCAGTCATGATAGCTGTGCAGGCTTTTTGGTTTTTATGGTTTTGGGTTTTTTGTTTTTAAAGACAGCTTCTCACGGAGTAACCTTGGCTGGTCTTGAACTCACAGAGATCCAATTGCCTCTACTTCCTGAGTGCTGGAATTAAAAGCATGGGTCACCATGCCCAGCTGTGTAGGCTTTTGTTGGGTGACAGAGGAACCCAGTGCTCCCCAAATGTATACCCTGGGTCCTGAGGTCCAGGGGTACATGTGGCATGGAGGCTTGCCTCCCTCCACCTGGATGTTTCCTACCTATGCCTAGAGAGAGCTATGACACTCCAAGGCTACCAGCCTGTGTCCCAGATGCCATGGCATTCTCCTCACAGCCCTGTGACTAAGGCATGTGGAACTGAGGCCCAGAGAGGGAAGGTCACACGGTGGTTGGTGGACTGTGTGGCAGTCTCCCTCACCCCAGCCCTGAGCAGGTGAAGGAAGATCATGCCCGCCCCACTGTCCAGTGTAGGCCCTACTTACCCAGTGGGTCTCCATCCACAACACTGTACTCCACCTGCCCATTGGGACCCGAGTCCCGGTCGTGGGCCAGGAATGTCCACACTCTGGGCCCTGGCTGGCCCTCTGTGACATCAAATGGTCCTTCATAGTCTCGAGGGAAAGTGGGCACGTTGTCATTGATGTCATTCACATTCACAAGCACCTGAGACAGCAAGCAGCTTAGCCAGGATTGGCGCCAGACGCCTGGGGAACCTCAGCAACTGTACCATCTGGTGCCCATGGCCATGGGCTAAGGTGAATGCTGTACAGTGTCACAGGGTGGGAGGGCAGCTAAGCCGTGCATGTGTGGGCACTCGTTCAAGTCACCACATACCTTTGTGTGTGTGGTGGTTCTGGGAATTGAACTCATGACCTTGCACATGATAGGCAAGTTTCTACCACTGACCTTCACCCAAGCCTTTTGGGGGGAGGTGCACAGAGTCTACATAGCCTGAGCTGGTCTTGAACTTGTACTTCTCCTATCTCTACTTTCTGTGTATCTTTATGAACATGACTGATTGACACTGCCACCGTGGCCTATACTCTGGGCATCTCACGTGGTTCCATTTGCTCCCCCTGTATCCTGAACCATAGCTTTCATTCATGAGGAAACAGAAGCTCAGGGAGGTTAAGAGATTTGTCCAGGTTCACAAAGCCAGGAAGTGAAAGAGCAGGGACCTGAGTCACTATTAGCTGGACATAAGGCACGCTTTTCCCATAAGGGGGGGGTGGGGCATGCAGGTGTTTTCACTCATGTGCTAGACACAGTCACAGAGGAGCTAAGTGACTACCTCACAGTAATACAGCAAGTCTGGATGGGCTGCTGAGCTGGCCAAGAGCCCTTGCATTCAGGCACTTCCTCCCAACAGGCTTTTCTCCTCCTTCCCCTTCCACCATGGAGCCTCCTGGGTCTTCTCTGTTCTCCCTCATCTCCACATTGGGAATATATTTCACCTACATACCGTGGTAGTGGAGGTGAGGCGGTGGGACAAGATAGGACACTGGTCTGTGGCAGTGACGATCAGGGTGTAGCGGCCATGACTGATCTCATAATCTAGCTCCTTCGCAGCAGTAATGACACCCTGGGGACACAGGAAGTACAAGGGGAGAGGAGGATGAGCGATGGCCCTAGGCCACTCTAGATTATACCAAATAAACCCTGACATCCCAGCCACAATTGCTGTGTCTGTGCCTATGACAGAAAGCACTAATCAATCACAGCACTACTGAAGGCAGATAGGTCCTATCCACTAGAGTCGCCCCCCCCCCCCGTCACTCCATCACTGGGCACTCCAATTTCCTTTTAGGCTATGTTTGCTCCTTATGCCCTATGACATCCTCAAGCCCCAGAGAGACTTCGCCCCCTCCTGGACCCCACCCCCAGCTGCTGACCGTGTGCCTGTTGATCCGGAAGGTATTGATGATGTTGCCTCCTACAATGGCATAGGTGACAGTGCCATTCGGCCCCTCATCCAGGTCCAGTGCCTGGATGGTGATAAGGCTGGCGTTGACTGTATCTGGGCCCTCATCCAGCACCACCTCATACTGTGGCTGCTGGAACACGGGAGCATTATCGTTCTCATCCACGATGGTCACGTACACGTGGGTGGTGGCCTGGAGAGAAGAGCATGGTTAGGCACCTTGATTATGAGAGCCAGAGAGGATCAAGCTGGATCCAGATGGCTGTTTGGGTTAAACTCACTCAGTGTGATCCATTATAGGATCCAATATAGGGAAGACAAGAAGAGAGAATGGGTTGGGGGTAAATCATAGATAAAGCACAGAGGCTTTGTAAAAACCAATTTAGGTAACTGTTTAGGGCCAGGTTGGCACGCATATCACCATTTTCTATGTCTATGTTCATGGCAGACATCACCAATCAATCAGCACTGCTGAGACCAGATGCAAGCTTGAAATTCTTGTCAACACAGTGACCCAGTGATTAAAACCAGCATATAGAACTAGGCATAGTGGCAAACATCTGTAATTCAACACTTGGGAGACAGAGGCAAGAGAATTGCTACAAATTCAAGGCCAGTCTAGCCACCACAGTAAGACTGAGGTCAATCACGGTTACATAGTGATACTTTGTTTCAAAGAAATCAGCCTCCACAAGCCCTCTGGGTGTATGGGATGAACTCCAGTAGGCTCCCCAATTTAGAGTATTGTTGGTAATCTTCTTAACCAGATAACAAGAGGCAAGAACGTGAGGTCTTCAGCCCAATATGTAAGTTAAAAAATTTCTAGTATTTTAAAGAGGTAGGACTTTGTGTTTGGGCAATTTCATGGTTAACATTTGTTGACCTCTAAAAAGTCAAACCCGTAGGACATAACTTCATTGTAAGAAGTTTTGTGGTCCTGTGATTGGCTATCTCTAGCTGACGCTTGGACCATCAGACCATGAATGAGAACTCGGTGGTCAGCACTCATATTGCTGATGGCTGACTCTACACAATCAGAATGGGAAATGCAGACTCCCTGTGTGCTTGACTCTTCCTTCTTTTCTACCTTCCACTTGGGAGGCTGCTCTTCTGGACCACCCTGCCCGGGACACTTTGCTGTCTGGCTTCTAGAATTGGCCAGTGGGAATTCCTGGAGAAGACAGGAGGGGGGATGAAGGCCAGGTGGGTAGGCTTCTTTTACTTCTCCACTCCTCATTGTAGTTCCATCCCCATTGTGTGTCTCCTGCTGTGGACCCTCCAAGCTCTAGTTCTTTTTTTGGTTTTGGTTTTTGGTTTTTTTATTTTTGAGGCAGGGTTTCTCTGTAGCTTTGAAGCCTGTCCTGGAACTAGCTCTGTTAGACCAGGCTGGCCTCAAACTCACAGAGATCCACCTGCCTCTGCCTCCGGGTGCTGGGATTAAAGGTGTGTGCCACCACTGCCTGGCCAAGCTCTAGTTCTTTCTGGGATCTGATGCCATCTCCTTTGTGATGGTTAATGTTGACCTTTGTCTTAGTTGGGTTTCTGTTACTGCCACTGAACAACCCGGGGAGGAAAGAGTTTATTTGGTTTACATTTCCCCATCACAGTCATTGAGGGAAGTCAGGGCAGGAACTCGAGTGTGGCAATATATTTTTCTGAAAATACCTCTTGCCTTTAAAGAGACTGAAACTTTGTTGGGCCTTGCAGTCAAGTTCATAACATGCTCTGAGAGCTGTGCAGTTAGCCTGCTGTCCTGCTGTGTACTCAGCTTGTTTAAGTTTAACTTGCTTTTAAGAGAACAACATAACCAGTCTTACTACACCTTGGATTGCCCCCATGCAACCATCTTTTACAATCTAAGCTAATGCATGACTTTACTCTGAAGCTATGCACTCTTCTGTGCCCCGACCCAGAATAAAGCACACGTGTATGCATGTGTTGTGGTGAGCCTTTGCTGAAAGTAGCCAACAGATTAAAAGCAACCTTAAATAACAAGTATCCCATAAATGTTGGAAGCAACACATGGCTATAGGCGGATAACATCCACGTGGTTTTAGGTGCTGCTCTGGGTCTCTGAAGTAACTGTTTCCCTTGTAAAGCTCTGTTAAAGATCTCTGTAAAGAATCCCTCATTTTCACACCATGTCTTCTGTATTCTTCAATAAATGCAGAGTAAAATGCTTTGTTAGGGAGAGACAGAGAAAGACACAGATCTCTCTCTCTGTCTCACACACACACGAGGTAGTCACAGACAAGACGCAAGATACACAGGCACAACAGGTAGGTACCAGGGCCTGACCAGACACACACCAGACATTAGACAGGCCAACAACCACAACTACAGACACACAGACAGCCCACAGAGAGAAGTGGAGAATTCAAACTTGGGCTCTCTCTTGGTCAACTTCTTCAAGAGCAAAGCTAGTTTTCATCCCTTAAGGTGACACAGACACATCTGGCCACTCCCTCTGAGGTTTCTTTAAGCCATGCACCCAGTCAGGAACCTGGAGACAGGAACTGAAGCAGAGACCATGGAGGAATGCTGCTTACTGGCTGGGTCAGTTTACTTTCCTATATAGCCCAGGCCCAAATGGTAGCCCCCCACCCACCCATAGGCTGGGCTCTCCCATACCAACCCTTAATCAAGAAATTGCCCCATGGGGCTGGAGAGATGGCTCAGTGGTAAGAGCACTGTCTGCTCTTCTAAAGGTCCTGAGTTCAATTCCCAGCAACTATATGGTGGTTCACAACCATCTGTAATGAGATCTAGTGCTTTCTTCTGGCCTGCAGGCATGCATACAGACAGAATACTATATACACAATAAATAAACCACAAAGATTAAAAAAGAAGACAAGAAATTGCCCCCCACACTTGCCTACAGGCATCTGACATAGGTGATCCCTCAACTGAGGTTGCCTCTTTCCAGATGATTCTAGCTGTGTCCGGCTGAAAGAAAACTAACCAGCCCAATCGTTAATCCGAATCTAGGATCACCTAAGAGACAGACTTCTGGGCCATGTCTATGAGTTTCTATATGGGATTGAGATGGTAGAGCCCATTCTAACTGGGATCAGCGCCATTCCATGAGCCGGGGTCCTGGACTGACTAATAAAGAGAAAGGCAGCTGAGCACCAGCATCCATCTCTGCTTACAAACTGTGGATGTGAGCAATGGCCACAATACGAGCAGCTGCCTTAACTCCCTACTCTCAGGAGGGGTGTGTGTGTGTGTGTGTGTGTGTGTGTGCATACACACGCAGGCATATGCATGTTCAAGTGTGTGTGGTGGGAGAGGTCACCAGTAATTCTCCATCTCAATTATTTTTATCACTAAAACTCAATATTTATCTATCTAGTTAGTTTTTCAAGACAGGGTTTCCCTGTGTAGCCCTGGCTGTCCTGGAACTCACTCTATAAACCAGGCTGGCCTAGAACTTGGAAGTCCTCCTGCTTCTGCCTTCCGTGTGCTGGGATTAAAGATGTGTGCCACCCCCGCTCTGCAGTGATTTGGGTCTTAATTGAAATACATCATTAGCAATAAATTATCAAAAGTTGGATGAATTTATAAGTGAATTGAACAACACAAAGCAGACACCTTCCGGTGCATGTAGATGTTTAAAACATAGATGCCTGGGGCCCACTGAGTCATTGCTCAAGCCCCTCCACCTTATATTTTGAGGCATGGTCTCTCATTAAACCTGGAGCTTGGGTGGTGGTGGCACAAACCTTTAATTCCAGCACTCGGGAGGCAGAGACAGGCGGATCTCTGTGAGTTCGAGGTCAGCCTGGTCTACAAGAGCTAGTTCCAGGACAGGCTCCAAAGCAACAGAGAAACCCTGTCTTGAAAAACAAACAAACAAACAAAAACAAAACAAAACAAAAAACCTGGTGCTCACCAGTTAGGGCAAAGAGCCTCAAGGTTCCTCTTGTCTCTGTGTCCCCAGTGCTGGGCTTACAGGTACCAGGTGTTTTCTTTTAGGGCACCAATCAGCTAATAGTTTTGAATGCTTGGCCTTAGCTTAGCTCTCTTCTGGCTAGCTCTTATAACTTAACCTGTTTGTCCTTATCGACGTTTTGCCTCGGGGCTTTTTACTTTTTCTTACTTTCTTGCTGTCTTATGCCTGACTCACTGACAGCTGCCTGGCTTCTGGCCCTGGGTATGTCCCCCATTCTCTCCTCTTTTCTTCTTTTCTCCATCTTTCTTCTTCTCTCCTTTCTCTCCAGCCTAGATTTCTCCTCTTATCTATTCTCTCTGCCCACCAGCCCAACCTATCCTTTCTTCTGCCTCGCTATTGGCCGTTCAGGTCTTTATTAGACCTCAGCATAAACATATTCCTCAGAATAAACAAATGCAGCACATCTTTGCTTAGTTAAAATAATATTCGATAACAATTACAGGTACAGAAAAAGAAACAATTCTAGGTACAGGCCACCACATCCCACTTCTTAGGGGGGCCACTCAGGTTCTCATGCTTGTGTGACAAGCACTTTACCAACTGGGCCGTCTGCCCAGCCCTCCCTCAGGGATTTTGGTCTCAGCTATACAAAAGCAATAAACTATCACTGGGCGTTACTGTGAAATATGGAGGCTAGAAGAACTGCAGAGATATCTGGGTGAGAGGGCGTGAGCAGGCCACTGCCACGGACACACGGAAGACAGGTGGTATGAACAGGGCAATCGACACAAAATGGCTGCAAACTTTTTTATTTTTCTCAGTGTATCTGGCCCTGGAACTATCTGCACAGTGATGGTGAGATGGAAATAGCCTCTGGACCCAAGAACGGGGTCACTGCCCCTGAGGAGGTAATGACTTTTAGGATCTTAGCTCTGGGCCTTGGGGACAGGGGCTTTGAAGACTGTTTCCAAAGTGGGCAGGGCCAATAGCCTTGAGAAGAAGCTGTGTGACATTGAGTACGTGACATCTCCTGTCTAGATGTTTTCTGTCTGTTAATAATGGACCTGTCTTGGCTTCTAATATTCCTTCAAGTTTAGACATTCTGGGGTTCCGCCCAGTTGGAAGCAGTCACGTGGACTGACCCCCACTGCTAGGCACACTGCTCTGGATCTCAGAGTCCCTAGGAATCTTTAGCAATGTAGCAAGGACTGGGGGCAGTGAGATAGCTCAGCTGGTAAAGGCTGAGTTTTGTCACCAAAGTTTGTCACCAAAACTTTGATCTGAGTTCAATGCCTGGGACCTACAGGGCGGCAGGAGAAAACCAACACCTGCCAGTTGCCCTCTGACCTCCACATGCATGGTGTGGCATGCAAGAACCTACATACACATAAATACACATACACAATAAATAAATAAATACATGTAAAATGATAGTAAGCATTGCAAGGAGGAGAAAGCATTGTGCTAACATTTCTCATTGGCGTGGAGAAGGGCCCTCACACTGAGTCTGGATCAGACTGGACGTGAGAACAGCCTCAGTGTCCCTTCAAAATCTCTCCTATGCCCTTTGTGGCACTCCGTCATGTGTTGTGCTGTGTGACGCCACAAGGATGGTCAAGGAAGGCCAACCGATCCCCCTTGTGTTCTGCACGGTCCTGATTATAGCTATGAACGTTCACCTCCCTACCCTAGGTACTCAGCTTGAGCCCTACCCTGCCCTAGGCCCCCAGCCATCACCAAGAGACAAGAGCTGGAAGGAAGGGCTGCAGTCTAGTCTCCTCATGGCCACTGTCCCAGACACCCCTCAAAGGCTCCCTGGAGGTGAGTCTGATCATAGCACAGGTTGCTGGAGCTGTGTGATTATTTCGGGTGCAAGCTAGCCGGGCGGTGGGACATTGCCCGCTCACCTCCTACTACATACACCTCCACGACCTGCCCTGTCTTTTAGGAGGGTTTGAGGTTGCTGGGCCAGGCCCACCCACAGCTTGGGCAATGCCTGTGTCTTCCTGTGATGCAACCCTAAGATGTTCAGGGCTGGGGTGTATCAGGGGTAGGTAGGGGAGAGTGGGGGAGATGCTCTGCTCTTTCCTGGAAGGGCCTCACCTCTGCAGAGGACGGCTGGGGTGGGAAGAGGGTCTAGTGACTACCTCATCTCTGTTGTTTTGGTTGTCCTCTGGCAGAAGAGAATACATGTTCTACTACCAACAAGGTCCTATAGCTGCATTACCAGATGGGATTCCAAGGTCAGGTTAACATCAGGAAACTGACTTGCACCTTGGCAGCTTTTGGGGTTGCCACACCAGGGCTTTTGCAGACTTTAGGCACTCCAAGCCTACTTAAGGTCACCTAATAATACCAGGACACACTATCCTTCGAGGTGGCTTTCCTTACCCAGTAGCCTAAGCGGAAGTGCCCATAGAGCCTGTGACAGGCCATCCAAAGTGCCCACAATTCATGGCTACCAGTCTGTCCCACCACCCTGATCCCCGACACTGTACATGTTCTGTCCTCTATCCTTTAGCCAGGGACCACGAGGAGTTCAACATTCTCCTCGGCACTCACCACAGGCCCCCATCGGTCACATCTACCACTATTCAGGCAGTGCCTATGTTCAGGTCTGTCACTCATGTGGCCAAGCAGTAGACAGTCTTTTCATGTCTGTCCTGTCTAAGGGACTCAGTCACAGTGGGAAGCTGGGCCTGTGTTGGACAGGCCTGCAATCTCAGATACTTGAGAGGCTCTGATCACAAGTTCAAGACTACCCTGTGCAACTTACTCAGAAGTTGGATGAGAGAGGAAGAAAAGGGTGGTGATACAGTTTAGCAGCAGAGTACTTGCCTAGCATGTGTGAATCCTGGGTCCAATGCCAGCACCGAAAATAGGGTGAACATGAGAGTCACTGGAGTTGGGATACCCCTCAGTTGGTAGAGTACTTGCCTAATGTGTGACTCTCTGTGTCTGACTCAAAACACAGGGCATGATAGTACATACCTGTAATCCTAGCACTCGGGAGGTAGAGGTAGAGGATTAGAAGAAGTTCATAGGAAGGTCAAGGCTAGTCTGAGCTCATGAGAATCTATATCTAATCTATATCTATAGAGGGCAGAGGGCGTGTAGTTCTGCACTACTGTAATCCCAGCATGCAGTAGCCGAGGTAGGAGAATCTTGAGGCCAGCCTGAGCTACACAGCAACGCCCTGCCTTAAAAAGCTAAAGCACTAAAAACCACAAAACCCCAACCACAAAACAACACAAACCAAACAAAAATAATGTAAATTAAATTAAAACATAACAGAATGAAGTGAGTCTAAAGATAACTGGGTACCAGTGGGCAAAGCCCTGGGGGAAAGAGCCTGAGGGGACAGATGTGGCTGCCTGTCCTGAGTTGTGAGGTTCTGGCCTGGTGAATGCCTTGCCTGGTTTCAGGTGTGTTTGCATGCAGGCACAGGTGTACCAGGGTGTCTCAACTGCAGTGCGTACAAGCGCCGAGAAGGCCAAGCTCCCTCCCACTTGCTGAACTTATTGTGGACTACAGATTTCACTTACTTATCCATCCTTACACCCACACACCCACCCATTCCTTCCTTCCTTTGGCAGCAGGAACTTAACCCTGGGCGTGCTGGAGCACGTAGAAACAAAGTTCCTGCCTCCAGACTATACGAACCGTAAATCAGGTCGGGTTAGACTGGGATTTATTCCTTAGTGTGCACGGCATTCATAATCTCTGAAAAGCACCGAGAGAAACAGTAGAAAGGTCTTTACAGAGGGAAGTAGCTGGTTGGACACTTGCCACATCTATCTGCAAGACCGTTCCTTCCCGTGGGCTTGGAGACACAGTACCGCCCGCCGCCCCTCGGGGGCGCTGCTGGGCGGGGAGCTGGCGTAGGTTACGCACGCACTCACTCCAGCAGGCGGTGTGTACAGCAGGATCCCTGCACTCCCGGAGCCCCGCTTGCTCCACGCGCACCCCAGCAGTCTGTGTCTGCTCTTGCTCGGCTCGACGGCGACATGGGTGTCCCCACGGTCAAAGAGGCCTGCGGCTTGCGCTGTGGGACCCTGCTCCTCGCTTTTTTCCTGACTGCATCCAAAGGTAAAGTCTGCAGGCGGCAGCGGGGCGCAGGGGAAGGGCGCCAGGGACTACAGCTGGGTAGGGTGGAGGGACCCAGGCAGGATGGGAGTGCCCTGAATCCCCTCAGCCTGTGGTGATCCCCACCCTACGGCTGCTCTGGGGCTGCTGGGACAGCCCAGCAGGGTGTAGTGGTGGTTGAGCACATCTGTCGGTGTTAACAGCTGCCAAAACTGCAGGCAAAGGTGTCTCTAGGGGACTGCCTGCGACACTTCCCTGCCCAGAGAGCGCGGAGCAGGGGTCATGAAGAGCTTCTGCAAGGCAGGAAAGGGACGTGGAGAGAGTCAACCTGCTCCTTTAGTGGTTCTTGACTGGCTTTTGACACCTGGGGAGTCTCCCTGGCTTCCTGCTCCAGAGTTTCAGAGGGCTTGGGGGGTGTGGTGCTGTAACCCAGAACCCCTTGCCTTTGACACTCTTGGATGAGTTTTGATGGACAATCCCAGATCTGGGCAGCTTTGTCACCTGCTCTATATTGAAATTCTGATGACCCATTTGGGTGATCAGTGGGTTCTTGCCATTTAGCTAGATTGTCGCTGAGCAGCCAGTATGGAGTACTGGAGAAGACACAGGACACTCCCTGAGCCCAGCTATCAGCCCATGCCAGGGACTTGGCTAACTCCTCAGCACAGATACAGAACCCCACACAGGGAGGTGTCACTTCCAAAATCCAGAGTCCAGAGCCTGGTCCTTACTTGCCCAGAGCAGATGATCTTAAAGAACAAGGGGATATTCTGATAGGTGGCCAAGTGGTAGACAAAGGTGTCCCTTGGAGACTGCCTGTCCCATCCCTCCCTGCTCAGAAAACCTAGGACACAAGTAGCTTCTGCAAGCTGGAGAAAGGGTTCAGGCAGGGACAGTGTCAGTCACGGATGGAGTCAGAAGTGTCGGGGTGGAGGTGGTGGGCTTGCCAGAGGGAGCCAATGGACTGATCAGAAAAGAAAGAAAAAAGTTGACAGAAGGGGCCGGGCAGTGGTGGCGCACCCCTTTAATCCCAGCACTCGGGAGGCAGAGACAGGCGGATCTCTGTGAGTTCGAGACCAGCCTGGTCTATGAAGCTAGTTCCAGGACAGGCTCCAAAGCCACAGAGAAACCCTGTCTCAAAAAACCAAAAAAAAAAAAAAAAAAAAAAAAAAAAAAAAAAAAAAAAAAAAAAAAAAAAAAAAAAAAAAAAAAAAAAGAAAGTTGACAGAAGGAAAGGGAGGAGAGACAGAGAACTTACTTCTTAGCATTGGGAGGCAGACCTGAACCTCTGATAAGGAAGAAGCACCCACACCCTATAGACAGATAGCCTGGACGATCCCTGATACTCAAAGGGAGAGACTGAGGCAGGGATGGGTGGTACAGGTGGTGGGGGGATGCTACAGGCCCAGCACCAAGGTCAAGGCTCCTTGAATGGTTTGGCTTTCAGGAATGGGGGACAGCGGCTGGCAGGAAGACCAGTACTGTATATACCGCAGGCTACCATCTTCCCCTCAAGTGACTCCGTGAGGCCCCCTTTCTTGTCCCTTCCCTATCCTCATCTCTGTTCATCAGCCCCAATTTGGGGAACTAAGTCCCAGAGGTTCGGAGTAGAGGGACACAACTTGCAGAACATTCAACAGCAAAGAGGCCCTGAGGGGAGCTGGGAATCCGCACCCTGCTGTGCCTCCAAACCCAGAAGACTGCACAGCCATGGCTTTTGGTTACTCAATCTACTTGGTGAGCTGAGGGCCACCTCCCCATGGTTCAGCTCAGGGAGGTCATTAGGGTTCTGGGTGGCTTTCAGGAAAGGGACGAAGGAGTCTTTTAGCCTGGAGCTGCTCTGACCTCAGCGCTGGCTATAACATCGGTTATAAACACAATTACGCATGCTTTCCTTTTCTTTCCTATAACAGACAGGGTGGTCAGGAGGTGTGGGGGCTGAGGACATTCACCAGTCGGCGGTGCTGAGTTGCCTTGGGCAGAATGGCATTTGGGGCAGGGTGAAATGGGAGTCTGGGGGGGGGACTTCAAGAGGTCAGAGCTTAGGAGGCACTTGGAGCACATAGAATACACTCCTTTCCTAGCCTGTCATGGGCTGAGATGGGGGTGGAGGTAGTGGGGGCCGGATTGCCTTGGGAGCCAGGAGCCAGCAGACCCTAGGTGGTATAGGACCTCTTCTGCACAGCATTCCTAAGGTTTGAGGAAGTTACTACCTTGCCTGTCCCCAGTCTGACCCAGGAGCCCCTTTCACACAGAGGCACTGGTGTGGGAGATTGGCAGCTGTCTTCCCTTTCATGGTAAACAAGGCTGCAAAGCCCTGTTGAGTAAACTCAGTGCTGCAAGCCTCTGACCCGGTAGTGGTCAGCTCTTAGGAAATCTATAAGCCCCGCCTAGCAGCCTGAGACTAGAGATGGCCATGCCATGGGATGCCCAGGGGCCAGAAACTCCTGAGCTAGGCTGGCTGTAAGGCAGCGCTTCCCTGCTGTGGATCTAGGAAAGGGGTCCTAAATGGAAGCTACAAGATACAGGATCTTAGGCCCAAGCAGGAGAAACAGAGGGTCCTCAGGGCTCATGTGGCCTGTTGGTACTGGCTGAGTCTTGAACTTGGGGTCCTAGGTTCAAAGGCAACTATTGCCCAGGACCAGTCGGGCCTTGCCAGAAATTAGCACTGGCTTATGATACCTATGGATCCCTTTTGAAGGACTGGTTGGACCATGGCCTTCCTGATGTTTAAGCAAGGGGTTTGGGTATAGCTGCATGGCAGGGCTTCCTCCAGCTCTAGCTTAACTGTTTTGTAGTTAGTCCCATGTTCAAACCTTAACTGGCCTTATGTGAGCTGGGCAAGCTTCTTAGTATCTTTGATCAAGTCTCCACCTATACTACAGGGCAATGATTCGTCCTCCCTTAGACACAGCTGTGTGGAGGAGCTGATTGGTGAAACTTCCCATGATGCCTGGTCTTTGTGATGTCGGTAGTGGGTCCTCTCCTGGTTTCTGGGGACTCCATGCCAGTGGCTTTCTGAGTTTTTACCGCCTACAGAGCCCCAATGAACATCCAGGACATAGGAGGCCATGGGAAAATATCACTGGGAATGCATTTCCTAGACTCCTAATGCCTGAAGGATGCCCAGGTTGGTTCTAGCTACCTGTCTGGACCAAGAGTCTGAAATGGCCATGGGGCGCCTTGTGGTTTTCTTCCTAAGTCCTCTAGAGATGAGGCCACAACAGCCAGCCTGGCCTAGTGTGTGCTTATCTGTGGGCTTTCTCTCACATTCCGTTTGCATATTCAGCCCGTTCTCTGTTGACCACCTCCAGAGCGAAGCAAGGGCCGTGTTCCCCATCAGTCAGTCAATCATGAACTTGCTGTGTTCGGCTACAAACCAAGCCCTCCCATTGGCCTTTCTATGTGGGGGTCTCAGCCTCCAAGGAGACCCTGGGTCCAGTCCTGCTTGAGCTACTCCCTCACCATGGGGCCCCAAGCACACACCTCCCCCAACTGAGCCATGAACAGGCATGGTGACATATAGTTGCAGACGGCTGCTCTGGGGAGGGTAATTCCCCTTGGTGCATTCTGGGTTCGTTTGCTCATCACCTGTACGTAATATCTGACGAACATTTACCTACTTGTTTTTCCTTTAAATCTACACTTTTCTTTAAAGTAAAAATTTTAAAGGAAATTTTAAGTCAGTGTCACAAGTGGAAAGCTGGTATCATTGGCCACAAATAGAACATATAAAAGAACCGCATTGGCAAGCCAAATAAGGGAATTAAATGTTAGTTGGAAACTTAAGCTGGACCAGACTCTACATGTAAAGCCTGTTGCTGTCTCTTTGTAGAAATAAATTAAGTAAAAATTTAAAAAGGACATTTTGATGATATAGTGGCATCCACTCTGACTTTCTTTTTGATAGAATCGGGGCTAAGAGAACACTGAACTGGGACCAAATGTCTCTCTTTATGATTCCGTGTTCTTTAATGTAAAATCAAAAGTAAAACTACTTGAGTTATTAATGCTGCCAGACAAACTAAGCCCTCATTGGCTAGGTCAGCTGTCCATCTGTGGGAAGGAGGTGGAGCCAATCTCGGGTTGCCTCTGGTTTCTAGAGACAACATCAGCTCCCAGAGGCTGGGGTTAGAATTCTGTCCACAAGTTATTCTCTGTGAGACTGTAGACAGGTTTCTTTTGTGTTTTGGCTTCCTAACCCAAGCTCCTATTTCACAGGCTTGGGAATTAATTAAATAACAAGTCCGTGTCTGCATGCTTAGAACAATCCTATCAAGGGAGCCCCTTGCATGGATGGAATCAGATCTTAGGAAGTCTCCCTGGTTGTAGCGGCCATGAGGTTGAGTCCTCCTCAGAGAGGCCTTGAGTCTGGGTTGGAATCCTTCAGAGGAGTCTTCCCAAGCCAGGGCCCTGGCCCACTGCCCAGACCCTCCCCAGGAGGCACAGTGACTAGGGCCTCTATCCCTGGATGCAGGCCGTTTTCCCAAGGTGCTGGAAGTGTGGCTTCCTCCCATAGAGCCCTGTTTCCCCTTCCCAGCCTCCTTGGTCCATGTGAATGGACACTTCCTGCTGGGGCAGGGATCAATAAACACATCTGAGATACCCTTTGTCCTCCCTAGCTAGACAACCCTCTGCACAGACTTGCTGGCTTCAGCCTGCAGCCTTCACCCTGGGGCACTTCCTCTGGGTTTTGATTGGACCCTGCCTCTGTTTCCCTCTGTACCGTACCTCTTGCTAATGCTATAGCCCAGCCTTTCCCTTTAGGCACCTGGAGACCATCCTGGGAAATGGGGCCTCTGAGCTGGGACCTGTTCCCATGCCTGGAGAGCTCCAGTCTCTCTCCTCAGTTTAAGAGTAGCAACTGTAGACAGTCAAATAATTGTTTACTTGGCAAGCTAGCAGCTGGACGGACCTCAGCTGTCTGAGTGGGGCTTTCCTGACCTGACCAATCAAGCTCCAAAAGTTTGGACCCACCTCCAAAACTTCTGGGGTGTTGCCTTGGTGACTGTGGGTAAAGCTAGCTCCTGTCAAGAAAAAAATACAATACGAAAGCTTGTCCACACCCACACACACCCATCCCCTGCACGCCCACAGAGCCTGATGTGTGTGTGGCAAGAGGTGACGGTCGCAAAAACAAGACCCGAGGGAGAGGATGCCAAGTAAGGGTTCCTTTGAAACTTTCCGGCAGAGGCTGTGCTCTCCTCTGTAGCTGGACACCAGGGCTAGCAAAGGCAGCAAGGGCTGTTCCCTCGGGGCGTCCTGAGCCTCACAGCCTCTGCCTTTGTTAAGATCTTGCTAAATATTTGTGGAATGAAAGAATGTTCTGGTTTGGGTCCGAAGAGCAGAAGAAACAGTTGTTCTGAGTCTAGGGGTCAGCTTGGGGTCAGCTGAAAGATGAAATGTGGGCTCCACCCACCCTGGGAGGGTGGTTGGAAGGACTGTTCTTCCTGTCTGCCTGCTGAAGGTGTGGGTCTCAGTTCAGTCACAGGAGCCTCAAGCAACTCACTCTAGGCAGTTTTATCTTGAAAAGGAGGATGAGCACCTGCCTGCAATATGCTCAGAAGGCAGCAGCAAGAGGATCACAAGTTCAAGGCCAGCCTGTGCTACAGCGAGTTTTAGACTAGGAGTTGCATAGCCAAAAGCTGTCTCAAAAAACCAAAAACCAGCCAACTAACCCCTAAGACCCAGTCGAACAAGAAATCCCATAAAAGTACAAATAATAGAAATAATTCATTAAAAACCAAAATACATGGAATAGGGGATTATACCCACATTAGAATAAAGTGCCTAACATATAAGAAGTGGACCTTGTCAGGCGGTGGTGGCGCACGCCTTTAATCCCAGCAGAGGCAGGCGGATCTTTGTGAGTTCGAGGCCAGCCTGGTCTACAAGAGCTAGTTCCAGGACAGGCTCCAAAGCTACAGAGAAACCCTGTCTTGAAAAACCAAAAAAAAAAAAAAAAAAAAAAAAAAAAAAAAAAAAAAAAAAGAGTGGGCTGGAGGGGCCTACAGACCTACAGAGATGGTTTGGGGTTAAGAGTACTTGTTGCTTTTCCAGGGGGCTTGGGGTTTAGTTCTCAGCATTCTCCACACCAGGCAGCTGACAACTGTCTATAATCCCAACTCCAGCTCTGGCCTTTGTGGGTACCTGCATTCATGTGTACATATGCATATGCACACACACACACATCCACGCACACATGCACACCTATCATGCTATTCTGCACACACAATTAAAAACAATAAGAGTAAAAAGACGTGGACGTGAGGGCAGAGCTGAAGGGCTTTAGACACGGGACTCTCTCAAGGGCAGCGGCATAGGTCCACATAGCAAAGGCCTAACCTAGGAGGCCCCAGGGCCCAGGAATCTTACTGTCTAGGACAGAGTGATAGCAGTCCCCAGATCTGGAATTCTCCTAGCTCTCAGAATCCCTCCTGCATGTATAGGGTGGTCTTACTCAGTGGCAAACAGGACAAGGTGAGAGATCGGGGGACCTGTCCCCAAGGGCAGTGTTCTTCACTGGTACATGCTCAGGCCAGGGCTTGGGACACTTTCCTGTCCCATGTGAACTTGGCTACCCTAGAGTCAGGAGCCTTCCTCCCCACCCACTTTCCTGGTCTCTGACAATAACCCAGGTGGCCTAAGGGATCTGAGGCGGACATTGAGCAACATCCTCCCGACAAGTAATTATAATTCCAGCCGGGCTGCACGAGGCCCAAGAGTGTGTGTGTATGCAGGTATGTGCCCAGGCCCTTCTGCAGGCCTGTGTTTGCACTGTTTTCTGTAGCCCTGTGCGCCAGAGTGTTTCCCCAGGGACCAGCTGCTCTGAGCTTCAGACACAAGGGGTGTTTCTGACCCCCCTGTTCAGGACAAACCCTGTCTTTTCTGCCCACTCTTACCTGACCCTCAAGCCTAAAATCTAAACACCCTCCAACCCAACCCCAATCCAAGGATAGCTTCTCCTTCCCTCTAACTCAGGAAGAGGTTTTGGTGATCTTGGGAATGAGAAGTCAGTGTGGGTGGGTGGGGTGGACCCAGTGGACCCAGCCCCCCCCCAAATCCTGCTCTCTCTGAATCCTGCTCTCTCCATGGCCCCTTGAAAATGAAATGGGACTGGATCCTTTCCCCCTGCTCTGGTGCAGACCTGAGCAGGAAGTACCACTGCCTGGGCTCTGAGGGCTCTCAGCTTGGCACCCCTCCCCCTGCTGCCACGTCTCCCCACAATTCAGGGGACACTCCGGCCACACGTGAGTCCCACCTCATCCACGCCTTTGGCCTCTAAGTGTCTTGCCATTTGTCCTGTGCCCCTCAGCCGTTGCAGGCCTGCAGCTCTGGTCTCTGCTCTGCCTGCCCTCCTGATATCCCCTAGGGGCTGTGCGCTAGGCAGGTGCTGATGGAACTGAATTTGGCTGCAAGGATGGTGGTGGCTCCCAAGCTGGAGGTATTGAGCAGAGGAGAAAGAAGGCTGAGGTAGCTGCTGCATGGCTGCAGGGGTAGGGCAGAGGTTTGGCTCCCTCTATGGATGTCTGGGGAAAACCCTTTCCTTAGGTAGCCCCCTCCTCTATCTGGCAGAGCCAGGGTTTAGCGGCCATATGCAGTCTATACAGGCCTGTGAGGGAACCTCTGGGTTGGTATGGATAAAACCAGAGATATAGCCAGCTGTTCGCTGTTTCAAAGAGAAACTGGGAGTTAAAAATTTCCTATTAAATCCCCACTTAAAATTATTTTATGGGTATGGAAGTTTTGTCTGCATATATATCTATTATTATGTACATGGCTCATGTCAGAGGAGGCCAGAAGAAGGCATCAGATCCCCTGGGACTGGAATTAGAGACAGTTGTGAGCTACCATGTGAATGTTGGGAATTCAACCCAAGTCCTCTGGAAGAGCAACCAGTGCTGTTAATTATTGAGCAAACTCTCCAGAGCCACAAATCTATGCCTTTTTAAATGTTAGCAATTCCAAACAACAATAAGAACAACAAAACCCTACTTTAAGAATTAAATGCAAGGTCTGAAGGCTAGAGGGGAGTTCCCGGCTTTGCGACAGTACACATGCCTGGGTTGACGTCAATTGCCAGCGGTCCCTAGCTGTGGGATGGCGAGCAAGCAAGACCCTGTCTCTGGACTTGGTCTCCTCACTAATGAAGTGGGAAGAATCCAACCCCACTCTCCTGGGCTGTCACATGCAACACAGACTCCTGGGCATAGTGCATAGCACATGTCAATGCTTCTCCATGTTCTGGGGAGCCTGTTCCACATGAGGTCTCCAGAACCTCTGCAACTTCAGCCAAACCACTTTCCCTTCCTGGGCGTGTCGCTGCCTGAAAAGGAGATGGTATCTCCCCAAAGAAGTTATGAGATCTGTACTCACCTTGGCAACAGCATTCCAGAAATCTCTTTTGTGTCTGAATAGAGCTGGGGGATGGCTCTGGAATGTCTGCCTGTCTTCCTTACCTCGTAGGCCTAACGCTCCTCTCCTATGGGCACAGGCATTCTTTGGGGCCATGCAATCATTGTCCCCCTCATACTTTCATGGACATACACAAGCCCTCCAGTACTAGATCATCAGCTGTTACTTGTCTTTCAGATTTTTGTGGTGAAGGGTTTGAAGCCAGCTTCTCCATTCCATTGGATTTTGTCCCCTGTCCTCGGAAGTATTTCTTAAACGACAGAGAGAACACTTTCAGGACACTCGTGTGAATGATTCCTGTCCAGGCCTTAACACCCACCCCTTCTCTTGGTGTTTTTATTTTTGTCTTCCAGTAAGCCTGACGCTCAGCCTAATGACTCAGTGTCATTGGACTCCAGGGTGTCCTGGTTCAACTCCAAAAGTCACACCAGGCTGCTGCCTTTTGCACTGGACCAGGCTGTCAGAACTTTAGGGGTTCCCAGCTTGGTACCAATGGTCCTGGGCTCTGAGAGCAGGGAGGGAGCCTCAGAGGAGGTCCAAGGTGGTACCTCTGGATGGGGCAGAGAGAGAGAGACAGAGACAGCGACAGAGACAGAGAGAGTTTGTGTGTGCACATGTGCATGCAAGTGTATGAAGGTCAGAGGACACCGTCAGGTGTCATTATGCACCTTGTAAAACATTTATGTACTTATTTTGTGTGTGGGTGCATGTGTGTGTATGTGCACTTCATGGCACGTGTGTGGAGGCAAAGGACAACTTGCAGGAACTGGAATCGATTCTCTCCTTCCACCATGTGGACTGAACTCTGGTCATTAAATTTGGTGGCAGGTGTTCCTCCTACCTTTTTGGACAGGGTCTCTCATTGCTTTGGAACGTCACCAAGTCCAGGCAGGCTGGCCAGCAAGTTCTCAGCATCCACCTCTTTCTACCTCCCATCTCGCTGTCACTGGAATTACAGGCCTGTTCTAACACACCCAGATTCTAGGGTTCTAGGGATCCAAACCCACGGCCTCGTGTTTTGGAGGCGAACATTTTTCTGACTGAGCTAGGACCCTGGCTCTCCATTCATACACTCTCTGTATTCTAAACCCTCTTCCCCTGACCGCCAGATCTCCTGTAGTCCCTGCCACATGAATGAAAAGCAAAGCAATGCTAAAGTGTGCTGACCAGAGCCCCTCTCACGTTAGAGCCCCCTGCACCCCACCTTTCTTCTCCCAGCCTGTGCTGTAGTGAATGCCATTCTCTTCACGGGGTGAAAACAGGCTCACACAGTTAGGGAGCAGAGCAGGGGCTCTGGCTCAGATTCTAGTCTCAAAAGACTGGGCCCAGGCTGGGGATGTGGCTTGGTGCAGGAAGCCCTGCGTATGAGACCCTGTGCTGGGCTGGAGGCACATGTCCAAAATCTCAGCATTTGAGAGGTAGAGACAGGAAGATTAGCTCAGGGTCATCTTCAGATATATAGTATGTCTGAGGCTAACCCAGGATACATTAGCCCCTGTCTAAAAAACAAAAAACAACAAAACAAAACAACAACAACAAAAAACATGCCATCATGCTCCGTCAGGTTAAGCAACAGAGGAATTGGAGATTGAGATGGGGGCAAGAGGATTTTTTATGTGCTTAGGGAAGATGGATGATGAGGATCTGTCATGTATCCTTGTCCCTCAGATGCTCTGAGTGTTCCCTGCTTTCCTACCATCGTGCCTAGGTAGAAGTGCTCACTTGTGAAGTCTCATTCAAAGTCCAAAGACCCACCCCTTTTCCAGAAGGGCCACGCCCATCCCTGGAAGGGCATTTCTTCCCTCCCAAGTCTCTGAAACCCAGACACTGGCTGGCCTCTGCCCACAGGGTCATGAGTGCAGGTTTGTCCACTCAGTTGGGTCACTGGCTCCCAAGCAGAGGTAGGGCACCTGGCACTGGCCCTGTCCATGCAGGTATTGGTTAGTGCTCAGTGAGGAAGAATTAGAAGAAGGTGTGGCCCGGCTGAGGAGTGGGGGTGAGCAGAAGATGTTGGTACTCTCCAGGAGCGTGGCCCAAGACTGAGAGCTTTCATTCTTGTTTGTACCTCCTTCCTATGCAGGGGAGGGATGTCCAAGGTGAAGCCATTGCCCGCAATGGGGCTGGAACCAAGATTCATGCTCTACTTGGGAGAAGGCTCTATCTTGGCTGGCTAGTTTGTTATTTGGCTCAAGTCCCTCCTCTGCCCCCATCTTCTCCCCTTCCACTTGGGGAGGCCCGGAGGCTCCTCCCATGCAGGTTGGAATAAGTGTGTATTAAGCAAGAGGCCAAGGCTCAGGAGGTCAGTTGACCTGCCCAGGGTCTACAGCTGGGGAGTGACTGAAGTCAAGCTTTCTCCTCACCCTGAGGGTGCCAAGGAGTGGCACCCACTCAGGCAGGTGACAGAGGCTTTCCTTTCTCTGAGCAGGTCCGGTGGTGGCCTTCAAGGTTGCCACACCGTATTCTCTGTACGTGTGTCCGGAAGGGCAGAACGTCACCCTCACCTGCAGGATCCTGGGCTCTGTGCCCAAAGGTGTGGCCTTCTACAAGACATGGTACCTCAGCTCACGAAGTGAGGTTCAAGTATGCAAAGAACATCGGCCCATACGCAACTTCACGGCCCAGCACCCTCATCCACACCATGGAAGCCACCAGATAGCCAATGCCAGCCACGACCAGGCCCAGGCCCATGGGCTTGAGTTAGCTTTCGACCATCACGGTAACTTCTCAATCACCATACGCCATGTGACCCTGCAGGACAGTGGCGTCTACTGTTGCCAGGTGTTAGAAATCAAGCACCACCACCTAGAACAACGGTTCTACGGGTACATGGAGCTGCAGGTACAGACAGGTGAGCATTCTGTACAAATACCTACGGCTGCGGGTGGGGGGAGGAGGTCTCTGCATCTCTGCCACGTGACTACGTATGAGACTATGAGTGACGTGGCCCTTAAGGGCATGTTGGCTGTGTAAGGAGTGGGTACACATGTGTGGGGTGCAGACATGTGATTACCTTGTATGTGCCTCTATTTGTGACAGAGTGACTTTTTCATGTGAGAGGGTGTATGTGCCTAAATTGGTGGCATTTCTGCTCATGAGAAAATGTGGGACATAGGGCGGCTGACCATGTACTTAGTTTGAGTTGATCATGGCTAAATGGCTGTGAGGTGTGTATATCTGGCTGGCTGCCCAGTTGAGAATACAAGACTTGACTGAATCGAGATGTACCAGTAGGTGCCCATTTGCCTTAGAAGGTGGCATGAGAACATTCAGTGTAAGAAGATGTGTGCGTGTGCATGCTCGTGCATGTGTGTGTGCGCATGCACATATGCTCACACTTGCATGTGTTCACACATGCATAGGTGTACAGACTCCAGGGGCCAGCATTGCCAGGCAGGCATTAGCATGCATTCCCATGACAAGAGAGGAGTTGCTAGCCTGGACCAACTTCCATGACCCCATGAGCCTCACAGTTGCCTAACAACCCTCTCTTTGTTCCCACAGGCAAAGACTCACCGTCTACATGCACCGCATACCTGTCTAACGAGCAGGAGAGTGACAGTAAGGATGGCCACCCCCGTCTCTTCTGTGCGCTCTGTTCTTTCTGTATTGACCATGGCCCGGACCCTGTTCTGGACTCTTACCGCGGGACCATATGCCTATAGACCCCCATTCTCTCTGCTGCTGCTTCTATTCTCCTTTTCCTTCTCGACTGTGGCCCCGGAAGCCCCTGCCCCTGCCACTGCTTGCTCTGTGAAGCACGGATTGCCATTCCCACTCGGCAGAAGTGACACACGCTCTCATTGCCCAGTGGCACAGCAGGTCCGTGACTGTAGCCTGTCCAGCTCTGTTCAGAGCCCTTCTCCTGTGCACGTGGAAGGAGACTGGGCATGCAGAGTGCAGGGTGGCTGTCAGCCCCAGTGCTGGCCCAGAGAGAGCTGGAAGGCTCTGCTCTCAGGGAGGCTGGACACATAGAGGTTTATTGGCGAATGCCCTGTGGCATATATAGTAGGCAAGGGGACATGTCTTAGGGTGCCCCCCACTTCCATAAAAAGAGGGCTGTGATTTATAGGTTTATCAGGCATCTAGTGTGAGCTAGCTCTTGCTTAGGCTCTGGAGGGGCAGAAGGGAAAACCCTGACCCTGACCTCATGCATGAGAGTTTGAGCCAGCTGAACAACAGCCTTGTGTGAAGCCTCAAAGACCAAAGCAACTTCCTAGTCAAATTACACATATTTTCAAACCAATGAACAACCCCACCATGTACAAAACTGAGTGAGAGCCAGCCACACCGGTGTGGCAGTGATGCCTTTGGTTCAAGCCCTTCTGCCACACGCTGCTGAGCTCAAGCATGTCCTCAGCACCAAGCCACGATGCTGTCCTCACTTCCACTCTGAGCATCCTCTTCCTTCCCACGAAATAGTTCACACTGTGTGCCCACATGTATGTGTTTGAGGGACAGAGCGGTGGGGCATGGGCGACGGTCACTTCCCCATGGTTCCTTCATTCTGAGCAATCACCCTGACCCCGCTTCTTCCTCAAGAATCTGTCTTTGCAAACTGCTACTTCTGATACTGCCAGCATGTCGTGAGCCGGGAGAAAATGAGGTTCAGGCAGGTCGTGGCTGACCTGGAACTTGCTATGTAGAACAGGCTGGCCTCAGATTTGCAGCAGTCCTCCTGCCTTTGCCTACAAAGTTCTGGGATTTCAGGTGTGAACCACTACACCCAACTTCAACGGGCCTTTGTGAAAGGAAGCCATATGTTTTCAACCTTGGGGATAGAGACACAAGATGGTAGAGGGGAGAGCGCTGGAGAAGTGTGAAGTGGCCAGGCCAAGGAGGTTGGGGACTTTCCTACTCCTGAGACTCTAGAAGAAAAACGCAAGGGGGAGGTAGAAGTGTAAACTTGATCTTCGAGGTGGTTGGTCTTTCTTTTCCATGCATCTCCGCCCTTGGGTTTTGATGTCTTAAGCCCTTGCCAATTCTTGGCGCTGTGATATTGCTTTCTGGCTCTGGCTTCCTTGAGCTATTGTCCTGTGAACTGTCTTGTTGGGGGCCAAAAGAACATGCTCCATCCCACTGCGGTTGTTGAGGGCAGGGGATGACTGGTGACCTCTGATGTCCCCTTCCACATTCCTGGTTCACGCAGTCTCCATACTAGCCACTAAACCTGAGTTGGTTCCTGGGTATACATTTGGGAGTATGTGTGCAGAGTCTGGGGAGCACTACCACTTTCTGCATCATTTCTCTATTGAGGAACAGGAATACCTATGTCATGTTATGTTATCTAAGCACATGTTACCTAGGGCATGGTTTGGGAATCACGTGTGTCTCAGGTCCAGGGAGCTGGAGAACAAAACAGTAGGGAGGGGGTGAAGACTGTGCTGAGCACTCAGCCACCAGTCTGCAAGGGTAGCTCCATCACCACGGAGGTGTGGGTACCGATTTCCTCTTGATGCACAGCAGGCTTAATATCCCAAGGCAACTTGTCCGTCCCTGTGCTAAGGGATGGGAACTGATGGTACACACAGGTGGGTTTCTGAACACATTTCTAGAATCTTTGCCTGGCCACCCATGCCATTGCTAAACAGGCCCCAGAGCCAGCTGCTAAACACTATTCTCTACTGTTCATTAACTCTGGAAGGCCCCAACCTCAACTCTCGTACACAAGCGCTCAACCGCAGCACTCACTGGGCCTGTTAATGATGCTTCCAGGCAAGCTCTTTGTTTTTTTCCCCTTTCTAATTCCAGTCTGAGTAGCTAAATGCTACCCTGTAGGAGAGCAGCTTAGATTAAACCAGGACCAAGTCCAAGTGCACTTCAGGTAAGAGGAAGTGTTGGGGAGGGGAAGGAGCCTGCCCAAGGTGTGGGCTGACATTTCAAGGCATTGCCGAGGGGCTGTGGATTTCCCCTGAGATCAGGACAGGGTGGGGCAGCCTTTCTCTGTACCCTTCCTATCCTGTATACAGCGGGATATGCCAGATGCTTTCCTTAGCCTCCTTTGCACACACCCACAGGGTACCTGGCAGGCCCGGAACATAGACTGAGCAAGCTGGGCCTTCCCATCCTGCCTGCTCTGAAAGGACCCAGCACATGCCGTGGGGGTGGTTTTGGCAACTACTTCCGCCAGTGTCTCATCCCCTTCCCAGGAAGAGCCTGGCTCCAGATGGTGACTAAGCTTTCTCTGCAATGGGTGCCACCTTGGAGTAAAGGGAACTGCAGTCAGGGTGGCTTTACAAAGGTGTCCTAACCCTCTGGGGGCAGCCAGGCCCACATACATACCTCTAGAGCCTGCCCCAACAGTATCCTGGACAACAAGTCCAGCGTATAAGGAAACAGGCTCTGGAAGTGAAACCAAAGGAACCGTAGAGGGCAGGATTGCCACTTGCAGGCAAAAGGGTCAGGCAGGGAGGTCCCGGCCAAAATCTCCAAGGCAGGTTGCGAGCACCTGGCTAACTGTGCCACGAGTTGCTTAGTGACTGTGGGACGAGAGAAGAGTGTTTCTGCAGCCAGCTTCTCAGGTTGCCCATAGTAAGGTCCTTGGATGGGGTTTAGCCACACTGAATGGCATGAATTATGGACCGTTTTCACTTTCAATATTCCGTGTTCAGATGCAGCCGCGTTAAAACCGGCAGGGAAGCTGCTTTCCTATGGATTGGAACGTCCTTTGAAATTCTCCTAGCAATTGGTACTGTTTCCATACCAATGGGTACTTCTAAAGTGCCTGCCAATGGTCTGCTCGGTTTCATACACCTCACTGCGAGCCCATTTATGCTTCCCCATTGCTTAGCCTTACAGTGGGATAAAAATGGCCTTTGTTCCCAAATAAAGTGCAGAGGCAGCAAATAGACCACGGCACATCCGGCTCCTAGAGCTCTCTGGAGGTGAACCTGATCCTATGACAAGAGATTCTAGCTATGCGTTGGCAGAGAGAAAGGCTCAAATTGGGAAGGAAATGGCCTTACTCTAGTTGTGGTTCCAAGGGCTCGTCCGTTCCCAGCTAAACTCCTGGAGTCAGCAGATGGACTGAAATAAACCAACCCCCTACGATATGGGGCTCATGCAGTGGCATGGCCCTTTCTGAGATGATTTTGCAACAGCCTAGGAGAAAACACGCACAGGATGGTCTGTGGCTCAGCGCTTTGATGCTAAGTGCTTAGGTCCAGATGTACTGCCGGGAGAGCAGAAATCTGAGCCCAAGGATTCTTTGTTGCAGTATGAGGACTGTTGAAAATGGAAGTAAACAATGTCCCCACCAGACAGGGATGTTTCCATCCATTTGGGGCAAGTTGTATATAATAGAGCCCTAGGAAGAATGAAGTGGGTCTCTGTGTAGACAGAGAGATGTCCAAACTGTGTTTGGGGGTCGGGAGAACATTCTTATGTGTTCCCATAAGATAAGACCAGATCTAGATAGTGGAGGACTGTGGGCTGTGAGGGGCTCCAGATGGAGGGGAAGGAAGAGACTTTTTTTTTTAAATGTGTTTACATTTCTGTGTGTGCATGTATGTTATGTGTACATGCAGAACCAGAGGTTGACATTTGGGTATCTTCCTTAATTGCATGCTGTTTAAGTTTTTGAGGTAGATTCTTTCACTGACTCTATAGCTTATAGTTAGGCGAAACTGGCTGACCAATGATTCCCATGGATTCTCCCATCTCCACACACTCCGACCACCACCTCAGGCGACAGTTACATGTGACCATACCTGGCTTTTTAAAAGGGTTCTGGAGAGCCAGCTTTCAGGTGCCTATGCTTGCACAGCAACTGCTTTACCGACTGAGCCATTTTTCTAGCCCCTTTGTTTTTGGCTATTTAAAGATTTTTTTTTAAAGGACATTTCTCTAGTCTTCCTCCCTGTCTCGAGTGCTGGGAATGGGATTCAGGGGCTATGCACGCTAGCCAAATGCTACACTCCTAGCCTAATTCTCTAATTCTTGTCGCAAATTTTATTCTCTTGTAACTGGTGTGTATGTGCGTGCGCGCGCGTGCGCGCGCACTTGTACATGTGTGATCACAAGGCCAAGCTTCCAGGGTTCTCACCCTAGAAAGATCAAAGATTCCCTCAAAGGATGGGCTAGGGTTTGTTTTTATTTTTTGAAACAGGGTTTCTCTATGTAGTCCTGACTGTGCTAGAACTCACTCTGTAGATCAGGCTGGCCTTGAACTCTCCGAGATCTGCCTGCCTTTGCTTCCTGAGTGCTGGAATTAAAGGCTTGGGCCATCATGCATGGTAAGGCTGGAGTATTTTGTCTTCATTGCAGTAAACATTCATCTTTAAAAGCAAATGACAGTGGCATGCAAGAAATCACATCCTCACTGTTGTGCAACACTGTGGCTAGTTTGTTTTCATCCCCTGGGCTCCTTTGACCTTGACTCAGGCATTCAGTGTTGAGGGCCTTTTGGTGGTCTAGCTCTCCATTGTAAGTGGGATGTGGGGGTGGGGTGGGGGGGTTGTTCTCTTCTTTGGAGCTGCCCCTATCATGGGCAACAGGCCTCCTTTCCCTGTGTCCCATGGGGTGGGGGACACAAGGCTGTCTCTGAAAGGAGGTCACTAGACCTTCCTGGCTTCTTCAGGTCACTAAGGGTCTGGATATGGGACCCGAATGCCTGGGCCTCTCATCCTGTCTCCTCTGAAAGGCATCCTGTCTGCTCTGAAAGGGTTTTGCACATGCCATGGGTGTGGTTTTGACAACTACTTTTTTTTAAGATTTATTTATTATGTATATAATGTTCCTCCTGCATTTATATGTATGCCAGAAGAGGGCACCAGACCTCATTACAGATGGTTATGAGCCAGCATGTGGTTGCTGGGAATTGAACTCAGGACCTCTGGAAGAACAGCCACTGTTCTTAACCTCTGAGCCATCTCTCCAGCCCCAACAATTACTTCTTCCAGTGCCTCATCATCTTCCTATGAAGAGCCTGGCTCCAGATGGAAACTAAGCTTTCTTTACAATGGGTGCCCCTTGGAATAAAGGGAACTGCAATCAGGGTGGCTTTACAAAGGTGTCCTATGCCTTTGGGGTAGCCGGGCCCACATATATACCTCCAGAGTCTGTACCCACAGATTTTGGGAACCTTCCCACAAATGCTATGTGGATTCCATTCCTGCCCAGCTCCCTTCTCCCATCTAATAGAATCTGACCATCTCTGTGGGGGGGGGGGAGAAGGGGTGCTATTCTGTGACTCAGTTTCCCTTCAGGAGAAGTGGGAAGGGGACCCTCACGTCTTCTGCTTTTGTCCTTCCAGGTATCACAGCTGCAGCCCTGGCCACGGGTGCCTGCATCGTGGGGATCCTCTGCCTGCCACTCATCCTGCTGCTGGTCTATAAGCAGAGGCAGGTGGCCTCTCACCGCCGTAAGTACCTTTAGCCGGGATGGTGGTGGGATTTCCTGGCTGTGAGGTCAGGGAAAGCATGGGACATGAGGGCTGCACAGGCCTTTCCCACTTTGCACCCCTGCATGGAGCCGACTCTGTGACTGAGAGAGAAGGGCACTCACATATGACTTTCTTTCCGGGCCTGATGTCTGCCAGCAGCTTCAGTGCCCAGGCAGGGCTGGCTTGGCACTCCATATGAATGAGTAGGTAACCACATTGAATGGCAGGGCTAGCTCAAACTGGTTTATAAGGATGCTGCCGCTCAGAGATCTCTTAGAGACCTGCTTGTGTCTGTGGGTGGGTTTGTTTTGTAATGAGCAGCAGTTGCTGGGACAGAAACAAGTTTTGGGATGTGAGAACTAGAGGAGCTTTTAGCCGTAGCTTCGGTTGTCCCTTCCCTTCCACAGACAAAAGCTCAGATTCTGCACGTTAACTAGCTGAATGCCATAAGACATTGGGAATGCAGAGCTGAGGTGGCCCCCAGTTGCTGGGGTCACCCTGCCAGGCACTATGCCAAGTAGTCACATCTGTGCTTCACTTATTCACCACAATACCCCAAATAGGGGACATTGCTGTCCTTATTTTACAGATGGACAAATTGAGGCTAGGGGGGGCGGTTCCCTGACTTGCCTAATGAAACCCACTGCAAATAAACTGTGGAGCCAGGCTTCAAGTTCATGGCCACAAACACCAGTCTCATCCCTTTTCTGGGTGACAAGGTCCCTTGTCTGCCCCAGCCTCTCCTATGAGCCTCATTCAGCCTACATTCTCTGAGGGGTGGGAGCCCGGTGGGTAGGGGGAGCTCTGTTCTTGCACTTCCTCCCTCTGCCTAGCTGCAGAAGGTAATTGAGGGAAGACTATTGTCACCAGGTCACACCAGATTTCCTCTGCCCTCCCCTTCACCTCTCAATCAGCCTGCCATCCCCTTACCCTCTTTCCTGGAGGCCCACAGTGAGCCCCTGTGGGCTGTGGCCACCTCACCCTTCCTCTCAGATGGTTTCTTCCAGTTATAAACCTACTACTGCCTGCCTGTGGGCATCCCTAAAGGGGCAGCATGGAACATGTGACAGATCAGAGTGAAGGAGGAACCCGGGGCTCTGGAGGGGGAAAAATGGCGGAGGGGGCAGCCGGGGAGATACCGAGTTAGGCTAGGTTCCGGATGGATTCTCAGGTGCTTTCTGTTTTCTCTTCCCTTTGCCCAGACCACAGCAGTGTCTGGTCACGTGGTCAGATGGTCACGTGGTCAGATGGGACCAAGAACTGGGAAGCAGACCCTTCTGGGCTGGCAGCTACAATGGGCTAGGGGCTTCATGCAGCCTTTCTTGGGCCTGACCTTTCTTGTAGGGCATCTACAGGGTTCCCATTCTACTCATGGGACCTAGTGGAATAGAGATGGCTGGAGGAAAGAAGACTGAAGTGTGTGTGTGTGTGTGCGCGCGTGTGTGATGTGTGTGTGCGCGCGTGTGTGATGTGTGTGTGCGCGCGTGTGTGATGTGTGTGTGCGCGCGTGTGTGATGTGTGTGTGCGCGCGTGTGTGATGTGTGTGTGTTACCATTCATGTGGGGTTCTGAAGACACAGGTACCAGTTCACTTAACTATATACCTTCAGTCTAAACACTGGCTTCAAACTTCCTATCTGTCTCAGGAAAGCATGTGACCTGGACTTAGAGACTAACCCTGTGATGACAATGGGCAGGAATGGGCTACACTTCATGTCATGTTGAGTGCCTGTGGAGAATAGCCTTGTCCTGTAGCATGCTACTGTCCCAGAGTAAGGATGTCTCATGTACAGTAACAGGAAAGGGGACAACAATTTACCTTCCAGCTCGTGCCTTTAATCCCAGCTCTTGGGAGGCAGAGGCAGGCGATCAACCTGGTCTACATAGTATGTTTCAGAGCAGCCAGAACTACATAGTGAGACCCTGTCTTGAAAAAACAAACAAACAAAAAATTATCTTCTAAAGCAGATACTTCCAAGTCTCTTCTCTGCCTCTGGATAGAATTCCCCAAATCCATCCTGTGACTTCAGACTTAGCAACAGAAACACATGCCAGAAGTGTTAATGCCTAGACAAACAGAGCTCTGAAGGACAGGCCGTGGTGTCTGGGGAGTCACTGATCCATAAAGACCCCAGGGTAGCAGCTGTGGGTGTTGGGAACCAGAAGCAACCAGCAGGTCTCAGCACTCAGGCTGCAGAAGGCCAGCGGCAGGTTAGGTCCTAGGGCGTGGCGCACTCTGGGCAGAAAGCTCCTGAGTCCTGGGCTGGGGGCTGGGTTGCCTGGAGACTAGCATGCTGGGGACAAAAGAAAAGAACGGGCAACTCGGCATCCCTAAGCTCTAAGGTGGAGGTCGCCATCTTTACCCCAGAGCAAAGTGCTGAGGATGAGCTGGGCCCACGCAGCCTGACACAGAGTCACTCTGTCAGCAGAAGTGACCTAGATTTCAGGAACTTGGTGCAACTTCCCTGTGTTTGTCTTGCCAATGCCCCTCCCCAGGCCATTTCCCCATGTAAACCTCCTCCTGTAAGAAGGATCTGTGAGAGCCTGTGGGGAGCTGCAAGAAAGAGGGAAGTTGGTGTCCTCGCATTTGAATGATGGGCAGTCTCAGGGGGACCCCAAGGATGGTAGTGGCTTGTGGGGGAGAAAATGACAGAAAGGATGGGACGTGATGGAGAGATTGAGGAAAGAACGGACCTTCTAATCTTAGGAGCTGACCTTGAACTCTCTACCCAACAAGCTGTGACTTAAGACCAGAGAGGTAAATTTCCCAACAGGAAGCGACTGTCAGCACATGTGGGGACTTGGCCTTTGCTTGAAACTTAGAGTCTCAAGTTGTGACATTGTCAGGCTGCAGGCAGGGGAAAGTGTAAGCCTGGGGCCAAACATCATCCCACACGTGGAAAAAGCAGACGTATTTCACTGGTACACCTTGCATCCACCTGCTAGACAGACACATGGAACTGGGGACTCTTCAGGAAAAGTACGGGCTCCTGAGCATGCTCCCGATGCAGGAGGTGGGGCCTGCAGAAGGCTTCCTTCCTGTGACCAGCTTTTCTGTCTATCTGTAGGTGCCCAGGAGTTGGTGACGATGGACAGGTAAGGCCCACAGTGACTCTGAGAAATTTTCTGGGACCCAGACATCAGGGAAGGGGTGTTTCTGTGTGATGTGGGGCCCCTGCTCAGCACGACACAGCTGGTCAGAGCAGCATCTGGCACACGCGGCCTGGTGGGCTGCTCTGTGTGCCAACTTTACCCCTACTAGGCCATGATTCTGCTTGGAAGTGCTTTCATGGGCATCTTTGGGTCTCAGTGGCCACCAGGCTGAGGATGGGCAGGAGTAGAAGTAGTTGGCTGGGGCAGACATTACAAATGCATAGGAGGCCCATGACCCAGGCCCAGCCCAATGCACGGTGGATGGCTTGGCTATGCCTGGCATTCCACAAGAAAGCTGTCAGGCTGAGCAGGCATGAACAAGCCGATGGCTGCTCTGAGGGGCAAGGGATCAGAAACAGACATTCAGGACAATGCTATATGTGCTTGGGCTTGGGTTGGCTTGGATGGGTTTAGAAATTAGTCACCTCCGGAAGCTTGGTCTCTGTCCTACAATGTGCTTGAAGGAGACAGCATCTCAGATATGTCAAAGGAAGGTCTACCAGTGATCCCGCTAGAACTTTGGAGTTGAAAGGCTTTCACAGGCCACCCTTGTCCCAGCTAGGAAGAGAAGAAAAGAAAGGGGAGGCAGGAAGGATAGAAGTTTTCTGAGTGGCACTGATCACCCCTAATTCTGCTTCTCTGGCAGCAACACCCAAGGTATCGAAAACCCAGGCTTTGAGAACACCCCACCCTTCCAGGGGATGCCTGAGGCAAAGACCAGGCCCCCACTGTCCTATGTGGCCCAGCGGCAACCTTCAGAATCAGGACGGCATCTGCTCTCTGACCCCAGCACACCTCTGTCTCCTCCAGGCCCTGGGGATGTCTTCTTTCCATCCCTAGGTGAGTGTCACCAGATTTTAGAGTCCTCTGACTAATAAACATTAGGACTGCAGGCTCTACAGGGACCCCCAACATTGGGGAGTCTTCATGGTGCAGAGTTAAACAAGGCACCCCCCACATTCACTTCTTTGTCCTTTCTTTTACAGATCCAGTCCCTGACTCCCCTAACTCTGAAGTCATCTAAACCAGCTTAGGGACCATGGACAATGGTACCTGGATTAGGGGCAGGTGCATTTGATCTATGGCTGGCCTTTTAAACAGACCTTTAGGCATTGGCCCCAGCCTCCCCTCTCCTGATCTGAGTCTAGACTTTGCTTTACAAGATGCGTGGACTCTCCCCGCTACCACTTCTGGATGCTACATGGGGTTGGGGCGGGGCGGGGAGAAGATGCTGGGCTGCTCATTGCTGTTCTCAAGATCTCGGGATGCCCCGTACTCTCTAGAGACTTAACAATGCCAGCACAGATGCCAAATGACTTAAGAAGTCCCAGAATGTCCGGCTTGGCAGCAGCCTTTCTTCATGGGAACCAGCAGCCCAGATGGGATGAAGTAACTACCTTGCCACCCTCCCAGGCAAGGGACACAAGCTATCAGAGACTCTTGCCCCACTGTGGATGTGTGGTTGACCTGCTGTTTTGTCTGAGGATGCTCTGTTGGCCTGACTTTATCCCCCAGACTCTGGAGCTTGGCTTATGCCAAGCTATGCCCCACTAGGGGAGCTCCCTCAACAGCCTGCCAGCAATTTGAGGGTCTGTCAACAGTTTAAGTGACTCTGGGATCTCATGCCCTGTATGGCAGTCTGCAGAGTTCAGTGGCCAGAGGTTCTGAAACAGGAAGTACATGTGTCCAGGAGCCACTGTGTCTTAGCCACGTGAGGCCTGACCGTCGTACACGATGGGTGGTAAGGGCATGATGGGGAAGGTGAGTGGATACTGGCCTTCCCGTCCTCATCATCCACCGGTCCCACTGCTCAGTGTGGGGCAATGACAAAGGTGGCCTCCATGATGTCCTATCTATACTGGGCCACTTCTTAGTATGAAAGTGATGCTATTAAAAACAGTATGTGGCAACAGCTGTATACAGCAAGGAGTGAATTGTAGGCATTAGCTTTAAGGCCCTGGGGGTGGGGGGTGCAGGAGGGAGTCGGATGGGGACATCTAGGGCCTGGGGATCCTTCCCAGCCCTGACCACTGATCTTCAGGGTGACCTGCAGGCACATAAAAGAGCTTGTCCCTGGTCTGATGTTGCTCTTGGTTCCCATCTCTAGGGTCTGGTGTGACCTGGGCATGAAATCCTTCATGAAGGATTTAAAGCATGAACAGGAAAGACAGTCCCTCTGAGGTAGAAACTGCACAGCTGATGTCTGAGAGTGAGGAGGGGTGAGGCTGGGCAAGTCACCCTTCAGCCTCCAGTGGGACAGTAGCCCCAATACTGGAAATGCTATGGTCCCTCCCTTCCCGCAGCCTCCCCTGGCAGGAGTGAGGCCTGGGTAGGAAAGCTCATACCTAGGGGCTGTGGGCAGGAAGAAACCCACTCCTTGCCTGGGGACAGATGGGTAGGGGGTACAGAGAACAGTTCCAGGCTGGGTCACAGCAGTAAGCTGCCTGCTGGGAACTCAGATAAGTTGTCTGGTAAGGTCCAAGAGCATTGGCCCCTGTGGGATGCCAGCTATGTCTGGGGCTTGGAGTTCCTGAAGGCTCTGTATCATTGCAGGAAAGTTGGGGTAGTCAGGAAACCAAAACCATGACTCCTCTTTTGTCCCCAGGGTCCCCTCTTTCACCCCATCTGTTGCCATAGACTCTATGCAGTTACTATAGATAGACAGAGCGTGTTGTTCTCTTGGCTCTTGGGGCACCAGGCTGGAGTGGGGGAAGTGCCAGCTGTTTTGTGGCAGGGCTTTGGGGCCTCTGTCAAAGAAAAAAAACCCCACAAATCAGCTATAGGATGAGTATAGCCTGTCCCCTGGGGGAGGCTGGCCTGTCTCCAGCCCTAAGCTTCAGACCTTGCCACCCAGATGTCTTCTAAGAATTTGACTGTCAAGCTCCTGTCTGGCTGCTGCTCTGTGGAAAGGGGAGGAGCCCCCCAACCTCCCCAGCAGAACAGCCACTCACTTCCTGCCCAGCTTCCTTCTGCAGGGCTCTAGTCTCTTCTTTTCTGGACCCTGCAAGTGCAGGCACGTCAGCTTCATGGTTTCCTGTTTTTGATGCAGTTTTTGTGTGGTCCAGGCTCTGTCTACATCCATGAACTTGGGTCCTACCACCTTGCTATTGCTGTGGAGGGGTGGGGTCTGGGGGTTGGGAATGGAGGTGTCCTGCCCTGGGGGCAAGAGATGGGGTGGTGATGAGACACAGTGGGAAACTGAACTTCCAGGAGGAGGGAGGAGCCCTGTAGTCTTCCAAGCCATATTGGACTCCTGGTATTAGCAGGAGCCTAGAAAGAGAAGGCATATGTTCTGAAGAACTAATTCATCCTTAGGAGGTATATCAGAAATCAGGGATGCTTTGCTTATCTCTAGTAAGGCTCTCCTTGGGATTGGGATGAGAGGGACCAGTAGGAAAGGTTTCTGATACAGCAAAGACTTCTTGACAGGCCAAAGGGCCACTGTTGGCTGTTATAGACCAAGTAGGCCCTGCTGGAGTACTGTAGTGTGTCTCAGACCAGCTTCTCCAAAGAGCAGTCTTGGGGCTACCCTGCTCCTGTCTGACCAGTATTTTCCCTGCATGAGGTAGCTGAGAGCCCGGACAGAGGCTGGCTCCTTCAGGAACTGCTTCCCCAAGGAAGGCCTTGGAGGAGGCAGCTAGGCTGAGGGCTGCAGAGGGCTGGTCATCTTTGCTAACCTGGGTCCTGGTAGTAGGCTACCTCCTGGAAAAGGGTTTCCTGAGTGTGAGCTGGAGCAATACCCCACGCCTGACCTGGCTATAGTGGGAACCAAAATAGGCAAAAGAGGAACTGGGGATGCCAAGTGGGATAGTGGGAGGCAAAAGTCCCTTGAAAACAAACAGCCCAGCTGAGTGCCAGTCCCAGACCATAGAGAGCATGAACCATCTGGCCCATGCCCTGCATGGCCGCTCCTTTTCCCCTGACACTCTCCTTGCCCACAACGAATGTGAGTCCTGGGAGGGCAGGGACTAACAACAGTTTGAGGCTGCCTGGGGCACTGATAGCTGATACACAATCCTTGGGTAACTGGTCTGGATCAGGGCCCCAGGATTATACTCTGGGGACCTAGCTTTGTCTAGGTCTAGGATCTCCATAATGGCATTATCGCTTTGAGCTCATGATGCCAAGGGATAAACATTTCACTGGGTTTCACGGTTCTGATCTGTTGGTGTGGCTTCCTGGAATATATGGTAGGAGGCATTAAGATGTGATGATACAGCTGATAAGAGTGCTGAGATTGATTACTAATGCCTGCCTTGGATACAGGAAAAGGAAGTAGCAGTATGGATGCCATTTCTTAATCTTTTTTGTTAAAATATGCTTCCCAAAAGATTTTCATGTGTAGTTTTGCTTACTTGACATCAACCCTGAAAGTCTTTTTGTGTGCATGTGTACGAAGGATTCATGCATATATGTTTATGTGTATGTATATGGAAGAAGGAAATCACCATTGGGTGTCTTCCTCCATTTCTCTACAATGCATTTTTTAAAAAAGATTTATTTACTTTATGAATGTTTTACCTAAATGCATGTATATGCATCATGTGTATGCCTGTTGGATCCTTTGGAACTAGAGTTATAAATAGTTATGAGCTACCATATGAATGCTGGGAATCAAACCCGGATCCTTTGCAAGAACAACAAATTAAAAGATAGATTTTAATTACTGAGCTATCTTTCTAGCCCTACCATTGTATTTTTAGTATATATTTAAATATTTTATGTGCATGGGTTTTTGCCTGCATGTATGTATGAGCACCACATGTGTGCCTGGTGCCTGTGGAGGCCAGGGGAAGGGAGCATTGGATCTGTCGGAAATGGAGTTATTGACAGCTGTGAGCTGCCATGTGTGTGGAATCAACCTGGGTCCTCTGGAAAGAGAGCAAGTACTCTTAACTACTGAGCCATCTCTTCTAGGGCCTTTGCTTTATTTTTGACAGACTCTTCAGTGAATATGGAGCTCACCAATAGGCTGGGCGGACTGAGCAGTAAGCTCTGTGGATCTGCCTGTCTCTGAACCCTGCCCACCTCTACCTCCACCCTACCCCCATGAACTGCTAGGATCACAGACTACATGCTGTCATGTCTGACTTTTTTCTGTGGATGCTGGGGATCTGAACTCAGGTCCTCATGCTTGTGTGACAAGTACTCTATCTACTGAGCTAGCCCACCAAGAGTCTTTTTTTTTCTCTGCTCCCCTCCCTGTCACCAAGAGTCTTTACTGTCCCCATTTAATGCAGAAGGAAATGGTCGTTCTGAAAGGCTTCTCCTGTGTGGCTGGTGGGACTATTGGTGGCTGCCACTGCCTCTCAGGCCTATCCCCCCACCCTTCATTGACCCAAACAGCCTTCTTGCCCAGGATCTGCTATTGCCCTCAGCTTGTGCACACTGGGCTCCTGAGAGGTGAACCTGAACCCACAAGTTCGTGGTTCCAGTTCACTCCATTCCAGAAATATATTCTTATTTACACTCTGTCTTCTCACGACCCAGAGAAACTGTGCTAATGTGTAGGCTCCTTCCATACCATTTGTCACCCCCTTCCTGCCTGGTGACCTCCAGGCCAAATGACTTCTGGGGGACACTGGAGCCCACGCACTACACATGTTGGCATCAGGGCAAAGGTAAGGGACCAGAGCTCCGTCTAACCACTGAGTCCCAGGAGCTCGGCCAGCTGTGTGTCCAGCATCTGAGGAGTAGCAGAATGCCTCTCAACCAGTAAGGTGAGCTACAGCTGGGGCTGTATAGAGATGGCCACACATCCTGTTGCTCTCTGACAGCATATTTGATAAATTGCTTTAAAAAAAAAAGTCAAGGTGAAAGGCCATGGGCTGGGTTACTTTTGCTGACCTGGGGCAGTTCTGCCTTCCTGATGTGAACACAGGGAAATTCCCAGGCTGGGGGCCAGAGGCATTGCCAGGAAAACTGGGGTCCTTATTGCAGAGGCTTGTTTTAAAGAATGTAGTGAAAGACCTATCTCCTCTGCATGTATTATCTTTTTGGGAACCTAGTCGATTTGGATGCACACCTTCCTAGGACGGGATGGAAGGCGGGAGCGCCTTGGACTTCCCACAGGGCTGGGCACCATGCCCTCTTTTAAGGAAGCAGCCGGGTGGGGGGAGTGGGAGGGGACTGGGAGAAGGGGAGGAAATGTAACTCTTTTTTTTTGAATGGAAAAATAAAAGAATATGGGGGAAAATAAATTAAATAAAAAAAAATAAAGAATGTAGTGAGCTCTAGAGCAGTGTTTCCACCTCACGGCCCACCTTGGAGCCACGGCCAGGGCCTGTGGACAGAGTGGGTATGGATTTTCTCTCTAGTAACCCGAGTAGTCAGGGATATCTGCGACTATTTCCTGCTGCTGGCTGTCATTCATATGTCAAAAAGGGCACCTTCTCTCCTAAATCTCCTGCCAAGGTGCCTCAGGGCCAGGGCTCAGCTCCTGACCTCCTCTTTGCCTTCCATCCTTCCTCCCTGGACCCAGCCCTTCCTCCTGCAGGGGCCCCTTGATAGCCATTTGGGCCTTGCCATACTCCTGTCTTTCCTGCCCATGGCTTGGAGCTAACAGAGGTCCCAAGCAATACAATGATTTCCTCTGGCCGGGTGGCAGGCCATTGTGTCGCAGGCCTAGGGCTGGCCCGGATGGCCCTTGCAGCCCAGCTGTCCCTGGCCTGGGTGATACAGGGTAAAGGCTGCGGCTAGGAATGTCCGGCTTTGGGAGGCGAGGGGATGTTACCCAGGGAAGAAAGGAGAAGGGGTGTGGATACGGGTGTTCCTCTAGGATATGGGGACTCTCTTGGCAGCTGATTTCTAAACCCTATGCTGCAAATAACACCTGTGAAATGACTTAACGGGCAAAGACACTTGAAGACACTTGGAGATCTGAGTTCAAAACCCCAGAACCCACATGGTAGAAGGAGAGAACTGATTTTGGTAAGCTGGCCTATGATTTTCAGGTGCATGCTATGACAGGTGTGTACCTGTGCCCACAAACATGCCCTTACCCTCACAAAATAATAAATAAATATTTTTAAAAATGATGATATGACCTAGATAGCCTTCCTGATCTCTGGCTCTGAGCTCTGAGCACTGGGTCACAGCATGCCCAGCATGTCCTTCCCCCAGACTGTCTGTGGTGTCCTAGCCTGTGGCATGGCCTTGCTGCTGCAGACTTAAAGAATGAATCAGCTCTCCCAGATAAGACAGCTAAGGAGAATGTACAGTTGGAGGTCTTGTCTGAGGCTGAACACTGCCCAGGGCTGACCTGCAGCTGTGAGGCCCATCTCTTGCCTCTGTCTGGGATGATGCTCAAACCATAATGTGGATGTGCTTGGTAACTCCACCGGACTGGCAGGCAGAGAGGGGTCCATTGTCCCCAACTCCAGGCAGAGGGGAGGATTCCGTGCTTGTCTCTCAGAACCCTGCCCCTGAGGTCAATGTAGTTTTCCATGAGGTGATTATAGTGATTTCAAGTCACAGCGTTAGGGATATGGCTCAGTTGGTGGAGTACCCCCACAACATCTATTTACTCACAAGTCACAGGTTCAATCCCCAGTACTGTATAAACCAGGGCACGGTGATACACACTTAAAATCTCAGCTTTCAGGAAGTAGAGGCAGGAGGATCAGAAATTCAAGGCCATTCTCAGCTATATTCTGAGTTTGGACCAACCTAGGCTACATGAAAACTTATTAAGAAGCTGATCAAATAACAGAGCTCTTTCTTCAATGCCAAGAAGCCAGGACATCCCAAAGAATGGATTTTCCTACTTTATCTATTTCTCCTGTGATTCTTCCACTTAGCATCAGCTTTCTTTCAAACCAAGAAGTCCAAGAAACACCAGCTGTTACCGAGCACAAAATCAATCTTATAATTATCGAGGTTGTACATGTGAAAGAAGGCAACTGACTTTTGACTCTGTAGCTGAAGATCTGGTACTTGTAGCCAAATGTATCACTGAAGATGACTGAAACTCCATCCTTCCACGACATCACACAAACAATACCCCCCCCCCCAGTTACCCATGTCCTTTTGAGCTCACTAGCATAACTGACTAAGCTAGCAGACACAAGCTGCCCTGGAAGTGAGGATGCTGGTTAGGAGGTAGGGCAGAGTGAGTCTTGTTTCCCACTTCAAAAATGTGATGAGTGTTCCTGGGGCTGCTGGCCCAATTCCTACCCCCTCATCAGAGTTACTCCAGATGAATGCCAGCCTGGGCCTGCTATGCCCTTCTGCAGCGCCATTAATACCGCGGGTACCTAAAAGACATCTCTTGGGGGTAGAGAGCAACTAAGTAAAATGTATCCAATCTTTACCTTCATTGAGGCCACACTCTGTGCAGTGTGACTTGCTCTAGCCAAGAGAAAGTCACAGAGGAATCCTGTGCCAGCTCAAGCCTGGCAGTCACCAGGCCTTGCATGTATCCTGTGCTCTTTTCCTTCTTGTGCCTTTGGAATGGGCATAGGTTTGCTAGTTAGAGGAGCTGTCCCTGTCACCTTCGATGGATGCCAGTCAACCCCCAAAAGTACAGCCTTACCAGCTGACATGCAGCAGCATGCACAGGACAGGAACCCCAGCTGAGATCAGAACTGCCTGGCTGAGCTTGGTCTATACCACCTGCCTGCAGATCAAGGCCTTGCTTCATGCCAGCCCTGGGTTTGATCTGCCTCACTGTGGGAGAGATGGCAGATGCGATTCTCCCCGCATCTTCCGTGTTTACCAAGCCCTTGTGCCAACCCGAGTAATTCAACTTCCCAAAACACCAGCTCTGCAGATCTTATCTCCCTTTTATAGATAACAAAGGTGAGACTCTGGCAGGCTCTGACTGGTCAGCTTTCAAGGTCCCAAGGCACAGGCCACTCACTCCTCCAGCACGGGCCCTTGTCCCCAGCCAGTCTACCGGCCATGCCTCCTTCCTCAACTCCGCAAACTACCTAGCTGTGAGCATCATATAATCATGGGCTGTGGCCCTGGCTGTCTAAGCATCATTCAGGACCACAGCCATCAGCCCTTCCTACCTCCAGTGTTGTGACAGGGCCATGCCAGTGTGCAGAGAGAGGGCCAAAGGCCCACCGCCCTACGGTTGAGTGTGGCCCTGCAGTGCATAGTTTGCTCACCAGTCCCTCTTATTCCCTGGCCAAGGCCTGACGTCAGGGTCATCTGATAACATCATTTAGTGAGACCAGAGGATGGGCAGAGACCCAGAGCAGTGCAGACTAGAGAGACCCAGTCCACTGCTTGACATACACCTGCCCGGTGAGGCTCCTGGGCTGTGAACTAAAGGCCTACAACCTAGGAGGTATCAATGGTTTGAGGGCTATGAGGGGCTTCAGCCCTATTATTTGGCTTCTCACACACAGGGGTCAGCACTATCCCATTCACCTCCATTGCTTACCGACAGTGTGGGGGTGCCCTCATCCTCCACAGTGACCACCAGATGGTAGAAATTCTGGCGTTCCCGATCAGGTGGGGCAGGCCGCGTGGCAATCTCACCGCTGATACGGTCCATGCGGAAAGTCATATCCTCGTTGCCCTCGGTGATGTAATAGGACAGGACACTGTTGATCCCAATGTCACGGTCAGTGGCTCTCACCTGAACCACCGAGGTGCCTCCGCCCACATTCTGGCAGGAGAGCAGAAAGTGGTTATCCCAGGCTCAGGGCCTTCAAGGAATAGCCTTGCTCTGCTCCTGGTGCCTCAAGGCTTCACTTGGGCCCCCTGGTAGCTCTGCTTTGTGTCCCCTGGGGCAAGGATGAGGTGACAGGATGCTGGTAGACAATGTGCTTTGGATACCTCCTATGTGACAGGTCCTGGGTGAGAGCCCCTTGGTTCTAGTCTGGACCTGCGAGCTCAGATTGGATGCTCACACTTATATATGAAAAAACTTCAGGTGCAGGCGAAAGATGCATGCACAGCCACACAGTCAATCAGAGGCTAGTATGGGCATCTGCCCTGAGAGCGAGTCTCTACCTTAAACCACCTTCCTTCACGAGCAGCCCCTGGCACTATGCCCGGCAAGGCTTGGAAAATGTCTTCCTACAGTCAACCAGCCTTAGTGCCTGGTAATAAATATGTTTGTTTGAAAAAGAAGCTATTGCAGGGTTTCTGCTTCTACCACAGAAATATAATGGGGACTAGGGCTACATCTATCTCTATTCTGAGGAGTGAGGGACCAGTGGGCCAGGCAGACTTAAATGGGTGTCTCGTGGTCAGCTTTTGTCCATGGTCCACCCTGGGTATCTGGAGTGTCTTTACCTCATTCACACTGACGTTGTATCCAAAGGGGCTCTCAATCACTGGAGGGTTGTCATTGACATCCAGAACGGTCACCTGTAGTATATGTTCTTTCTTCCGTGGAGGGGTGCCACAGTCGGAAGCTACAACCTGTGGGGCGAAAGAGAAAGGGGTTCACAGTTAGGACTGAACCATGGGAGCAGGACTATGGAGCTCAAAGGCTATCTCTTTGATAGGGAAGACTTGGGAGAGCCAAGAGACTCACTGATTCATCTTGGTCCTATGCCTGTCACCAAGCTCTCCCCTTCTGCTTATGCTATAGACAATCCTTGCCGATTGTCTTGTCAGGTTCATTTGGCATCTGACTTCACTGTGAAGAACCAGCACTTCCTGACCTGCCTGTGTTTTGGGCTCTGCTAGCCCCTTGACTTTGACCTTGGGTCTGAGATATGATTCAAGCCTTTGACTTTGCTTCTGTCAACTGTCATTCCAAGGTGGCCTCTGGTAAGCAGGGAAAGGCCTGGAATGGTTTCTTTCTGCAATCCTCTGGAGTTCTGACTACCTGCTGAGCCTATCCCAGGGGACTTTAGTGCAGCCTTGGTGGTCTCTAGGCACTCAACCTCTGCCGAGAAGCAGTGTGGGCCCAGAGATTCAGTGACTACCCCAGTCAATGTGGTCCTTCACTCTGCAGCAGAAACAGGCCAGGTAGGGTTTTTTTTTTTTGTTTTTTTTTTTTGTTTTTTTTTCTCATTGCATATTGGGGAAACTGAGGCTCATCCAGAAGAAATAATTTGCTCAAGGGCCTACCATGTTCTTAACGGGGTCGAATCTCAGCGACTCCACTAGGCATTCTCCTGGCTGTTTTTGTTTGTTTTGCTTTATTTATTTATTTTTTTTAAGACAGAGTCTCATGTAGCTGAGAGTGGTCTCAAATTTATGAGAATATCTTGAGAATAGTCTTGAAGTCCTGATCCTCTGGCCTCCACTACCTCCTGAGTGCTGGGATTATAGGCGGGTACTGAATGCCACCATGCCTGACTCTTATGACAGGGCTAGGCCCCTCAGCTGCTTCTGCTGGGAACAGAAGCATGGCTCAGGTCACCCTCTCCCATCAGCCTTACTGTGGTTAGCCTTGTATGGGCCACATGTCCCACATCATTGGTGACAGCAAGGAAACTGACCACCCGGCTACTGTGTGTGGTGGGCTCCCTCCTGAGTGCTTGGCTGTGGCAGTCCAGGAGGAGCCAGTAGGTGCTCACCTTGAGGATGTAGTGGTCCAGTTCCTCCCTGTCCAGGGGTTTAGCCACAAACACTTCACCAATGGAGTCATTGCTGGTGACAATCTCAAAAGCCCCAGCAATGTTACCAGAAGCCAGGGAGAAGACCACCTGTGGAGGAGAGAAGGGACAGGAAAGAGAGATGGCTGGTCAGGCTCAAGGGGCTGCCTGGCCTCTATGCCCATTATTCTTCTGCTCTGCTGGGGTGCTGGAAGGGATAATGCTGAGGAAAGGGATCAGGCCCACCAAGGCTGTATGTGTCTGGCAGGTAGGTCCAGGGGATGTTAGCAGAGCAGACTGGGAGCCTAGAGAATAGGTCTGAATCTTACCACATAAATTCCTCTTCCTGCTTGGTGACAGGAGGGGCTCAGATGTCCCCAAAGAAGCAGGAAACACCCTATAGCCTGCTTAGACCCTGGCTTGATGCCCACCTGTCCATTGCTGCCGGCATCAGGGTCCCGAGCCTTGACAGTGGCTACTCGCTGGCCCACAGGGCAGTCCTCAGGCACACTGATGACCGAGTCAGAGGTGAAGTCAAAGCGTGGGCTGTTGTCGTTCTCATCCAGCACAGTGATGTAAACCTGGGGACAGACACCCTCAGCTGCTTGCCTCCATCCCCAAGATGTCCTTAGACCATGAGGTCAGCAGGGACCTTCAGCCAGCATTTAAGCCCAGACCCATCCTAGCTGCTCGCTTCTCCGAGCAATATATGTGTGTGTGTGTGTGTGTGTGTGTGTGTGTGTCTGTGTGTCTGTGTGTCTGTGCCTGTTCACGTGCAGGCATGTATATGGTGCACACTTATCACCAGAGCCAGGGCAGGAACAGCTGGGAAGCTGGGTTCTGGTTCATGGGAACAAGGGCTGGGAATACCCATCTTGGCACTGGTATCACTTCCTGTTTTTCAGAAGAATTAAGGAGTTCAGATTTTTATATGAAATGAGCCAATGAGTCACAGAAAGGAAAATCAAGTCCAGGCTGGTTGAAACACAGCTGCTGGCCAGATTCTGGCTTCCTCATCCATAGTTTTGCATTAAAGGGAGAGGGCTAGGTCAGGAGCAGGGAGCTACTGTGGCCTAGGGGTCCCAGTGGGGAGGGAAGCTCCATGAAATTGCATATTCTTTCAAGTCTATGGTCCGGTGGACAAGGGCACCTTGAGCAAGAAGAAAGAAGGCCCACTGTGGGTGTGGCCACCAGCCCTGAGAAGACCACAGGCCACAGAGACTACAAACACAAAGGCCACTATGTTTGTCTCACTGACTGCCAGGGACAGGTTGGGGGGTGGCCTGGGTTTTAGGAACCCCGGGCTAGACCTCCTCAAGCTGCTCCACCCCAGGCCAGTCCTCATCATCCTTATTCGGGCTGTGACTTCTGGATCCCATATCTGTCTTTTAGTGTGCACAGTGCTCACGGTCCTTGTGGGCCCTTTCCATCCTACAGAACAAACTCACTGTCCCCTCTCTCTGAAGCAGGCTGCCTTTCTTGGTTTCAGTCACACCGTACCATGTCATCGTGCAGCTGTCAGGACCCAGGGAGAGCTGGGTCACCTCCTCCATTTCTGGCTGTGCGAGTTTGGACACAGTTATTCAACCTCTCTGGTTTTCCATTCTCTCAGCGGAAAACTTTCGAAACAAGAACACATGCTACACTGGATGCCAGAAGCAGGAAGTGAGCAAATACAGGTGAGGGTGGTGTATAGTAATCTTCATTTTCCCTCCTTCCTGTCTGATGGACACTCAGTCTTTCCCCCAATCAGTCTGTCCTTGTCTATCAGGGAGTATTCTGAATCCGCTAAGCAAGCAAGTTGATATGGGAAATGGAAATGATGATGCCTAGCGTCCTGTGCTCAGGGCAAAACCCAGCAGAGACAACTGCTGTGATTGGACCTTCAAATTCCTTGGCCAGCCAAGGTCCAATCACCACATAGCTTGCATACATCCTGTTCCCTCTGCCAAAAAAACTTTTCTTTGTTGGCTACATTAACTCATTCTGCAGAGCTCAGCTTGAGTGGCCTTCAGCAAGCCTACCTGGGTTCCCTGACATCTTATGAAGCATATATTAGGTCACAGTGATGCTGTGACCGGGGTTTTTGCTTCAATCTAGTTCATGCTGTGCAGGAAGGGTTAAATCTGCTTTGGGTTTCTGACTATGCCCAACAGAGGCCTGGCATAATCAGTCAGTGATCCTTTCATGGCTGCTACTCTGATCTCTTAGTGGTGGATGTGGGGGTGGAGGGTGGATGGGAAGGGAGCCAGCCTTGGTGAGTGAGAAGAGATGGGGCCTTCTCCAGCTCCCAGCCTCAGAACCTCATTTTTTTTCCTGCCCATCCCCCAGCACCCAAGTGTGCAACTCAGGAGCTCCTAGAGCTGAACCTTCCTTCCTGCCCCTTCCCCCATTGCTGGGGTAGGGAGGAGTCAGGTGGAGGTGAGCTAGCTGTGGTTTGGCTCCTGGCTTCAGAGAGGAAACTGTACCACCTTTAAAGGCCTTCTCCTGCACCTACACCCTAGTATCTCACACAGTGTGGGGCCAACTGGGCTGTGTATCTGGGGCATGAGGAGAGCAGACAGCTGAGTGGGAGAGAATGCATGAAGTACTTGCCAGCCACATCAGACAAAGGGGTACCTGGACACCAGGGTGACATCACATTCTCACGGGATACCCAGCCATCCCAGCCTCCATTCCCTGAACCTTCACCACCACTGAGGGCTGAAGGGCAGCTGGGCCTACAGTACTGAGGAAGATGCTAAGGTCTGCTTAGAGCCCCCACCTATACCCTCCAAGTCTCAGGCCATCCTGCTGGGAGATTTAGGACCTGGGACTCCTGCCTGCTGCCCCAGGGGTTGAAGAAAGGCAGCTGTGTGGGGATCAAATCCGCATTCACTCCTGAGTGCCACCCCAGGCCCAGCCCATCAGAGGCTTTGTCCCACACCTCTGACTATAGTAGTCACTGTCCCCAAAGGCCTCAGCCCAGAGTCTTGATAATGAGGCTCATCCAACTCACCCTGTAACCATAGCTACCATCTCAGGTACTCCCTGGGCTCTGGCCCTGAGCATCCTCCTTCATCTCTCCCTCCTAAGATCTGCCACCCCTACTGAGGAGGACAGGGCTACTGGGAGGACCCCCAGTTAGGGGTCCCCCCCCAGTTAGGGAGGGAAGGGAAACAGAAGTTAAGCAGCTTTGTCACATAGCCACTGAGAGGGTCTCAGTGTCCCTACCTGTGCATGTTCCAGGTATTTCTTTGTTATCACACTTCCATCTTATGGTCCCATAGGGACCAGATAGAACATGGAGAACAGAGCTTGGGATGGGGAAGAGGATGGGATGGGGAGGTCCTGAAAGGTCTGAGCAGAACACCTGCTGTAGATGTCCATGTGCTTCTTGTTTTCATTTTACAATGATGGGTTGGTTCAGTGTGTGTTGTGGGGGTAGCTAGATGGGAGTGGGTGGATGTGAGTAAGCACAGACATGGGCCACACATTTGTGTGGAGGTCAAAGGACGACTTGGGGTTGGCCCTATCCTTCTACCATGTGGGTCCCAGGATCAAACTCAGGTCATCAGGCTTGGTTGCTGTGGGGCAATGGTCTTGTACCCTGTAAAGATTTGTCAGTTGTATTGCTTTAATAAAATGCTGATTGGCCAGTAGCCAGGCAGGAAGTATAGGTGGGGCAACCAGGCAGGAAGTATAGGTGGGGCAATGAGAACAGGAGAATTCTGGGAAGAGGAAAGGCACAGTCTGCAGTCATCACCCAGACACAGAAGAAGAAATGAGATGAGAATACCTCGCTGATAAAAGGTACCAAGCCACATGGCTAACACAGACAAGAGTAATGGGTTAATGTACCATGTAAGAGTTAGTTAATAACAAAGTCTGAGCTAATAGGCCAACCAGTTTATAAATAATGTAGGCCTCTGTGTGTTTCTTTGGGACTGAACAACTGTGGGACTGGGCGGGACAGAAACCTCTGTCAACACTTGGTGGCAATCACCTTTACTTGCTGTACCATTTTGCCAGCCCTCCAACCTACAGCCCCTATTTCTGAGGAAGGTAGGAGGATCTGTGCAACATCAGTGGTGTGAGGCAGTTCATGGGCTACTCACCTTCTGTAGGCAGCATGGACAGGAGATGGAAGGGAGAGAAAGGCAGAGGCAGAAGGTTATTGGCTGGCCTGATACACTCCCCCCACCACCCATGAGGTCTGTGGTCCATGCCACCATCCCATCTGACCAAGGTCTCAGCCCAGGTATCTGGCTGCAGGATGGTCCTGAGACTGCCCTTGCCCCAGCTACATATCAGGGGCTGGGGAGACTCTGGGCCCAGAAAGGGTTGCAGTTGAGTGGGGCTCTCACCCAGGGCCCACTCACCACAGTAGAGTCCACCTTGGGGCCACCATCATCTGCTACCACTGTCAATGTGTAGAAGTCACCTTTCTCCCTGTCAACCAAGCCTTTGACTGTGATCACACCCTGTGGGGGATGGAGGCAAACATCACAGCGACATCAGACAGCAGTTCCATGCTCCAGCTGGATTCTGCCATCTTTCCCACCCTACTCTGCCAGCCATGGTTTCGTTCCATTGGCCCAGCCCTATTTTCCCATGAGGCTGTTGGCTGAGATCCCATTGTGTTTGCATCCCATCCAGATGCCTGCCATCTCCTCTATAAGGTTTCCTACTGCCCAGCCAAACAGGTCCTCTCTAGGCAGAGGGCACAGAGTACCCATCACCCACCATGACACTTTCCCCACGTCTTCTCCGACTGTTCAGATTCACATAGCTTTTATGCTCTCTTCCATTCCCTGTCTGAGAGCCCTTGTTCAGCTAATGTTCCCAGTCTCTCCAAGGGCAAGGCCTGGCACGCTGCAGGCCCTTTGAATGACTCTCATCCACCTTGGCCAGGGCAAACAGCACACGGGCAGGCCGTTGCATCAGCTCCACGCTAGCTGGTTCAAAAGGTGGGCTTTGCATGTGGAAGAGGCTGGCCTGACTCTGCTGGAACTCTGCATAGCAAGACTGCCTTTCAGGAAGCCTAGGAGGTTAACAGTACCGCCTTTCTGCACTGGGATGGTCCAGGATGCCAAGTCGTGTCCCCCCATCAGATTGGCCAGCAGGGATTCATATGTTGCCTATAGTCAAAGAAGGGATTCTAGAGAAAGACTCATTAAAGCAAAGGGGACTAACTAGCTCAGGATAGCTACTGAAGATATGGAAAAGAGTTAGACCCGAGTTTCCCAATAGACGAAGTGAAAAGGGAGGTAAGACTCCTTGTATAATGGTAGGTTAGGAAATAAGACAGAATGCACAACCCCTTAGAATATCGTGGTAATAGGAGCATCTAGGGAACGGAGAGGAATGGAGACGGTATAACAGAGACTGTGTCTTCATGCTGGAGCCTTCAGAAAATCCCCTGACCTGTAGGGCTGGGAAAGCGTCTGGACTGATAAATATTCACAGGTCATTTTACTTATTTATTTTATTTTTGTCTTTTAGAGACAGGGGCCATGTAGCCTAGGCTGATCTGGATGTCTAGCTCCTTCGGCCTCGGCCTCCTGAGAACTGGGATTACAGGTGTTCTTCCGGGGACAAGGTTGTGCCTGGAGGGCACACGGAAGCACCCAGAGCTTACCTTATGCATCTCTCAATCTGCTCATATGAATCCTTTGGAACAGCCTCTGAATTGGCCATAGGAAGGAAGGAGACTGTTTCTGATGTGGCTGTAAACAGCTACCTGAACTTTAGAAGGGGCCCTGGGAAATCTTACTGCAGGTTGTAGCGGTAGTTCATTTGTATTTTAAATATAAAGCTTGCCTGAAGATCAGAGACTAAAACAGCCACACTGGCCAGCCTTACATACCAGGCAGTAGCCACACTAGTTTGCCACAGAAACTAGGTGGTAGTGGTGCACACCTCTAATCCCAGTACTAGAGAGGAATATAAGATTCCCATCACAGCTTTCACACCCAGTCTCATTCCTGAAGGCAGGATCGCCATTTAGGACTGAAGTAGAGGTGAGAGCCAGTGCCTGGCTGTTTTGCTCTTCTGACCTTCAGGTTGAACCCCAATTTCTGTCTCTAGGTTTTTATTAATCGTGCTATTAATTAACCAGCAGGTTAGTCGTGGAACACAGTAAATGGCTGGTGGCCTGCACCTGAAGTGAGGCCGACTGGGAGCCATCACTACCCCGTCCCCCAAAGATCCCACTCAGTGGAGCCGCTCAGACTTGACCCAAATCTCCAGGTACCCAGTGGGCAGCAAGAACCTAGAGTGAGGAGAATCCTATACATCTTGGTACCCAAATAAGTAGCCTATGGCTGTGTGAATTTAGCCAGGGAAAGTGTCTGGCTTTTCCTATTGTAACTTCCATTGCCTAATAACAAGGGTGCCAGACTGCTTGGCTTTCAATATAGCGCCTTAAAATACTAGAAGAAATAAATGTACCACCAGGATGTTTATCTTAAGGAGCATGCTGTGCATCCAGAAGGAGCTCAATAAATGCACACTGTGACTGGGCGGTGGTGATGCACACCTTTAACCCCAGCACTCAGGAGGCAGAGGCAGGCAGATCTCTGTGAGTTTGATGCCAACCTGGTCTACAAGAGCTAGTGCCAGGACAGGTAGGACTGTTACACAGAGAAACCCTGTCTCAGAAACACCCCCCCTCCAAAATTCACACTGTGTTGGGAGAGCACTGCCATCCTACACGCCTCCTTACCGTGACGGCATCTATCTTGAAGAGGGCTTTGGCCTGGGCACTGGTATAGGCATCAAAGCGGTAGGTGATTTGGTTGAGGTTATCGATGGAATAGGCTTGAACCCGCACAATCTCCGTGCCCAGAGCGAGGTTCTCCATGATGACCGCCTCGTAGGAGGCATTGGAGAACTGAACGGCTTCGTCCAGCTCATTGAGAAGCGTCACGTAGACGCTGCAGAAGCCCTGATTGAAGGGGGGAGCGCGGTCTGTGGCGGACACATTCATCAGGTAGCTGGTCTTGGTCTCGTAGTCCAGATAGTCCACAGTCACGATGAGTCCTGTGCTCTCGTCAATCGCAAACTTGCCCTCGGCGCCAGACAGGATGCGGTAGTTCACCAGGCCACCATCCCCTGTGAAAAGATACAAACTATGTAGGCCCAGATGGGGATGGGGCTGCCCTGTGGCTTCTTGAGTTGTCTACACCAGGGGCTGTTCCTGAGAGACCCTGACTGTTCCCTCCTCCCACCCCCAGTATACATTATCCCCCAAAGTTGTAGCAGAGGAGGGAGCAGAGGTCAAGGCGGATGACAAGGCCCAGTACACTGATGACCCCCTCTGGAGCTTGATATTGGCACTAGAGATGTGTCAGAGGGAGTTGGCCCTGCTCCTAGAACCTCAAAATTTAAGTTCAGACACCTGTCTTGACTGGATGGATAAGCAGGCATCTTGTAGCGATGCTTTGATCTAAAAGCTTTAGAAACCGTCAGAGCAATCAAGCCTTCATTTGGTTCCCTGGTGGAAGAGACTCTTGGTGCCAAGGAGTTGCCCATTCTCATCTACACACCACTGGTCAAGCAGGAGGCAGGCAGTTTGGGAAGGTAGGGAAGGAGACAGGCACAAAGCCAGTCAGCTTGGCAAGAGCATCCAGGACTTTTACCAGCTTCTCAAAGGGTCGCCTGTGCCAGAAGAGACCTCAGCAACACACAGTGCCCCTGACCCTGTGCTGACGTCCATTCAGAGACTGGCCCAGCTAAGAATCCTTAGAACTATGTCCCTGTCACCCATCCCAGGTGGCAGGTGATCGCCAATGCTGAGGGGGCAGGGGGACGATTGGGGTAGTCGATTAGAGGCTTGGTCTGCAGCCAGAGTAGCAGAGGTGGCTTGGGAGCCTCTTTTGGGGGTGGTGGAGTGGGGAAGAGCCCTCTCCTAACTGGACACAGGCGCGATAGAGAGGACGCAGTATCCTGGAATCCTGTCCCCTTCACTTTACACTCATTGCTGTGGCCACTTCCAGGGCTTGGGAACCTCTGAGAGGTTGGGGCTGCCTTCAAAGCAGATCAGTTCCCTACAGGAAGGATGGCTGTGAGGAGACTTGCAAGTACCAATCTCTGGGCATCCCCTGTGCAGTAGAGGGTGGCAGCTGAATAGAGGCCTAGGCTAGCTTTATGATATGACTCCATTACTTTTCTCAGCCCTTTCTGGGGCCATGCCAAAGGCTAGCATTGGGCTGCTAGGTCCTGGGATGACCAATCTGGTTGGGCAAAGCATTCCACTCTCCTCTGCCCATCAGAGGTTGGATAACTCCTTAGACTCCAATCCTCTCAGGCCTGGGAATTTGGAAGGAGTGAATAACACCCAAGGAGCTCCTCTTGAGCCTGAGTAAGGCTCCCTGGAACCTAAGGAAGACAGAACCCCTTGGGCAATTGGAGGGTCACTCTGAGACATAGCACCCCTGCCCACCTCACTGCCTTACCAGTGTCTCTGTCGGTGGCTCGGACGACGATGACAGAGGTGCCGATGCCTGCTGTCTCTCTAAGGCCCAGGCGGTTATACTGCTGCTGTGTGAACACAGGGGCCTCATCGTTGACATCCTCCACATACACGATCACCTGTAGGGACGAGCCAGGGCTCAGTTCAAGGAGAATGGAAGCTGGTAACCCAGAGTATGGTTCCTGCTCCCTCTGGCCAGTTGAGGACGCCCTCTGGAGGGCCTGGCACTGTCTTATTTCCCCCTGAACCTGGTTCCTCCAACAGGACCTGGCACATGGTGCCAGACACCTTTTAGTTCCATACTGACCTGGAGGAATGGTGACTATCAGTGACACTTTGTAGTAGTCAAGTTTCTCTAGCACCAGATGGTAATTCACTAATGGCTCATGCCACACTTCTACTGAGGTGGTTAGGAAGACAAAATATACCAAGTGTGGTAGTATGAATGTAACTGGCCCCTATAAGCTCATAGGGAGTGGTACTATTAGGAGGCATGGCCTGGGAGTGGCACTATTAGGAGGCGTGGCTTGGTTGGAGGAAGTGTGTCACTGTGGGAGCAGGCTTTGAGGTCTCCAATGCTCAAGCTATGCCCAGTGGATAGAGACACCTGTTGCCTGTGGATTAAGATGTAGAACTTTCAGCTCTTTTCCCAGCACCATGTCTGCCTGTATACCTCCATGTTCCACCATGATGTTAATGAACTAAATCTCTGACACTGTAAGCCAGCCCAATGAAATGTTTTCCTTTATAAGAATTCTGCGGTCATGGTGTCTCTTCACAGCAATAGAAACTATAACTAAGGCACCAGGCCCATGGAAGTGGTGGTCTGAATGAGAATGGCCCTAAAGGCTCATGTGTTTGGATGTTTGGTTAACAGCTGCTGGAACTGTTTGGAAAGGATCAGAAGGTGTGGCCTTGTTAGAGGAGGTGTGGCCTTGTTGGAGGAGGTGTGGCCTTGTTAGAGGAGGTGTCGCCATGTTGGAGGAGGTGTGGCCTTGTTAGAGGAGGTGTGGCCTTGTTAGAGGAGGTGTGGCCTTGTTGGAGGAGGTGTGGCCTTGTTGGAGGTGTGTCACTGGGAGTGAACTTTTAGTTCTCTCTCCTCCTTGTGTATCAGATGTAAGCTATCAGCTATTGCTCCAGGGCCATGCCTGCCTGCCGCCATGTTTCCTGCCATGATGATCAAGGACTCTAGCCCTTTGAATCATTAGTCCTCAAATAAAATGCTTTCTTTTATAAGTGGTCTTGGTCATAGTGTTTTGTCGCAGCAATGGAAAAGTAACTAACTCCACCCAAAGATCAAAATGCATCTAGGTCAAATACAGGAAAAAATGTGGTGGCAGCAAGAGCAGAAGTCATCATGCTTGGGGTCTTGTGACCCTCACACAATCTTTGATGATTTTCAGGCCAGATAACTGTGTTGGGAGAACTGATCCCTGGCTCCTTCTAGGGCCACCAGTGAAGCAGGGGACACTCCTCCCTACTCATGGGGTTTTCCTGGTCCCCCCTCCCGCTTTCCTGTGGACAGCACAGGTCACAGTAGTCAGTGGCAAGGACAGAAGTGGCATGGGCAAGATGGCCTCAGAGCACCTGCCTTTGGCACTTTGACTATGTTGATAGCTACCTCTGGGATTATCCCAACACACACACACACACACACACACACACCACACCACACTACACAGACACACACACACCTACCCTCAGGGTGGGTAGGATGGCAAAGTCAGGGAAGAAGAGGTATGTGGTGACTGGGGAGGTTCACAGAGGATTCCCTACTTCATTGCCTTGAGGTTCCACAGCCTGCCATGCTAGCGGTCTTCACATCCAGACATCAAGAATCTACTATGCAAATGACAGTGTCTACCACAGAGCACAGCTGTAGTAGGGAACCTTCTAAATTTGGCTTTGCCCACAACTTGTTGCAGAAGATCCTGGGTGTGGTGGCTGTGGTAGGAATTTGCACAGATGAATTTCGGGAACTCTATGTAAACAGAAATGAACCCTCTATCTTTCAAAACTCCAAGCCCTCCCTTTCTGGAGTCTGCTTGACCTTGACTTCTGGAGACTACGGGGAAGAAACTGCCAATCTGACAGTGTGCAGGGAACAGGAGGGAGGTGGCATGTAAGCTTGGCCACATGTAGCCAGGCTTTCGATGGTTCTGACTGCATTTTTAGCAGTAGAGAGAGGAGGAAAGATGGTATGTGGTTTGTGAACCTGAGAGACACAGCTGAACAGGAAATATAGGCCATCTGAATTCTTGCTGAACAGGAGGAAGCTGCCAGCTGCCTCACAGAACCAGACTGCTTTCTGACCAGACTGTGTGTACGGAGCTGCCATTCCCTCCAACAGGGACAAGAGGGCAGGTACATGCGTACACTTGTGCATGTGGGCATGCAAAGAACATGTGTACCCAGAGATGCCCAACGTCCATAAGGATGGTTTCTCACCTTGCTTCCTGGCCCTCCGGGGACTGTCTCTAGCCCCTAAAGCGGGGACGACAGCCTACATGGCAAAGCTAAAGTCTTCCCATTGCCATTAAAAGGTTTCTGGCTTTCCTGGGTCTCTTAGTGGTATGGAGGTTCGATATAGAAAGGGCCATCAAATCTCCAAGTTAGGGGAACAGCACCTGAATTCTTAAAGTTTACTCTTTGGGGACGAGGCTGTAGCTCCTGTCAGGGCTCTGGAGAGCCTTCTTGGGCACTGTGGTCCAGAGATTAACATAATATAGAGGCTAGAGAATAGTCTAGGCCATCTGCCTGGGGGTGAAGCTGGCTTCACCCATACTGCTGTGTAATCCTAACCCTAACCAAGTTGACTATTCCTCTTAGCCTCAGTTTCTCATCTGCAGAATGGATGTGATGCAAGACCTATCTCAAAACGGGCTCGATTTCTTATTCCTCAGGGTCTTGAAGGGAGGAGCATGAAAGGGGCCTGTGGCTATGGTTCGGGGGCCTCACCCCTGCTGTAGTACACGGTCTGCCTTTGATCTCTTTTACACCCAGGGGTGTTGCAAAGAATTTGGTTTAACAACAAGGTTGGTGGCTAAAAATGGCATGTAGCAGCCACAATGATCAGGCAACAGGAGGAGGCTCCTGGGGAGGAGATGGGTGGGGAGGTGAGGAACCACAGAGGGGGCTGTGGTTGCGAAGCCTGAAGTGCAGGGGTCCAGCCTGGACCTCACTGACGTCAATCAATCTGTTACCTGAAGAGATCCTGCCGAGGGAAGACACTGCTACAGACGTGCTCATGAGCATGGATAAGAGCATGTCATGCAGGGGACACTACTGTCAAGACTTCCTGACATCATGTCTGTACCACGCCTGTGTCAGTCACCATGATCTGTAGGATCCGATGGACCTGATCCCCTCTGCCGTGTCCACTTGGACAGGTATTCATTCACTCGGGGTAGCTTGTCGGGAGCCAACTTTCTCTCCCACCTCCTCCAAAGTGAGAGCAGGAGCTGGGGGAAACTCGCTTTGGTCCCACTCTGACGGATCTGCATGGGTCCCAGTTCCTGTTTGGAGATGTCCATCATCGGCATGTGGGGAAGTGTCCCCTGAGTGAGCTGAGTGACAGCTGGCCGGGTATATTCTGCTAGGTGTCCCCAGTCCCAGGAAACAGCAGGTACTGATGGGCTGATAAATTCAGCTGATTCAGCCACACTCATGTCTGGGTAGAAGTCCCTGCCTGCTCTATTCCCAACTCTGTCCTATTCATGACAGGGACCTTGGCTCTCATTCACTTCCTATGGCCTTAGAGAACAGGGCCTATGGGCTGGTACGTGTGTGTGTGTGTGTGTGTGTGTGTGTGTGTGTGTGTAGGGTGAGGAGGACTGAACATAAACAGCACAGACAGGTGAGGAGGCAGATCTGTGTTTGTGTGTTCATTAGAGAAGGTCCCTTGACCTCAGCTGCCTAGTGAGGGTGGGTACAAGGAATGTGTTTGACAGGGCAGCTGTAATGGGATGGGAGTATTTTAGGAGCAGTTTCAAGAGAAGGAGCATTGATTTGGACCCAAAATACATAGTCTCAAGCTCTGTTTCTGCCTCTAGATAGCTCTCTGTGTCTCTATTTCCTCATCTGCAAACTAATGTTGGTATCTAGTCCTCCGGGCTTATGTCTATGAGGTTTCCTCAATGCATTGTGCAGAGCTGGGTGGACAGAAAGGATAGATCGGTGAGGAGCCCTCTTTCCTCCCTTAGGACAGACATGAGTATTATAGATCCCCTTCCTCAGCTGGAGAAACTGAGGCACAGAATAAAAGGACAAATCCAAGATCCCTGACTAGGCTGGGCCCTTGGTGTCCTCACCAAACTCCTTGTCCAAGATGTCAGTCAGTACCAAAACCTGTCCCCACCACGCCACAACAGGTGGTCTCACCCTGACAGAGCTCCGCATGGGGCCTAGGTCATGGTTGTAGGCCTCCACCATCAGCACATGGGAGGAGTTCCGCTCTCTGTCCAGGGGCCGAGGGCCTCGCATCAGGAGCCCGTTGCTGATGTGGATCCGGAAGTTGTTGCCATGGTTACCTGTGTGGAGGGGCACATGAGATACATGGGCTGGACTAAGAGGAGGATACCTATAAGATGGAGGGTAGTGGGTGCCAGGCCCTAAGGCATGTAGGACCTGCCCACAGAACTTAGAACTTGGCTGAAGCCCACAATAGCCTAACAGAGGGGCGCATGCGCCTACCTCTTCCTTATATGAAGCCTAGGGCCTTACAAGGCCTTAACCCTTGTCTCCACGCCTCCACTTCCATTGGGGGTAGGGAAGCTTCAGGAAATTTCAGAAGGGTCTTGAACCCAAACCCTACTGTTTGTGAGTGAGAAATCTAGGACGTAGTGGATTCAACTGGGTTGGGTTGGTACCCATGATCTTGGTTTCTCTCCAGGGACACACTTATCCACACTCAGCCCCTGGAGTTCTTCACCCTTGATCCTAGAAGCCAGCAGATGAGTGGGCTTCATGCTCTGGTTGTAGTGAGTGACTCGGGAAAGGGCTCTGGATTCTAGTTGGTCCAAGGAGAGTGAATCCCCAATGAGTTTCCCTGGATTCTGCTCCATCACGGTGACAGCTTTGGGAACACTGTAGCATATGGAGATCTTAGGAACATGGCCAGTGTGCTACCCTTTGCTTAGAATATATTTAAGTTGGTGTAAACAATCAGAAAACCCACTTCCTCTCTGGGCTCCAGACTGTGGATACAATGCTTGGGCATCAGCTCTGGTCAGTCAAAGAGAAATATTGTCTCCTTAGGGCAGCGGCCATCCCTCCTGTCCTGTGGCAGCCCACTCACCATGGAGAATGCGATACCAGACACGCCCAAACTCGCCCTCGTCTGCATCCGTGGCTTTCAGCTGAAGGAGAGGAGACAGTGGGGTTATTCCCAGTTCCAAGGTGGTGGGGAGGGGTCCAGTTTTTGCAGGTCCCCCAACCCCAGGCATATGTGTGCATCCTTTTTATTGTCCACAGGACACACTACTGTCTATGGTTTATACTGGCATGAGGACCACCCATCCCATCCCCTCTTCATGGGATACAGGGGCATATGTGGGATATTTCATCATCACCCTCTGGCCCAGGCTAGAAGAGGCCACTCCATGCTTCTATGATCCCCTACCTGTGGGGCTCTTGACATCTTAGGGACATCACTAGGGTGACTGTGAAGCAGCTGTGTCTCTGAAAAATCTACCCTAGCATGGGTGAAGATGTTTAAAAGCTGCATCCCTGGAGCTCCCTGACCACCCTGCAGACAGTTCTACTGAAGAGTTTCCTGGGATCTGAAAATAAACTATTGCTTCACCAAGGTAGCATTGGGTTGAATCATTTGTTTTATCATCAGTGTCCTATCTGGGGTGAAGAGATGTTTGTATACATCTCCCCGGGGAAAGCCTGGCAACAAAATTGGCTCCTATTCTGATCTGAATATGAAATGCCCCTCCCAGGTTCTTGTGTTTGAATACTTATCCCCCAGATGGTGGCACTGTTTGGGAAGGCTGTGGAAACTTTAGGAGGCGGTGCCATGTCCTGGGAGATGTGGGTCACTGGGGGACTGGACTTGAGGCTTTATAGCCTGGCTTTACTTCTAATTCACTCTGCTTTCCCAGTGTAGATGCAGTGTGACTGGCCAGCCTCCTGCTTCAGTCACCACACCTTCCCTGCCTGCTGCCTTGATGGACTGGTATCCCTCTGAAACTGTAAAGCAAAAATATGCCCTTTACCCCTAAGAAGCTTTCGTTGGGGTACTTTATTACAGTGATAGGAAAGTAACTAAGACACTAGCTGTACAGGGATGAGCAGACCAGATCTGCCATGGTGATACGATGTCCCTCGGGGGCTGATCCATCTGAGGGGGCACTGGAAGCCTTCGCCACATGCAACTGCAGTTCAGGCATCTGTCCAAAAAGAACTTGTCTATGTAAGGGAGGGATTACGATAGGAAAGTGGCATGTGGATGCTTTCGATTTGGGAGGAAAGAACCTGAAAGGGGAGAACGAGATGGAGGTGTTAGCCTGCTGCCTCCTACGGCTGGCAGGATGTAAGGGAGAAAGAACGCAAGTTAGATCTGCAATCAATAGGTTTCCTGGGAGGCAAGGACTTGGAACCCACGGAAGGGATAGGAGACTAAGGAGGAGTGACATGGAAGGGAGAGAAAATGCTCCTCAGCCAAATCTTTAATACAGAGAAACCGGGGCTGGGGGGGGGGAATCGATGGTCCAGCATACAGGCAGAGGCCTTAATTAAGGCCCAGAATGATAAACTATGATGACCAGGGACAACTTAGCCTCTGAACTGACTGAATCGGGAAAGACGTGTTTGTTATTACTTTTGTATGTATGCATGAAGGTATGCCATGAGTGTGTGAGTGGCTGCAGAGGTCGGAAGAGGAGGGTGTTGGATCCCCGGGAGCAACCAGATATGGGTGCTAGGGAGCAAATATCGGGCTTCTAGAAGAGCAGTGAGCGTTCTTAACCACCAGGCTATCTCTCAAGCCTCAGGGAAAAGACTTTTATACAAGGAATAAAAGAGTCTTTCCGTTTTACGTGTGAGGCCATGGGACACAGAGGCAGATGGGGGCGGCCTGAGTTGTGTGGAAATAAGAAACTAAGCGATATAAACACTCTTCCTCCTTGAGCTGAACACGGCATAGACTGAGACGACAGGAAGAAAACAAGTCCCTCAGACAAGCCAATAGGGACCCTTGGTTATGTCTCAGAACTTCGTGGCTGGCAGGGACTGGAGGACAAAGAGGAATGACAGACATTGCTAAGGGAACCACTAGGCATGTGAGAGATGGTGACTAATGGCCAGTTTGTGGCTTTGAGTTCTGTGTTTACCAGAGAGTTACAAAAGAAGTTGATTTTCCTAGGGATGGGTTTGGGGCTTTAGTGTCTTTGCTGAGCTCCCTGGTGGAGTGCGACCTTTACGATGTAGGCAAACCTCTGGTGGAGCTAAACGATTTAGACCAACATGTAAACTGGCTCTGTAAGGTATTAAAGCAAAGATGAGGGGATGACAGAGGGACAAAAGGCTATCTCCAGGTCACCCAAAAAGCAAATGTGGAAAGATTTGTGTTGAGCCAAATGCACTAGGGAAGGGATCAACGGAAGGGCAGATGCTGCGCCAGAGAGCTTCTAGAAGGCTTCATGGGAGAGGGGAAAGAAGAAGCAAATGGCAGAGTGAAATAGGTGAAAAAGATAAGACCGACCAATGAATGGGCGGCTATCCTCTCAGAATAAGCTGTACACATTTCCCCCTTCAAGAAAGGGTACTGGGCTGGAGTGGTGGCATATGCCTGCAATTCTAGCATAGCATGCAAGACCCGGAGGACTGGCATAATTTTAAAGCTAGCCTGGTCTACATAGCAAGTTCTAGGCTAGCCTTGACTACAGAATGGGATTCTATATCAAAAACCTCATGGAGATTGGGGGCTCTTTTAGTAACCAGATGTTGCCAATGGACAGTGGCCATGGTACTGATAACAGAACCAGAGAGTCAGTCATTTAGCAGGCAGATGACAACATGGACCCCATTCACCCTCCACTGCCAGTTCAGCCAAGAGGCACAAGCTATCCTTATCAAGGCCATCATGGGCAGGGAAATACATGGCAAACCCATGGCAGTGCCCCAAGATGAGGCCCTAGGGTGGTTTATGGAGAATGATTGTGCATTCTGGAGGGACAGATAGGGTATAGCCCCCACCCATGACGTGGTGCCTAACATTGCTTTTTTTTTTTGAGGAAACAATTGGCATTAGTGAAAGATCTTCCCATGATGCATTGGACCTTGCTAGCTTTTTTTTTTGGCGTCCCCCTAGCTGCTGAACCACACAGCCACTGGTGCTTGTTTATAGTGGATAGCCATGGGTCTCCAGAGATCATGCCCAGCCTCTATGAAGAAGTCTCATTGCAGAATGTCAATCCTGAGTGTCTTACAGATTTGGAAAAGCATCTTGGAATAACAGTAAAAGCAGCAGTGAAAGAGTCCGAGTAAAGACATACTTCATGGGTGGAAATGGGCATGCCCAGAAGCCATAAGGTTATTGATGAATTATCCCAGTGCATGAATGCAGGACAGTCCCGAGACCCTCCACATGGGAGGCTCTTGTGGCTGCTGTTGGTAGGATACCAGCATTAGGTGGGAAATTCTTATTGTTGGAGACACTGAACCCTTCGGCTGGGGAAAGCAAGCTAGAGCAGAGCCGGGAGCCCCCTCCCCTTTGCCTGACTTCTATAGAGCTGGACGGCACCATGTAGGCTGTTAAGAGAAAGGTCACAATCTTATCGCTATGAACTCTATATGGGCTACAGGCTAGGCCAAGATGTGCCCTCTGGAATAATAGTGGCATGGCTGTTAGAGGTGTTTTTCTATTGGATTTAAGGCCCAGGCCACAAGACAGAACTCATATGTGATGTTCTTGTCAAATTGCCTTCCAGGCATTTATATTATATTTCAAAGATTATTGCTGCTGTTATCCTTGAGCAGGAAAACATTTTTTTTTTACAGTGGTCAGTAATTACCGAAAAGACTCGGGTGGAGCTGCTTAAAAATTAGGCAGGAAGCTACATCTTTGGTAGTCATCGTCCATGCTGGGGTGAGCTTTTTGATGACGCGACTGTTTTTGAGTCTGTTTTGGCACTCAAAAGCTGTACTACAAACTTTCCTATCTTCACTCATTGGACACACTTCGAGAATGGAGAACTGAGGAGGGATTCTCCTTGCAAAGATCAAGTCAGTGGAGAGATGGGGGTGGGGTGGGGGGGTTGGGGGGTTTCATGTGGCAAGGGCTCTTATCCTTTAATTAGGGAATTAGGTTCCTACCCAGCACTAACTCACTGGCTAACTGGAGATTGGGCTCCAGCACCAGCTGTTCTTGGCCAGCTGGCAGCAAGGAATCCAGAAGCTGGGTTTGCCGCAAGCTCCTGGGCCCCTTCTCAAGCACCCAGAGTCACTTGTCACCTGTTGGGAGGGGCTGTGTTGGGTCACCAAGGCTCTCTCCATGTTTCATAGTACACTGGAAGGCTCTTGTCCACTTCAGGCGAGGGAGACAAGGCTTTGTTTTGTAGTGAAGGGTTATAGGCCTTAGATGTAGCTATGACGACTACCATGTATACAAGCTTCTGGTAGAGAAGCTGCATAAAACTTGGGCCCCTAAGCAAGGCAGCTGGTTGCCAGGGAGATTTGGGATTCTTGGAAGAAAGGAGGGTTGTGGGGGAGGGTTGGCAAGAAACTGGCACTCCACTCAAACTGTAAATGGCCTATCCTTGGCCGTCCCTCGGTCCAGCATTTTGAAATTTGACAAATGCTCTTTGCCCTCACTTCTGCAGCCAGACACCTTAAAAGGGACACTCTTCTGAGAATTGAGGAAAGACAGGGACTAGGGACCCTGCAGGCGAGGTCTTGGGGGAGGGTGTGTGTGTGTGTGTGTGTGTGTGTGTGTGTGTGAGGCCCCAGGCCCATTACTCCTTCTGCTGTCTCTGCTAACAGACCCTCTCCCTGGTAACCTGGGGGCTGGCAGGCATTGAATAGTTGACCATACCATTCAAATTTCCAAGGGGGATGGTGGGAGACCCAGGCCCATGAGGCAGCTAAACCCACCCCTACTGTCATTAGTGTTTCCACATGTGGGAGGGCTCCAAGGAGACAGGCTGGAGAGAGCCACACAGGAGGGCTCCCCTCGCCTTCTTTCCACTCAGTTGCCATTCCTACCTCCCAGTTGTCCCCTCCCCTCGGCACGCCAGGACTCTCTCAACAAAACCAGGCTCAGCTGGAGAAACGGGGAGAAAGCCTGCCCTGTTGCAGGCAGATAAAGTCGTCTGGTACACCTTGGACCTGCTGGGACAGCTGAGCGACCTTGCCACTGAGAATACAGACCTCCAAGGGTAGGCCCAAGGCCAATGATGAGGGACTGTAGAGAAAGCCAAAGAAAGAAGCAGGGAAGACCTTTACTGGGAAGTTGGGAGGACATAAAGGTGTGCTCAGATTTGAGGAGTCCTTCTATTGCTCTGAGAAAGGAAATGAGGCCCAGTACAGGGGAATGACTAAGCCAAGGTCATGCTTTCTCTGTGGGATTCTAAGGGAAGTAAGAAAGCAGAGCTTGTGGAGAGGTGCATTCAGTGGAGGGCTCCAGTAGGAAGGGGGCTCCATGCTTGGGCTTCAGGTCCCCTAGAACCAGCTGTTCTTGCTGGCTGGCAGCGGGGAAACCAGCAGCCGAGCTTCCCTCAAGCACTTCAGAGTCACGGACTACCATGAGAGTGGCTCAGACGCCGATGCAGAAGAGGCCCTGGGCTATCGCCTCACAGCTTCTCTGGGTTCTGTGCTAGTAGGATGGAGGCCTTTCCCAGCTGCGATTGCCCTTCCCTTACTGGGGCCAAGTGCTGAGAGCCAAGGGACAGCTAGTTTCTCTCCCTGGGGGATGGCAGTGGGTATGCCCCATCCCCACTCCAGCTCTGACTCCAGGAAGGGCTGCTCCATAGATGCTGTCTACTCAGAGGGCTTTCCAGGCTCAAGGCCTGAAGGGTGGAGGCCCTGAGCAGTTAGACAAGCATCAGAATTTCCAGCTTGGGGAAGCTTCAAGGGCTGGGAGGGGCTGGGGTAAGAGATGGGAGGTAGGTGGGTGGAGAGCACTGGATGCCCTCAGTCAGCTGTGCCCAGGAGCCAGGAGTTAGGTCCCGGAGTTGCTGGTGAGTGCCTGTGTGGGACAAGGGCTATAGGGGGTAAGCGGCCAGGGGGGCCATGCTCTGAGATTCCCTAGGGCTGAAGGCGGGACTTTGGCATAACTGAGCCTCCCCTGTGGTCCTGGTTTTGGTGCTAGAGCCTGAGGGAGAGGCAAAGTAACGTGGGAAGGAGGAAGCTGCCCTCCATCCGCCTCAGGTGAGGCTCTAAGATCAGAGTTCTATTTGGATCTTTGGATTTCTCTCTGCCGGGTTGTGCAATGCAGAAGGCGTAGCCGCTGGCCTGTCAGCTGGATGGAGGCCGTTTGTGTGTTTTGATTGGCCTGGGGAGCACATCCAGTATTTGAAAATTGATTTAAAAACTTTTGGAATCAAGTTTATCTGGCATTTTGTAATACCCATCTTTCTTCTGTGCTTCAAACAACTTCAAATTAGTTGCCAATATTTAAATAGCAGGGATGTTTGCCTTAAAAAAAAAACACCCAAAAACTTTTCTTGCCTCAGTTGAGAAGCCTGAAGAGCCTAGCAAAAATTTCTATGTCCCCAAGGGCCAGCCCAGGCTGTGGGGGCCAGCTAGGGCCCTTCTTGGAATTGCCTATCTAGCTTCTTTGGCCATGCATTACCCGCACCAAGGCTCTGGAATTATTATCACCAGCTACCAGTCGTCCAGTTTAGCCCTCTGTCTATAAGGACAGTCTGTGGCATTCCCTACAGAGGATGGATCGCCTGAAGGGATAATAGAAGTGTCTAGAAGGTGAAAGATGTCACAGGGCAGGTTTCTGGCTACACTCTGTCAGCTCTTTAGGTTTATATTTCCCAAGTGTGTCTGAGTGACTCAGAGAGGGTTGGGAGCCTAGTAGGGGGCAGGCATGGGACCAGGAGTCAGAACATCTGGTCTTTCTCCTCTTTGCTTGCCTATGTGGCCTTGGGTTTGGCCTCTCATGCTGGGCCTTGGTTTCCCTGGGAGCAGGTTAGGCTGCATCAGGAAGTAGCAACAGAAGTACCCATGGATCCAGGCAGGTGGAATAGGTATGTGGTGGGCTTGAGGGAGTGTGGCCAGCTGGGGCCAGTGACTTCTGTAAAGGGGACATCAGAGAAGCCACTAGTGAGATTCTGACATGTAAAGAGAAGCTAGGCACTCAGATATCATCTATCTATCTATCTATCTATCTATCTATCTATCTATCTATCTATCTATCTATCTATCTACCTATGTCTCACATAGCTCAAGGTGGTCTCAAATCTACTAAGTAACCAAAACTGGCCTTGAACTCCTATTCTTCCCCCCCTCCCCAGAGTGCTGGGGTTACAGGCATGCGCCATTACACCTGATTTGGGAAATATCATTTTAAAAATAGTCACAGATAAATTAAAAACACACCAAGCAACCACCAAAACACATGTGTGGGCCCCTAGTCTACAGCCTTGGCCTTAGACCATTACGACGGTCCCCACCAGCCCACCCAGCGTCTCACACTCTGACTTGCTCTTGATCCATAAAGTGGCTTACTGATAGAGTTGGGCTTAGATTTGTGTTTTTAGGCTTAAGTCTGTATGGTAATTTCCGAGAACTGATTATAAAATGCCAGAAAGCTTTCAATACACTATGCTCTTCATGGCTGCGCAGCAGGGGTAGAGCAGATAGAAGCCCCGGGTTCAGACCCAGCCCTATCACTAATCAGCTGTACTAACTGTGCCTCTCTGGGCCTTGCTGTACTAACTATGACAAGAATATCATGAGAATATGACCAACTGCTCAGCCCTAGTTGTTGTGCTCCAGGTGAGTCTCTCCTGCCCCTGCCTGGGATGCAGTTGCTTTGCCCTGATTCTCTGTCCTGCCCTTGCAGGCACCATGAGCACTGGGGGCTCCAGCCTCCCCAGCCCTCCAACCATCCTTACAACTCCGGCCACTTCTGGGACTTACACCCAGCCTGCCGACCCTGTACCGGTTCTTATCGCCCTGGCCTGCATTTTTCTGCTGTTGGCCTCTTGCCTGCTATTCATGATGCTGTGCAAGCCAACTGCGCTGGACCCTGGCCGTCAAGGGGCCCGGGAATACATGCCACATCACCCAGGGAGCCCCAGTGAGCCCAGGCTCAGGCTCTGGAAGCGACTGGGCTCACTACGCCAATCTCTGCACAGCTTCCGGCGAGGCAGGCCTGCTGCCCAGCAGTGTTCTCTGCCGGGCCTTGATGACCAGCGAGGTAACTGTGACTTCACTGAAGCCACCGAGATGTGATACAGTGGCCATCTACATACAGGCTAACCCAAGACCTCTGATGGCTGCTTCTGATGGAGCCTGGCATTATAGGTTGTAGGACAATGATACCCTAGACCCCTATGTCACCCCAGTGTTTCCCTGTGTGTCCAGCCCATGTCCTTTCCAGGAGACTCTGATGGCCCCCACTTCTGCTTGTTAACAGACCCTTGGCCCAATATACCCACAGGCCTTTAGACCTTTACTCTGTGGCCCCAAGGTATAACTTGGGGATACTGCAGCATCCCCTTTTGGAAGCTAGGTATCTACTGATCCCAGGGATAGCATCCTCTGCCCCTCCAGAAACCTTGCCCATCTTCTGAAGACCCAGCTGAGAGCAGCTGCTAAAATGCCCAGACACCTCAACCAAGTGGGATATTTGCCTACCCTGGGTCTACACTAGCTTGTATTTGTGCTAACTTAATACCCCAGGGAAAGCAACCCAGGGATCCCTTTCTTGACCTTCTCGCCCCTTCTTGTGGATCTGGTTAGTTGCCAGCTAGGGGACTGGCAAGTGTCAAATCATAAGCCTGGGAACCCCCTTTGTGGTCTCTTGTCAGGACAGATTAGGAGGACTTGAAGATGTCAGCCTACAGAAGAAGTTTCCTATACGCCAAGTGCGGTAGTTCACACTTGTACTCCCAGCATGCAACTGGCTGAGGCAGAAGGATTGTTCAAGATAGCCTGGCTACAACATAAAATCCTGATTCAAATGACACCAAAACAAGTCAGACAAATGAACAAAAATGAGGCTGTTGTTCAAGGCTAGGTGGAGGCTGTGTCACCGTGGCAGGAAGCTGGCCACTGCCAATACTGGAAGGGATGCTGCCTGGTATCTGAGGATGCATGGCAGTGGTACCATTGGGAAAGAGGTGGCCTCCTCTCAAATAGCATGGACCAGACCTCTCAGGACAGTGGTAGGATCAAGGCTGGCTCGCAGTAGCTGTGCTCTGTGCTTGTGGCAACAACTTCATCAAGTGACCTGTGTAAGTAGGCCCACTGCCGTGTGGTATGGACTGCTGGGCATCCCAGCCTTTGGTCCCATCTTCTACAGCCAAGGCCTCTGCTGCATCTCAGACTTGAAGATTGTACAGCGGGAACCTGCAATGCTTAGGTCCTGTCCCAGAGTCAAATGACCCAGGACCCCATCACAGGGCTGCCCCCCGCCCCGCTATGACCCAGAGTGAAGCCACCCAATATTCCCAAGGACTAAGTGCCGGTTTCCCTTGCCCGCTGGATGTATCCATTCTACGGTGTGCAGCAGGATCTAGGCAGTAGCTGCAATTTATCTTTCTAGCCTCACCCTGACCAGACACTTAAGGCGACTGAACGATCTGTCTTCCTTGTCTATGGTTTAAGCTTTACTGGCACCCTCACTGTGAAGCTTTCTTTGTTTTGCAATAGAACTGCCCTTCCGTCTGGAGCTCCTCCGGTCTCTCACCTGTCTCAGGGAGGGCAGCAGCATGCACAGTCTTGTCTGTCTTCTTCCCTACAAGCCTGGGAACTTCAGGGAACGACATCTTGTCCTATCACCCGCTGCATCCCCAAGGCGGCAGGGATCTGGTGTGAGCCTGACCCAACCAATGGCCTAATGCCCCCTGTGATATCCCTAAAGGAAGGTGGCTCTCCAAGCATGCTATGGAGGTGAGGTCACTGTGCCTTCCTCCTGCATCCTTATGACAAGGTGGGGACACCTTTGCAGGGCACTTCTATGGCTTGGGGAGAAAGTGTCCTGAGACCCTGAACATCTGAGAAGTGGATAGACCAGGGTAGCCCCATGCCACTCAGGGACTCCAGGACGCAAACCCAAGTCTTACATACATAGAATCCAGGATTTCAGGACCAGGAAGAAATCCAGCTTCTCCCCAAAGGACTTTGAGCAACCCCCTCGCCTTTTTACCGCCCCCCTGAAGCATCTTAGGTTAGACTCCCCCATGACCTGTTATACCCTATGTTGGGTGGGTTACAGGTTCTGGGGTGCCTATGAGATGGAGACAGAAGGTACTAAGTTAGGGTGGTGTTTCATTGCTTCATGGGTGGGGGCTCTGGTTTTTTTCTTAGCTGAGGCCAGGGACTGGGTGAGGACCCATTTCCTCCCTCTCTCTGGGAGCTAGCCGCTAGACTCTAACATGTCTCTGGCCTTTCTGGACTCTATTGAAGTCAGCTTTCTGTTCCTTTCTTGACCATCCCCAGTTCCCCCACAGGGAGGTAGGCACTCTTCCACTCCCTCTCTTCCCTCCTTCCTGAGCTAGGGAATGGGTCATAGCAGCAGGCCCATCTTTGTTGAGTCTGGTTCACCCTTGAATTGCGTGGAAAACACTGAGGTTGATGAAGTGGGTCATTCAGTCCCTGTCCTTCCCCCAGCAACTAAGTGACAGCCCGCCCCTCGTGTGTATACATGTATGTGTGTTTGTGCGTGTGTCACACACACACGCACGCTTCATTTTCAGGGTCAACCTCCCTCTGGGCCTCTTAGCTGTGACTCCTACTCTGGGCCAAGGAGTGCTGTCTTCTTTTGCCTGCTTTCTTCCAAGAGGGGAGCCTGGCCAAGGCACTGTGAAAGCCTCTCTGTCTGGCCTTGTTGAGCCCTGGCTCTCTCTCCTTGAGTCCTTTCCAGGAAAGAGTTACTTTCCCCTCCCAGATGCTCTGAGAGGCTCTGGGGGAAGCTAAGGCGAGCCAGGGCCCTGTCCTCAGCTCACACAGACTGAAGGGAGGAGGGACCATGCATCCCTTTTCTTGAAGTGCAAGCTACTTCCAGGCCACCCAGGACCCCCGCTGTCCCTACCGCTTATGACATGATGCTCCTGAGCCAGTGCCCTCAGGGCTGAGCATAAAACCCTGTCTGGACCCGGTCTGCCACCTGCCTGCACAATGCTGTGACCCTCTGCGATATCTTCTGGGACGCTGGCCTCATAGCTGCTTTGAAGAAAGATGGGCCGGTTGTCATTCACATCCAGAACTGTGACAAACACGGTGGCCGTACCTGTGCGTCGCTTGCCTACAGGGCCATTGTCTGTGGGAGGTGAAGAGAATAGGCATTAGAAGCCTGATACTCCAGGCCATCAACCAGAATTATGCTGACCTACACCAGCCTCAAGGGATAGTGGCTCATCGCCCTTCCAGACGATCAGCAACACTTAACAATACCCAGGGAGACCTAATGCCATGTCACAGATAAACTTCTCTGGCTCATTCAATTCCCACAACAGCCTGGGGAAGTAGGGAGGATTCTCTCTCCCAATTCACAGCGGGGCTAAGCAAGGCTCTGAAGAAGGTGGGATGAACGGTCAGATTTCCAGGAACCTATACACACTGTTCATTTCATAAAAGGGACTTTTGGAGATGTAATTATGCTAGGGATCTTGAAGGGAGGCCAGTCCCATGATCCGTTTACCCAGTGATTAAGTGTCCTTGGAAGACACAGTGGGCACCTGTAGTCCCTAATGGGAAGCCAAGGCTGGGGAATTGTGAGAGACCAGTTATTTAAGTGCTGTCTCTCTCAAAACATAACCACCAACAAAGAGAAAGTCAGGGGAAGATGGGGCCACAGCCAAGGAACCCTGCGGCCACCAGACATAGAGAGAAGCAAGGAGGGATTCTGTTGAATCTGCGGCTCTGCCAACACCTTGATTTTGAACTTCTGGAACCAGAGGCATCACATCTGTGTTCTTTTAAGTCACCAAAGTTGTGTTGATATGTCCCAGTAAGCCTGGGACCCACACAGAGGAGGAGGCATGATGCTGCCTGCTGTCTAAGTCAGGGTGCAATGAGGGGCAAGGGAACAGGGTAAGACACTGGGTCAGCCACCTCAAGGGCAGGTGTTTGCTGCTCCAGTCACAGATGGTGGGCAAAATGTGGGCCCAGGGACACTGGGCATCTGATTTCTCAAAAGAGACTGAACATCTGAACTTTGGAATAAAGGCTTTTAAAAAAATGTTCCCCACTAGGTATTATTGTTCCTTATTAAACATCGGGCTGGCCAGGCCAGCCAGCCTACAGGATGAGCTTAGCTCTCAAGCCTAAGGTATGTTGGGACTCTGCAGGAGCCAGCCAGGGTGGAGAGCTGTGACACAGGTGCCATGGCCCCACCTGGGAAAGCTTCTGAAAGTCCTCCCCGGAAGGTGACACTCCTGCCCAGAGCTGTATTTCCCAACCAGGACACTCAGCCCAGCGGGGAGCAGGGGAGTTGGGTTGGTTGGGGACCGATGGTGACTTGGTTTTTCTTTCTAGTTGAGGACACGCTGGGGTATGGGTCATTCACCACAGGGTGGGTCCTTTTACTCTTCTAGGCCCCTCCCTCTCATCCCAAAGGCCCTGTCTCAGCTGAAGATGTTGAGCTAGGAAACCTTCATGGATGATGGGACCAGAGCCCCGTGCTTCTGACAGTTCAAGTCAAGGCTGGCTCTGGTTGGATGATGGCCCTCCAAAGGCCCTATGTTCCCAGGCTGCACTCAGGATGGGCAGAGAGCAGAGCAGGACAGAGCCAGCTGGGCACGGCTGAGCTGGGTGGGACATAGCTCACTCCTGCTCACCCGGTGCTCTCCACAAACATTGTAGAGGAAGCTCCTGGGGGGACCGAGAGCCACTGGGAGGGGGGAACCCATGTCTCCCCATACCCTTCTCCCCTCTAGAACCCTCAGGGGCTTCCTACTTCTTAGAGAGCAAAGGCGAAGTTTTTAACTCAAGATTCAGATCTCCACATCTTTCCTTCCCTATCTGATTATAGCCTTTCCTTCCAGAGTCTGCTAGACCTTGGGCTAGTGACTAGCGTGTACTGGGGGACACATATTCATGCAAGCACACACACACACACACACACACACATGCAAACATGCATATGCACACAGAGAGACATACACAGATACATATATGCATACACACAGACACATACGCAAACATGCATGCATACACACACACACACATTATATCTCTCTTGTCTGCCTATCAGCATACCCTGCCCTTTCCAGGGAAGACTACACCTGACTGTCCCCCTTGATGTTGAGATCTCGGGTGGGATACCCTCCCCGCCCCATCACCCTGTCTGTAGCACTAGAGATGAACAATTTACAGGCATAAATGGGCACACCCAGCAACCAGCACAGGCCTGATGGAACTAACCACAGCTAGCCTAAAGGCTGAAGCTGGGAGAAGGCTTCTCTACTGCTATATTTGAATCTGGGAGGATGTTGAACTGGAGTGGCTGTAACGAATGGCCATGATGATTCACTGAATGACACAGTTAATACACAGGGGCAGAACAACCAATGCAGGGAGACCAAGGTCCAATGTTGCCCCCTAGTTCTGACCAGTCACTGCCCATTTATTTTAATTTTTGGTTGTTTCAGAAAAGTCTCATGTAGCCTAGGCTGGTCTCAAACTTGCTGTGCTGTTGGGAATGGTTCTGAACTTCTGTCCACACCTCCTCTGTGCTAGGATCACAGGTATGTGCCACCAAGCATGGATGCACGATGCTCATATGTCACCTGTCTACCCTTCTGCGTTGTTCTGGAAAAGCAGCAATGAGTCTACTTAGTGGCCTGTGTGTGGCCTTACCCTTCTTAGCACTTGGGAGCACAGGACAGTAACCACCCATCCCACAGTGCCCAGTAATACTATGAGTGTGGTGGGTCTTTCTTCACTGGCCTGAAGGCAGAGTTTGGGCTCCAAGCCTGGTTCCCCAATGTGAGCTCTGCCTAGGATAACTGTGCAGGCAATATGCAGGGCAGCTAGCTCTTACCGATGGCCTCCAGCACGAGTGTGTATGAAGCAGTGGTCTCACGGTCCAGGCCGACGACGGTTCTCACCACAGCATCCCGGTAGCCTACACTGAACTTCCCGTCCACATTTCCCCCTGCAGGCAGAAGTGAAGGAAGATTTAAGTTGGGCAGCAGAGCTCTATATGGGACAAAGGGAGGCATCGTGACTCTCTCCCTAACCGGGGACCTGCACAAGACCCTTCAAAGGATGCTATTAACCTCTTACAGGTGGAGGGTGCAGCCTAAATGACTGGAAGCGTAAGTGTTCAACATCTCTTGTGCACTACACAGGCACTCCAATTATGGGCCAGTTCATCTAACTTCCACTAGATCTGAGGGAGGTTCTGTGCCCTGTCCTGCGTTCTTCCTGAATGTTAGCTCTGGAGCTTGGGTCCTGCCCATATTGTCCTAGCCTTTCTTTCAAAGGAGACTGAGCAGCTGACTTGGGTAAGGGCTTTTACATGTGGCCAAGGACTGACTTTGGGGTGGGGGTTGGGTATTTCCCAGGACCCTCATCTTTGGGGATAGAGAGGGGTTAAGGACTACAGCTCTCTGGGCAGGGACTCTTGGAGGATTGGAATGGAACAGAGGGGCAAGTGGACCAGAGACAGGTGAGGCTTGGTGGCCCTGGATGGTGATTCCCTTGTGGGAGTCAGGGGAGGGTTCTCTGGGACCAGTGAGAGAAGCAGCCAGAGTGAGCTGGTTGTAGTACAGCACTCTAGACAGCAGAGGGGGGCGTTGCACTGTGCTTGGAACAATTGGGGAAGCTCAGTTGGTTTCAGAGGAGGGCTCAAGGCCAGTGAGCAGGAACCGGTCACTTTGCCGCTCCTGGGAAATCTTTCTCTTTGTATGGTTTGCACCTGAGGGAAAGCGCTGGAAGTCAGCTTTCAGACTCCTCACAGTCTAATATGTCTTCTGCAATGGACAGAATCCAGTTCTGCATGGAGCAGGGAGGAAACAGGCAGCAGTTAAGTGTTAGTGGCAGAACCGATGCCATGTGGGAGTCTCGCTAACTGTGGCTTCCAGGACCGGTCTTTGGGACAGGAGGTAAGCATGAGTAAGAAAGGAGGGAAGGGCCTGGGAAGGAGAGCCTGAGGGCTGAGAAGTCAGTCACTGTGGCTACAGGAAGCCATGAGTGGCATGTAAGCCTGGGATCCCTTACTGTTGGGGCGAGGTGTCAGGGCCCACTGTGCACGTGTTTGGGTATGTGTGCACAGGTGTAGTATATATGTGACATGGACCCAGACAGCTCATAAGCACAAAGAAGGTGGTTAGGGGAGGGCTGAGGGATGGGGAGGGCTCTTCCCACCCGCCCTGTATCCCAGAGCCTGTCAGGTGGGCCATGCATTGAGAAAAGCTGAAAAACTGTTCTAGCGCATGAGATGACGACCGCAGAGCGTGTTTACTGTACCCAACAGGTTCCACTACTGTGGCAGGTTCACTTTCCTCAGAGAGCCAGGCCAGGACCGCATCAGCTTTAGCCACAACATGGTGGGAGCTGCTGAACATGTTCCAGCCCAAACTAATCCATTTAGGGAGTTTGCAACCATCTGGCTCTCAACAGACAGGCATTCTCAGGGAAAGATGAAGCCACATTCCTGCAGTGACTGCTTTCTCACTCTGAAGTGGGGTGAAGGGACACCCCAGACAACACTCTCCCCTCTGCCTACCCCCTCCCCTGTACACCTTCAGTCTTGAAGCTCCCTGAGAACCAGGAGAGAGTCCTTGGGGAGGCATGAGGGTAGAGGTCCATGCCCCCTTTTCACGCTTCTGTCCCCACCTGGTCTGGGTCCCTGTCAGGAGGGTGGGGCAGCAGGGGAATTACCTGTGATGAAATAGCTGAGCTCTGCATTGAGGCCCACGTCATTGTCTGTGCAGTTCAGCCAGACCACACGGAACTCACGGGGAACGTCCTCCGACACAGACACATTGTATACAGCAGGGAAGAAGGTAGGCGTCTCATCGTTCACATCCAACACTGCAAGCAGAAGAGACACTAGGCTAGGCCTGGCTACTCCTGTGGATGCCCAGGACCTTGCAGCAAAGGATTTCCAAGGGGGTCATGGGCTCCAGGTGACATCTGTGTCAATGCTGTCTGGTTATGAACCCAGGTATGACCTCCCCTGTTCTCTGTATGGTGGCTGAGCTAAAAAGGTCCAAGCTGACTGGTGCTGGCACACACACCATCCCTGACTATCATATAGGTGTGATAAGGCCACAACAATTGCAATAATAATGATTACAATGACACTAAGGGCTTCTCACTCAGTCCACAGCCACTCCATGGCATCATTCTGAGGTAGGCATCACCAGCCACACTGTATGTGGGAGGACAGGAGCTCAGAGCAGTTGAATAACTTCTCTGCTGTCACACAGTGATAGAGGGGAGGGGCTGTGGTCTTGGAGAGAGCTGCCCCAGTTTACAAAAGGGATCCCAGGGCAAGAAGCCGGCTCCAAGGGGTTTCCTTCCTAAAAACTGAATTTCCCCCCACTTTCCTGAGCATATGGGATTTAGGGTGACCCTTACAAGTGAGATGACCTCCCCTGTTCTCTGTAGTGTCACCAGGAGAAGTGACAGACCATTATCACTATCTGTGGATTTGCTGAGCTTGGAAGAGAGGTTCTATGGAGGGGGTCCTCTTTGAAAGAGGGGATATACTTCCTATTGATTATTTGGTGAAGAAATGGGTTCCCGAACTGGCTCCCGGCATCTACTAGGGAGTCTTGTATCCACAGACAAGAGAACAGCTGGCTCAGATGCTCGCGGTCCCAGTCTCCCTTAAGGAGGACCAGGCTGTGTGTCCGTCCGCGTTAGGTCAGCCACCTGTCTGCTTCCCTGCATCCTCTGGGTGGAGGACCAGGAGGGGCAGGCCAGGCTAAGTCCTGCTCCTACTTCCTCAAGTCCTTCCTGCCTCCACTTGCACTCTGTCAATGTCCCCATCTTTCTCAGAGCTAAAGACCTTTGCAGATGGGAGATTGTATTCCTTCATTTAGGGTGAGCACAATGGCACTTAGCCCCAAGGGGTGAAGAATCTGGGAGTGGAGGTTCCTAGCTAACTTCTTCCCACCATAGCCATACCCTTCTATGAGAAGGCCTATGGTTCCATGCCCACAGAATGGGGAGTCTCCTTTACCTTGGAGAAAATACTGGCTTTCTGAAGATGACAGCCTGCTAGGAACCCTGGGCCCTCCCGGTAGATGCTGTGATGGGAGACTAGGAGGGATGGAGGCCTTGGTGGGGTTCTGGGCTTTGAGGCAGTGGCCAGGTAGGGACAAAGCTCAACTAGCATCTTGAACATAGTAGAGACAATCAGGACGGGGCTGTTTGGCTTCCCACTGGAGCAGGTACCCTATGGCTAGTGTAGGGCTGGTAAGTGATGGTACTGTCCCAGACCCAGCTCCTAGCAGGAGGTATTCCTCACCGCGGATGGTGAGTGTGCTGGTGGAGCTCTTGGTAGGTGTACCCGCATCGCTGGCCACCACCCGCAGCTGGTACTCAGCGATGCGCTCACGGTCCAACTCGGCTGTGGTCGTGACCACGCCACTGGTGCTGTTGATGACAAAGTCCATGCGGGGCAAGCCCACCTGCATGCGATAAGCCACCAGCCCATTCAGGCCCTCGTCCAGATCGACAGCCACCACCTGGGGGAAAGGAGAGGCTACATGAGGGGGTGATGCCAGGCTGAACGCTTTCCCGGGAGTAACTTCTCCTTTCCTACCGACAAGAGCTTAGTTCATCAAACACACTTGCTCCCCTGTAAGCCTCGGGCTGGCCACTCTCCCATGAGCAGCCTCCATTGGGCAGGATGTCAGGACCGTCTCAGATTATCTCCAGTGCAAATGTACCAAGTGAGACCAGGGTAGAAGGATTTGCTAGGACCAGATCCAGGCCCCCAAGTTTAGCCCTTCAAGACCTGTTATCCTTTCAGGAAGCCCTTCCAGGCCTCCAGCAGGCCCTGGGATCCTACACCTTGCCACGGTCCAGAGCCTTCCCTCATCCTCCAGAATTTGCGATGCCGATTGGCGGTACCACTCAGCCTAAAGACCCTTTTATCTCCTGGGCCTTGGCTTTGCAGCCTCCAGAGTCAGCTCCCCTCTCTGCTTTATGAGTCAAAATAGAGATTAAGAGTAAAAAGATAGCAGGACTTCTCTCTAAAGCCACATGACGACTTCCTGTTGTATACTTCATCTGTGGTTAAGCCAGGCAAAGCCCCTCCCAGGGTCCCGCATTGTTCTCACTGGCAATTCCAGCCCTGGTCAGTGAGCTCCCCAGCACAAGACCCCAGTGCACCAAGAATTTCACAGGCTCACACCTGAGAACTTGGAGAAAAGCGCATGACCGTAGCAAAAACAAGAGCTTTGTGGTTTGAGCAGGACTCTTGCTGTTGGAAGACAATGGCCCCATTTAGTGGAGAGAATGGGCAAGGCTTTGCCACGCTTCTCAAATGCCTTCCAGGGTGGGGGCTCAGCTTTGACTTTATTTGGGTCTAATCCCTGAAGAAAGTCCTCATACACATTCAGCAGAGTTCTCTCTTGGTTGAGGTCCTAGGAGGGGCTGGGGGGTACACATCTTAAGTAGGAGGAACCTCTTCCTGAGTCTGAGGTGTCTTTGTCACATTCTCCCAGTTCCTGTAGCCCTCCCCATGGCGCTGAGCGACTCCTGTAAAATCTGTCCAGGAGGCTTCTCTTTCCCTCCTGTCCCGGAGCCAGCCCTGCCTCCCACTTCCAAGATGGGTTACTTACTATTTTGCTCCTGCCACCTTTGGGGATTTCTCCTTGGGGACTGGCTGCTGTGGTAGAGGTGGAGGCTCCCCCTGCTGGGATCTTGGGAGAATGTCCCCATTTTTCAGGGATCAAACACATTGTCAACCTCCTCTTAGAGGAGCAGGCACAGCGAGCCAGTAGGCACAGCCAAGGTCATGTACTCTGGTGTCCTGAGAAACAGCCCTGCCTTCTTGGAATGGGGACAAGTGATCCCACCGTCTCATGCATAAGCTACGCCACATACAACAAACTCCACAGCTGCTGTGGGTTCCCTGCTGTATATCCTCAGCATAGCCAGGCAGGCGCCACAGCTATTCCAGCCCGCAAGGTTGAAGAATGCCCTCTGGGTCACACAGCAATAGTGGTAGAATTGGAGTGTACACACATATTGCCTTTCTTATGAGGCCTGGGGTTGGAACCCAGGGCCTCACTCATGCTAGGAAAGCGCTCTTCCACTGGTCCCACCCCAGCTCAAAAGGCCACAGTCTTAACCTTGAAGCTTTTGCAGAGTTCCTAAGATGTTCCTGGTAGGACGTTGCAGCCTCTAAATCAGTGTCTTCAGGGCCTTCCACAACAGAAGGGTGACGGGCCAGGGGAGAGACATCGTACTTCTCCTGGGCCGTGGGGAGTTGGGAAGTCTTTTCAAAGCTTCCTTCCCAGTGGGAGGACTCTCATTTCTGTGTAGAGCCACTTGGGGGCTCACAGGAGGAGGGGGCTCTTTTACAGGTGTGCTGAGCCATACATTTAATGTTCTGTTCTAGAAGCTTGCAGCATTGGAGTCTGAGGCCAGACCCCCAAATGCTGGGGCACTTTCTGAGTCAGAATTCTTTTTTTTGTTGTTTTTCAAGACAGGGTTTTGAGTCTGTCCTGGAACTAGCTCTTGTAGATCAGGCTGGTCTCGAACTCACAGAGATCCGCCTGCCTCTGCCTCCCAAGTGCTGGGATTAAAGGTGCGCGCCACCACCACCCGGCCTGAGTCAGAATTCTATCTACCCTCCTGATTTCTGTTCCTGTCTGATCCCGCTCCTTGCCCTTGCCTGTGACACAGTACCTCTGTCTCTCCAAATCTGTTCTTCCAGACTTAGCTCAAGGTTCTGTCCCCAGGAGCCTCCCAGACCACCTCAGCACCAGTTGTCCCAAGCTGCTTGGCTTACATACTGCTGGGGATCTTGACTGGTATCTCTTGCCCTGATGAAAATGCTTGGCATGGAGCACACATGGACAAGGTGAGTGAGCAACACTTACTTGGTAGACAGAGACCCCTGCCGGAGTGCCCTCCAGAACCTCAGCTATGAAAGGCAGGTTCTGGAAGGTGGGGTCATTGTCATTGAGATCCAAGAGATTCACAAAGACTGTGGCGCTGCTGGTGGCCTTCAGAGGGGGTCTGCCACCTGGAAGGACAAGGAGGAAGGAGGCAGGGACGGGAAGATGGGTGTAAGAGAAAAATGATGAAGAAAGGGAGACATATACAGACCCCCCCCCTCCCGTCCCAGGTATCCTTGTAAGGAGGAGTTTGAGCCATGTATCCCTTCCCAACCCCTCCCTACTGGGGGCACAGTAACATTTGGGATGTATACACCATTTTATTCTTAGTGGTGAGATAACCCTCCTGAGTGGGCTCCAGGACCCCTAAGGACCACCCATGGGGGCGTCCCCAAAGTTCAAGAGCCTCTGCCTATGGGTTTGCTCAGAGGTGGTGGTGCAGGAGTCCGTACAGTCTGTGACAGAGACAATGATCTTGCGCATGAGCTCCGCTTCCACGGGGTCAGGGTTCTCGCGGTCCAGCATGATGTGGGTGGTACGGATCTTGCCTGTGGTGCTGTTCAGACTATAGAACTTATTGGGTGGTTGGATGCTGTACACCAGGGTGCCGTTCTCCCCCAGATCTGGGTCCACAGCCACCACCTGCCCAGGAAGGAACAGACCTTTTACTGAGTTACATCGAAGTCCCTGGCCCAGGTCCAGGAGCAGGAAGTGGGCTCTCTTGTCAGGAACAGGAAGTGGGGAGGGGCATGAGATATATCAGTATCAAAACCTGGGCTCTCTGGCATCTTCACTCATCAGTCGACTATGTGGAAGCCCCTTTCTTATTCAAGTATGGCTGCCCCGTGTATAAAAGTGGGAGGGTGGCTGGGGATGTGATTCAAATGGTAGAGTGCCTGCCTAGTGCGCGTGCAACCCTGGCTGGGTTCCATCCTCAGTACCACATACCCTGATGATGGTGGTACCCACTGATTTCCTAGGACTCAGGAGTTGAAAGCAAGGGGATCAGACGTTCTAGGCTTGGGATCAGGGAAAGGCTGGAAACCTTTGTTGAGCTTTGGGGAGGATTTGAGTTGTGGAATCTGGGTCTGTTATCACAAGGCCCTTTCTCTCTCCCTCTAGCACTCCTGATGGTGGAGGATTTGAAAAGCACTGGGCCTCTGTGACACCAAGGCCTGGGCAGGGAGCCATTAGCTGAGTCCCAGTTTGGAGGGAAAATCAGCCTAGAGATGCATGGGCCAGACTCAAGGTCACATTGCACCAGCCTTGGGGTAAACTTGTTTGTTCCCTCTCTGGGAGTCTCCCAGAGTCCTGAGACAGCAGTGGCTCTCATCCCTCAATCCACCATCCCTCTGTGTTGCAGAACCATGATGACATCAGAGGTGGACAGGATCGTGGTGGGGTGGGGATGGGAGTGGGGAGGGAGACAGGATGGCTGTAGTCCCAAGGGCTGCATCAGGACAATGTCATTAACTTCACGACACGGGGGCAATGACAGCCAGGGCTGGACAGCTCCTCCGTCTCACTTGGTGTGAGCTTTTATGCTCTGGCAGCAGAATTTGTCCCTGCTCTGGCTTAATCCCCAGCCGAGGTGTCTCTGGGGTCACTAGACCAGAAAAGATAGATATCTGGCCAGGGGCTCGACATGTCACCATCTCTGGGAGCCAGGGAGAGAGGCTTACAGGGCAGTTCCCTTTCCAGTGAGACCCTTTTCAGCATGGACATCTCATACCAGACTCAACTTATCCTCCCCAGCCTTGTAGTAGCAGAGGGGTCCTTGATTCTTTCACTGTCTTCTGACCATACCGCCTCCTGTCTCCAGTCCCCATAATGGGTCCCCTCCATCCTGTTTTACAATAGGGGACAATTCATTCCAGGCATAATCCGAGCCAGGCTGCATGGCGTTGCCGAGAGACAGGGAAAGCAAGGATCCCTTGTGTTTGTGTGTGTCTCTACAGTTACAGGAGGGACAGGCCTCTTTATCCCTTGGTTTCCCCAGACTTGGAGCCAAAACAACCCATCCCAGGTCAGAATGGGAGGCCAGTTTCACAGTGAGGAAGACACTCCCCTGCAGAGGATGTCCAGGTGGCTGGTTGGGGGTGGGCACAGGCCTTGGCCTCTCAGCCACTGTCTGGTCACCGGGTGGGTAGGGGCCCTGGGAGAGGGCAGAGGCTAAGACCCTGCCTGGAGGCTCCCACTGGGCAAGCCCGTGGGTTCCCGCCACTTCCCTCATTTATTTCCCATTTCATGCTTGTCATTTTTCTCTCACCTGACGGGGAATAATTCTCTCTCTCCCTCTTCTTTATTTTGCTGGAGGGCGTTGAAAGGCTCTAAATCAATGCCCATCAGCAGGTCCTTGAAGGAGGCCACTGGAGCAACGGAGAGAGTGGGGCCCAAGCTCATTGCGGGGGAGGGAGGAGATGAGAGAGGCATCTAACTTATAGTGTGTACACCAGGAAGACCCTTGGAGGCCACATGTCTGGCATACTGAGGCCCAGAGAGGCACACACTGAGCAAAGGAACACTCAAGCACAAGTTCATCTGCCACCGATTCTGAAAAATTCTTAGTTTTCATCATATTGGGCTTCTGGAGCCATAGCTGGTGCTTATGCTAGAGTGGCCCTTGGGAGGGTCCCAGGCCACCCACAGATTCTCCAGATGAGGAAGAACCAGCCCAGCCGCAGAGCTGGAGGCTGAGTGAGGATGAGGCAAACCTCACCAATCCAGTGGCCGAGCACAACCTCAAACAGCAAGTACCTGAGATCTATTGCTTAGCTATGGTCTGCCTTACTATGCTCCACAGTGACCCTGCCCTGGAGACTGCGGTGAGAGGCAAGTGCTGATAGTGGCAGCTGCCAGGCCCTAGAGCTTTCGGCATTCTGACTAATCACAACCTGACACTGGGGTGATGGCCCAGCAGGCAAAGCAGTCACCACTCAAGCCTGATGACCCAAGTTCAAATACTCAGATAAACCCACATAAACATTGGAAGCCAAAGCCTGTGATGCCAGCACTCTCAGGGCAAGATGGATGCGGAGACAGGAGATCCCTGGAATCCCGTGGGCCAGGAAAGCCTGGAGAATGCAGTGTGAATGACAGGAGACCCTGACTCAAACGAAGTGAAATGCAAGGTCTGACAGCTGCGTGGTCCTCTGATCTCAGCATGAATGCCCACACTCACATACAGGAACATACGCCACACACATACACAACACAAATGCATACCCCACAGGATCTGCACACAGCAATCTCAAGTGGAGGAGACTCTTGCTGGCCCCACTTTCTAGGTAATGGGAGGGACAGTCACTTGTTTAAGATGAGCTGACAACTGGTATTGCTGGGATTAGAACCCAGATTCTTTGGTACCAGGGCCTGCCCAGTTACCCACTAAGCTAGCTTCTTCCTTATAAGCAGGTAATTTAACAGATAAGCCTGGACTGTGGAACTTCTCAGAAGGAACCATTTTGGAGGGGGCAGGGCATAATTAGCCTTCCTCAGAGGTGGCATCTTAAGTTGGGACAGATAGAGGGCGCAGGTGTAGCAGAGGTCAGGAAAGAGAACCTGGTGGGGGACTGTGCCAGTGCTCAGCCAGGGAGAGGTGAGTGTGTAGGAAATGGAAAGATCAGGGTGTGTACACGTGCATGTGCGTGTGTGCACTCACACATGTGCATGTGTATATGCATTTATGCAAATATGTATGTTGATATATGAGAATGCAGAAGTATGTATGTGCATATGTGTATGTGTGGTTTTGTTAGTGCATGTGTGTGCACATGTATGTGCATGCATATGGTGGGTGTCAAAAGGCAGGCCAGTCCCACTGATATCACTCCTCCTTATTGCTACCTGGTTCCTTTGTTAACCGTTTTCTCCTACAGTCACCTTTCTTCTGCCTAGCCACAGCCCTACCTCACCTGGGCTGCAGGGAGACCCAAGGCCCTGGGGCCTTCCTAAAGGAATTGCAGGGCACTCACAGGTATGCTTCAGGGGTACAAAGCTTAAAGAATTGCTATGGTGATTTCCTCTTGAAATGACTCTTCTATGACCAACCTGAGTAATGTATAAGTCACTTGATTTTTTGGCACGCATCATATACAGCTGGGCATTCTACCAAGTCTGGAACACTCTTAATTCTAGAGAATCTAACCTAGAATTCATCTTTCCATGTAATTAAATGTCTACAAACCCTACATTTCTTAATTATAAAAACTGAATATTACATTTGGCAGCTATTTAATATAACAAGTTTTTAATTTTGATTTTACTCTCTTCTTCCTGAGGACCTTGGGGCTGCATCTCTGTGTCTGTCATGCTGTCTGGGGGCATACACGTTTGTCTGTCTGTTCAAGATAACCATGCGCAGTCCTGTAGGCTCTAGGAGCACACCTGTGCATGTGTGTAGGATATTTGTCCTGCTCTGTCTCTCTCTGCCACATTCTCCCTAAGACAGGGGTTTTTCACTGGAGTTAGAGCTAGGCTGATGGCCACCAATCTCCTGCAATTCTGTGTCTAGCTGTCACAGGCATGTGAGTATAAAGCCACACCCAGATTTTTATGAGGATTGGGATTTGAACTTGGGTTCTCATGCTCACAAAGCAGGTACTCTCACCACCAAGCCATCTCTCCAGCCTGACCCTCGCTTTTACACTGTGTAAGATGGGAGCCAGTGGTGAGTCTGAGCAGAGGGTGACATGGGCCTAGCACAAAGCCCATGCTCACCGAAGGTTTCTGCAGTCCCTCCTAGAGCTACCTCCCTCAATTCTCTCTCAATTTCCTTCAGGGGGGACCTTCCCAGAAACACAAGGACAGACAGGTGTTCCACAGCAACTCTTGGGATCCCAAATTGAGAACTTGGAGGAGGTAGTTTCAAGCCAGCACCAGGGCGTCCACAAGGTGGCAGCAGAGAGTGCCAGCGGGACCCAGAGCCCTAGAGGCCCGTGCGAGAACCCCAGCTAGAGGTTTCTAATGGAAGCACTAGGCAGGTGATGGCCACATTCCCCTCCCCTCTTTGTCCTTCTCTCCAGTTTTCCATCCTTTCCACCTGGTCCAGATAGACCTTGCCACTTCAGGATCTAGCTAGTGAGGAGTGTGAACACTGAAGAGTGAGCCGGGGCCCCAGGGCGCCTGTGCGTAGGTGGGGTAAGTTCTCAGAGCCTGATGAGAGGGTTACTGACCCTGCCCCAGTCTACCTGACTCTCCAGTTCTTCAGAACTGTGAGCCCACCCAAGGACAAGGGCTGGGTCAGGTAGTTTCTAAGTCCTTATTGAAAAACCTTCAGGCTTGAGTTCAAGTCCCGGCACCATCTCTTACTAGTTCCAGGGCCTTGAGCTCTGAGTTCTGCTGCCAGACCTAACCAGGCCAATGGCCACAGCGATTCAATAGTAAAGGACAGGGGCTGGCTCAGAATGAAACACCGAGCTCAGGAGTCCCTGTGGCAGGCCAGGGGATCATGGAAGGAATGCATCCATTCTGGCACATGCTATGTCTCTGCTTACCGTGGTCACGTCAGAGTCCGGAGGGGTCATCTCCACCAGGTTGATGTAGTAGGGAGCATCCTTCCAGGAAGGGTGGTTGTCGTTGATGTCCAGGAGGGTAACATTCACCTGTGGGCCACAGGGAGTGTTGTGGTCCACCCAGGCCAACGAGGGCAAGGGCAGGGTTTGGGCACTCAAGGGTCTTAGTTCTAATAGCTCTGCCATTCTGGGTGTTTCAAGGAGAGCCTAGATTCTCAGGGACAAAGTGGACCTAGGTCCCTGTCTGAGGAGGAGGCTTAGGTGCTGTCCCACGATGACGGGGCAGAGAATGAATGTGGTATCTGTTGTGACTCAGGCTTCTCTCACCCACCTGGTCTCAGTGAAGGTGACACCCCATCAGGGATCTGAGAGAATCCCTTGAGCACCCCAGTCTCAGCCACAAACCAAGGGATTTCGGTGCTCACTTGCCACCAGTAAATTATTTACAGGGCTGGATTGGGATTCCTATGAACAGGGCTGGCCTCTACAGGGGTGTACATGGCAGGACCTGCTGTGATAGTTCCAACCAAGTGATGCCAACCCCAGCCCAGATCCTCTGGCCTGACAAGAATAGGGCAGCTTCCCAGTGTGGGTGAGGACCATGAGGCAAGGTGAAGAGAGAGGCTTCCAGGAAGAGCCCAAGGCAGGCATGAGGAAGGGGGGTAGATGTGGCTAGAACAATGGGTCACCACTGCCATTCTTGCTCACAGGTCCCCTGTGCCCCTCACTTTCTCCATCACCCCTTCTGCCACCAGGAACTCACTCAGCCCTCCCCACCCCCTGCCAATTTTCTCCCTCCTCCTTGAGGCTCCTTTGTAGTGTGGAGGCCTTGATGGGCTTCTGGGCCTTCCCTGAGGACTAGTGAGCAGAGACCCTGAAGGGCCCTGATTCCTGAGCTGGCTGGCTCTTCCTAGCAGGAATTGTAGATTCTGCTTAGATGCTCTGGAGAGCAGGAGAGGATTCTGGGGCTCATGCCCTCTGCTCTTGCCCAGGTGGCGCTCTGGAGTGGAGTGGACTTATTATTCTCTGGCACCCTCCTGAGTGTCTTGGGTCCTGGTGACAAGGCCTTTCTTTGCTATGGCTGCTCTCCACAGCTGCCATCTCATAGTGCCATACTCTGTTCAGGACATGGCATGCAGAGGCCTGATGAGGCAACCTGAAGGCGAGCAGGGAGGAAGGCGCCCTGGTCAGCAGGGGAGGGATGTACTCACGGTGGCAATGCCAGTTTTCTGGTTGTGGCCCACACCCCCATCCACGGCCCGCACAATGAGGATGTATTCAGATTTGGTCTCTCGGTCCAGCAGAGATGTGGTAGTGATTTCTCCTGTTGGACAGAGAGGGAGATGAGTGACATGGTGTGCAGGTGTGGGGCGCGAGGGTGGGGGGACAGGGAGAAGGAAGTAGACACGGAGATACACTTCCAAGCTGCCGTTGACCACAGTTATGGTGGCCATGGCTTCTGCAACTGCAGTGGGCCCATCTGTATGCTTGAGAGGGCAGAACACTTATGTTTTAGAGGGGACCCAAGAGCTGGGCAGCAGTACCCCATGACGGGGCAGCTCTGCAGGTGTGGAGCAGGGGCTCACAGAGTAGGAGCCCCTGACCCATTCACAGAACCTGTGCCTTAGGTTTGACGTTATTTTTTTCTGGTTTTATCAGCTCAGTCTCGTCACTTCAGTCCCCTGCGCCTCAGTTTCCACTCCTGCCTGAAAGGAAACTATGGCAGGACAATCTTACAGCAGGGCCATGTGGTGGTCATTTAGTCAATGAAAACCCCAGAAGAGCTCCAGGCTCTTTCTAGGGAGAAGGCCACCAGGACCAGTGGCAGGAGGGAGATGCCCAGGCTGGAGGTGACACACGTTTTAGCTCGTGGCTCAGGAGTGGGCATACAAACCTACAGTGTGTGAGACAACAGGGTTCTGAGTTAACAGTCATGATATGCTTTCCCAGTCACCCAACCCATGGTCTAATAATATCATCTGTATTTTTTTTAGTGCGCAAACAAGTTATTAACAGACACATTCAAAATAAACTATAATTTCTGTCCGTTGCTTTTGGCTTTTCTTTGTTCTTCAGGATCACTGGAACACAGATGCCACCTTGGTAGTCTTTTATTTTCTTTTGGTATGTACATATGCGTGTGTTTTCATGGTGAAGATGACAGACAACCTTGAATGCTGCATCCCCGGAGCTGTCCACCTTGGTTTTAGAAGCAGGACCTCCTACAGATACATGAGACTAACTGATTAGACTAGGCTGGGTGGCTAGTGATCCCCAATGATCCATTTGTCTCTGTCTGCCCAGCGCTGGGATGACAAGCACATGCCACTGTGCCTGGCATTTTTATGTAGGGTCTGGGAATTGAACTCAGGTCCTCACGCTGTGCAACAAGCACTTGACCAACTAACTGAGTCATCTATCTCCCAGCCCGCTTAGTAATCATATACTAGCAAGCGTTTGACAAACAGCTCCCCAAAGGAAACAGAAGCCATTTATTGATTTTAGTGGTATAAATAGTCCCTGCCCCCCCCCAGGGCCATACTAAGTCACTAACTCCATGGCCTTGACTATGGCATTCCCAGAGCAGCTGTGAACCAGCAGATCCGAGCACATCACTATGACCTGGCCATGCCCCAGCCGACAGGGAATGGCTTCTGTTTTGAGAACAAAGACCCAGATTTGAATTCTCTTAGAGTCTTCCTGGGATGGGTGTTCCTGGGGAGGAGGCTGAACCTCTTTGAGACTCAATTTCTTTCTCATCTGTCAGAAGGTGCTCAAATGCCTTCCGGTCAGAGCTGTTGCAAAGACAAGGCTAGGGAATGGCTCCATTGGTAAAGTAACTGCCACACAAGCCTGACAACCTGAGTTTAATCCCTAAGACCCATGTTAAAGCCTGGCATGGCAGCATGTATTTGGAACCCCAAAGCTTTGGGGAAGGCAGAGACAGGAGGATCCCTGGAGCTCACTGGCCAGTCAGGGTGGCTGAATCAGTAAGTTCCAGGTTCCCAGGTTCAGTGAGAGACCCTGTCTCAAAAGGAACTAGAGGTGAAACTCCCATTCTTCAGAAACTGATCATTTCCTTCCGGTAGACCAGTGGTTCTCAACCTTCCTGATGCTGTGACCCTTTAATACGGTTCCTCACGTTGTGGTGATCCCAACCATGAACTTATTATTAAGCTGTTACTTCATAACTGTAATTTTGCTACTGCTATGAATTGTAATGTAAATATCTGACATGGAGAGTATCTGATACTCGACCTCTGAAGGGGTCACAACCCACAGGTTGAGAACTGATGCAGTAGACTGAAAGAGTTTCCCAAGGCAGGCAGGGACTTATGTGACACCCATCCTTTTGTTCCTATTGTCTGAGCTGTGTGACATGGGGCAAGCTACTTAACATCTCTGTGCTTAGTTCCTTCTATCATAAAACAAGGGCATTGGGAGAGCTGATTCTTCAAGGCCCCCTTCACACTGCTATTTCCCTCCCTGACACAGTCACCTGTCCTGGGTTGAGCAGGGAGCCAGGGTTGGAGGACAGGGCAATGCAGGTGCCACAGCCAGAGACCATAGACTGGCAAAGGTCTACCAAGGAAGCCACGCTCCTCACTGGGTGGTATCAATTCATGAATGGGTAGGGCTAGGAAAAATTTAATCTGTACAAAATTTTAAACATGAACTTGTATTCATGATAGATGGCCTTTCGCATCTGGGAAATTAGATTCAATTAAGGCCACCAATGTGTGGCAGGCCTGGCTAATACGACCAAGAACCTCAGAGGAAAATGTTCCCACCTTTGGGGAGAGCACACACTAAGGCAGCAGAAAATGTCAGGGTCCTCACCGTAGGCCCTAGGGTGGAGCTGGAGTCTCCAGCCTGCAGCGGGTTGTGGATGGGTGGCAAGATACAGTTCAAATACAGCTCTATGAACCCCAAAAGTTAACATTTGAGCTCTGGGGTCAGCTGGTCAAGCACTGAGAGACCTCAGACAAATTTTTATCTAGGCTCTGCCTCAGTTTCCTCATCTAGAAAATGGGGGTGATGCTGGAAGAGAAATGAGCTCGTGCTGGACAGTTGGTTAATAAATGGTGCTGAGATACTATCTGTAGGTTCCATATCTGCAGATTAAACTCTCTGTGGATCAAAAATACTTTAAAAATCGCGTCTGGATTGAGCATGAAGGGACCTTTTCTTGTCACTATTCCTCACACAATATAGTGTCACAGTTTGCTTGTTTGTTTGTTTTGTGAGATGGAGGCCTCACATGGCTAGGGTGGCTTGCTATGTAGCTGAGGATGACTTTGAACTCTGATCTTCCTGCCTCTACTTCCTGAGTGCTAGGTTACAGGCCTATGCCACCCCACCTGGAATGGAACCCATGGCTTAATGTGTAGTAGGCAGGCACTTTCCCAACTGAGGTATCTCTAGCTCTGGGACAGGTGTGTGTGTGTGTGTGTGTGTGTGTGTGTGTGTGTGTGTGTGTGTGTGTGCATGTGTTCACGTGCACACTCAAATGCAGTTGTGCATGTCCCACCACAAACTTGTGGAGAGAGCAACTTTGGGTGTCAGTCCTGACTTGCCACCTTGTTTGAGACAAGATCTCTGGTTTGCTGCTGTGTAGTCCAGGCTGGCTCGTCTATAAACTACATTTTCCAGTCCTTTGCCTACAATCTCCAAGCAGGAGCTCTAGGCTTACAGATACACATTACTGCATCTGGCTCTGTGGGTTCTGGGGATGTGAACCTACATTCTCACATGGCACAGCAAGTGCTTCACCACGGTGACATCGCCCTAGCCCTGTGCTGGCTTTTTACACAGAACATACATCATATGTGGTGTTTTTAGTGATTGAGATGACTTAAGGGTGCCGGAGGATATGTGTGGGCTATATGCAAACCCTGTACCACTTTCCCCTGATGGAGGGTAACACTTTGCTGACCCTGGGGTTCGTGAAACCCACCCTGTGCAGATTCTGAGGCATGACTGTTGCTTCTAGAAATGTGGTTTGCTAAGGAGGATGCTCTGAGAGTAGGAGGAAGGCCCAGGGTGGAAGGAAAGACTCATGTGGCTCCTGTCCTTGTCCCTGTACATAGCAACACCAACCATCTGCTCCCAGGCTTTCTAGCAGTGAGGTAGCCCCTGCCTGCTTGTGTGTGAGGATGACAGATTCACCTTTAGGGCTTAGCCTGTCCCATTCACCTTGTACAATGTCCCTTGTATGTTTTCTCTTTTTTCAGTGAACTTGGAGCCACAACATGGAAGGAACCTGGGTTTTGAATTGTCATGTGAAAGGCTATGCACTGAACATCTGCCCACACGGTGGTATGTTCCCACTGTTCTGAGTCCCTGCGAGTCTGGGATAAACCTGTTGGCATCTAGAGTTCCCTTAAACTTACAGAAATGAGCCCCTAGGAGAAAGTGATCTGCATGCCCATACAGCTGACCTGGACCCCAAGATGACCACACTTTATTCTTCCTACATTCTATCACCTTCCAAATGAGTACAAGGGGCCCCCAATTCTCCCTAGGCATGGCTGAACAGCCTGGGCTCTTGTCTTTTTCACCTACTTCTCCTCTGAGCTTCAAGGAGGAGAGGAAGTTAGAGAGAGCTGTACAAAGAGTCTTAGAAAGAGTTACACAGGATGAACAGGGAGCTACAGAAGGGAGCCCCAGATGAATATACAAAAGAAAATAACAGCAGTGATTTTGTCCTGTACTTATACAGGCTGATTTTAGGTGTGCTCATTATACTAACCATCTAGTGCATGCAACAGCTCAAGGGCGACACTAGACTGTATGAAGAGGAGCCCAGATTTAAGACCCAAGTGGGCAGCGAACACAGAGGATACTTGGGAATAGCACATGCCCTGAAGAGTGGTGTGTGTCAGCTATTTGGAAAACAAACAACTTTAGACACTCTTTACCCTTGCGAGGCAAGGTCTGGTGGGCATGTTTGTGGTTGCTTCAGGTAAGATTAATTAACACCGAAGTGAGTATTTCAGAGGCAAAATCAAAGCCCACTGGCTCTTAGCAGCATGGGAAGAGACTGTGGTCCCCAACTGGCCCAGGAAGAGCAGCCTGGCAGTACAGAGCAGCAGGTCTGGGGGGCTCACCAGAGCGGGCATTGATGCGGAACTGTGAGGACCCTTCCAGCGAGTAGATGATGGATTCCTGCCCGTACTCCCGTGAGCGGTCCAGGTCCGTGGCATTTAGAAACAGCACTGTGGCTCCTTTAGGAAGACAAAGAGGTAGGAGGTTGCTCTTCGGACCCCCAGTCCCTGGAGTTACATCCCAGACACTCTAGTGGCCAAGCCTCAAGGAACTGGAGGGCATGATAGATGGGGTGTCCCAGGGCTGAGTGGACTCAGGTCTCCACAGACGTGAGATGGGGTTTGGGATAGGGTCCTCTCCTCCCCCAGACACATGGCCCAGCCTCCAAAAGCTCAAGCAGCCTCCTGGCCTTGCCCAGCTGTCCTGTGGATCAAGCCCACCCAGATCTACCAGCTTTCAAAGAAACCAAGTGCCCAATTAAATTATTCTACATTTACTATACCCAATTTTGATCCTTTAAAAAAAATCTTATTCATAACAGAATTTATACAAGACTTTATTTTCTCGTTAATGTCCAGTGAAGGCCTTTGCCTTTTACTTCCTTTCCATCTACCGAGGATCCTGGGTTTAGAGAGGGGTTGACTATCCCTGCAGTCCTGGCCAGACCCCACAGGTGACTTGTCCTAAGGGTATGCTCACCTAGGCTCTGGGCTGCAGCACCCTCCTGCTCTTGGGAGCAGTCAGAGGTTGGGTAAAAACTCCGTGGCCCCCAGAATCCCTCAGCCACTTCCTCTGCAGATAATCCAACAGGGGGTCTGCCTGTGGGGCTTCTGGGAAGGCTCCCTGAGAGAAGTATACAGGTGCCAGGTACTGGGGGCAGCTAGGAGGACTAGCAGTCTCCATGAAGAACATGGATCAGGCAGGCCCCTTCCCAGAGGCCAGGGCTTCAAGTGTGCTCTTTGGTTCCAGGGACATGGAGTTAGGAAGAGAGTTGGTGTCATATTCAAAGACCTTTGCCGAATGCCCAGGAGGATAGGGATTTATCCTCCTGACCTTTAGCAGGGATGATTTTTAGGGGATGCTGGATACAGGAATGTGGGTGGGGTGGGCACAGCCTGCCACCCAGCTCACTCATCCTCAGACACTAGAGAGATACCTGGAGGTTCTACATAGATCCTGATACACGGAAAGGCAAGCCCAGCTCCAGCTGTATTGATTTCAACTGGCTCTAAGTTCAGCTGTCCCGGATACTCAGGACATCCCCTCCTCTACATCGCTGCTGAGAAATCTCTGTGGTACGCATGGCCCCTGAGGAGAGCACACTTGGAGGGGAAGGAGAAGCTGTCAGCCTGCCCCAAGGAAAGGAACCCACACATGGGGCTTGTGGCGTTGGCTCAAGCTGGCTCTTCCATTCTTAGGCTTATATAGAAAATCCTTCAAGACCACTCTTCAAAATCACCCCACCAAAAGTCATGGCTCCTGGGACCTGCCTCACGGTACCAAGTTTCCGAACTCAGATTCTTTAATCAAGGCTGTATGATTAATTAATCATCTGTTATTCTCGTCCCGCTGAACTGGCTGCAGGTGAACATGACCCAGTGCCCAGTGGAGGTTCTGCACACAGTGGTAGCAATAACCGCACGTCCCCAAAGACAGCCCTGATTTATCCTAGAGGCCTGGGAAGTTGACAAGGCTGTAGGTCTCGCAAATGCGCGTACTAAGGCTGCAGCCGCCTGTTTATGGGCTTTCCACCCTTGCCCCAGCTATACCTGCCATGATGTTCTCCACCACAGAAACGAAGTAGGCAGGCTTGCTGAAGGTAGGAGGGTTGTCATTCTCATCCTGGAAGGGAAGCCCACAGATCAATCAGTGTGTCTTGGAGGTACTTGGCCAACTGTCCAAAGTGGGAACCAAGGGGTCTGTTTGGGCTGGCTGGCTCCCAAAGCCGAGTCCCCATGCTCCCATGCACTTGACCCTCCCTCCCAGGCGAGTCAAGACATAGAGAAAGGGTCTAGAAACTCTGCTGAGATGAAGGGAAAGGGCTGGAGAGATGGTTCAGTGGTTAAGAGCACTGGCTGCTCTTCCAGAAGACCCAGCTTCAATCCCAGCATCACAACTATCTAGAACTTCGGTTCCAGTGAAGCTGATGCCTTTTCCTGGCCTCTGCAGGCACTAGGCACACATGTGGTACATAGACATTCATGCAGGCAACACACCCATCCACATAAAAAAATTTTTTTTAATCAAAAAGTGAGGGGGAAAGGCATGTCTACACCAAAGATGCTAAAGTGTGCAGGGGTGGGCAGTGTTGAGGCTATTCCCAGGGTCAAGGCTCCAGCCCTGGACTGGCTGTAAATGGGGTTAGACAGACACCCTGATCACACATGAACACCAGTTTCTCACCCTCTGTCTCCACCTGGCCTGCAGCCTGTCACCTGCCAGTTCTGGAGAATGTCTTCCTGTAGTGGCTAGGGATGGGGGAGGAGGCCTGGCTGCGGGGCTGGACCAGGTAGGGATGAGCCCTGCTGTGGTGGGAACCAGAGCCAGGTGCAGCCCACAGCTCCTCCACCGGCTCCCTAAACTCTTCCATCAGAGGAGCGAGCCTTCCTGCCTTTGAGACTCTCATCATAGCCAGCGACTTCTGCAATCGCTCACCAAGAATTCCTCCCAGTTGTCCTCTTCACTGAAGACTGTCTAGCTCCCTTGGCTCCATGCTTCCCTCCTCAGCTCAATAGAGCAGCGAGAAGCTCAGGAGCTGGCTGAGTGCCCCTCTCCCGTCCCCCCCCATCACAATGTTCAGTGGGCCCCACGACTAGATCCTCAGAGCTCAGGGAATGGGGAGGGAGGTGTGGGAACTCTTTCTGAACTGTTACATTTCCTTCTGCATGAGGGAGCCAGGGAGGGATGGGACAAAGCTGCCTGGCTCTCCTCTCCTTGGGACTATAGACAACCTCAGCCTGCTGCCATGGTGAGTTCCCAGAATCAATGGGAACGCAATGTCTCCCAAATCCATCCACTACTCTGTCCTGCATACAGGTTCACTCTCTTCCCCCAAAAACCTGGGAGCCTCGAGACTCTTCTGACGTCCAATGTCCCCACAGGTCACTTGGGACTCACCCAGGCTCCTGGCGTGGGCTCAAGTGCTTTGGGTGCACACATATATTGAGACTTCTGCTCGGCTGCATTAAGCAGTGCCGAGAATGTCAGCGACAGAGCACAAGGCAGAAACTTATTAGCGGTGATATTTCCCCGGATTCTGGTGCTGCACTCGCTATTAGTTCTAATTCAGTGGCTCCCTCTATAAAAGCTTATTGTCCCCTAATGGGAAATCTACAAACCGAGTTTGACTTCTTTATTAAAAACCAACAAGCAGCGGACGAGAAGGAATCACCTGGCTCCTCTCACCTGCCCCTCCTTGCCCAAGCCTGAAGGTGTTCCATCGCCTCTCCCCATGCCAGCCTGCGTGGGAAGACCTCCGCCAATTATTCAATGAAAGCTGTTTCTGTTATTTTTTTTTTTCAGGCAAGAGAAAATCCTTTTGGCCAAGGGAGGAGGCAGCTTAGCAGAGTGACAGCTACTTAAGAATCACCCACGTGCAAAATCTACCCGAAGGCGGTGACCTTTTCAAGTGTGGTCCTTAGACACGAGTGACTACGCTGTCCAAATGCCCTGCCTGGGAGCCGGAGCCTGTTCTCTCAGAGCCACGGGGGCACCTGTCTTTGTTGCCGGCTGCTCCTGCTGTCAGATGGCTGGGGTAGACTCAAGGGAAGTGCAGACCCCCAAGGGTTTTGCTGACAGTACCAGGGGGACGTGAAAGAGGGGGCCCTTCTGTTCAGCTGGGGCTCACTAGCTTGCCTAATGGAGAGTGGTGGAGCTTGCCCTCACCCCCAACATGGAGCATCTCCTGCCTGGGATCGGGGCAGGAAGGCTGGCCTTCCACTTCCTGTTTGCTCTGGTTCCCAGGAGGGGCTGAGGCAAGAAGAAAAGAGGCCATGTCAGGGCTCTTCAATGAGCCTCAGACAGCAGAGTAGAGTCTGGGTTAGCCTGGTGATGCCTAGTGCGGCCCCTTAACAGAAAGCAGCAATAGTCCACAGTCCACCCCAGCAGGGGGGTCACAAGCGAGCAGAGTTTTGGCCCTCATCAGGACCACTAGGTAAGAACTGCGCTTTGGTTACTCTATTTTGGTTTATTGAGATAGGGTATCAATTTATAGCCCAGGCTAGCCTGGAATCGACTATGTAGCACAGGCTGGTCTTGAACTCATGACTATCCTCCTGCCTCAGCTTTTCAGGTTACAGGCATGAGCTCTAAGAACCACACTTTATTTGATAAGACACTGGCTGGCTCAGTTAATCCTATTCACGGGGTCGGGGTGGGGTCTCTGAAGAGCACTGGGCTGAGTCACATATGGGTGAGGATGCCTTAATCTTCCCAGCCTGTGACTATGGAGAGAAAAAAAGTCAGGTCAGATGTTCCTTGGGTGTGGGTTCAATTCCAGCTCGGTCACTGGTAAGCACACGGAAGCAGAGGCGTTTTTCTCCACTGACCTCAGCTTCCTCTGCCAAGGGCCTAAAAGAAACTATGTGACAGGAAGCCCTGGCTCCATGGTGGAGCCCTGGGGCTGTTCAGTTTTCACATGGCTGACTGTGCCTACCTAGGCCAGAGGAGACCCCTTTAAACTGCCTTCCTAACCTCCCTTGTTCTAATGAGTGTCAAATGTCAACTTGACACAGACTAGAGGCATCTGATGGAGTCTCCTCAAGAGACCAGCCTGTGGCCCCATCAGAGGGACTGTCTTGATCCACAGTTGATATGGAGATGGCCCAGCTCATTGTAGGTGGCTCCAGCCCTAGGCAGGTGGGCCTGGGCTGTATAAAAAAGCTAGCAAAGGCCTGGCAGTGGTGGCACATGCCTTTAGTCCCGGAATGTGTGAGGCAGAGGCAGAGAGATCTCTGTGAGATCGAGACCAGCCTGGGCTACAGAGTGAGTACCAGGAAACACCAGGACTGTTACACAGGGAAACCCTGTCTTGAAAAACCAAAAGAGAGAGAGAGAGACAGAGAGAGAGAGAGTATGAACCTTAAGTGAGCCAGAGAACAAGCTAACACGCAGTGCTTCTTCATAGTTTTTGCATAATTTCCTGCCTTGACTTCCTCTCAGTGATGGACTGTGACCTGGAAGTGTAAGTCAGATAAACCCTTTCCTCCCCAGGAAGGGTTCCTTTTGTTCACAGTGTTCTATCAAAGCAGCAGAATGAAACTAATACACTCCCCTGCCACCCTTACCCCTCCTAGCTCCCTGTCCCAAAGCCTAGAGGGTCCTGCTCAGCATGCCCCTACTCTCCAGGGCTGCTGTTGGCAGGACAAGTGTCTGTCCCATCATCTGTGATGACGGGCAACATGCCAGGAGCTGCCTGAGTGGTCTCAAGCCCATCTTGTGGTAACACAGAGACAGGCACCACGATTGTCCCCACATACAGATGAGGAAACGGAGCAGCGAGAAGCCCAGAACATACAGTGGGTAGTGGCATCAGGTTCTAAGTCCCATACCCCCAGGAAGAGCTGTGCTCCTCCGTTATTCCACGTCACTTGGGGATGTGGCCCCAGTGTCTGTCACTCCTTTCCGTTCCCCAGGCTTCATGTGCCTCAGTTGCAGACAGAACGCACAGCGGGGGTGGTGGGTGGGAGAGAAGCTTGGGTGGGTCAAGGGTCAATGTGTGACTCTGAGGAGGGCCGGGTTGGTGATTATGATCAAGATGGGGAAACTAAGGCCAGGCTGGGAGGCATGGCCAGGGTCAGGTCATGTGATGAGCACTAGACAGGGTCATCACTACTGGGGCACATTCTGGCTCTTTGGTGCTACCCTGTTGGGTTAAGGCAGAAGGTTGTGGGTTCAAGATAAGCCAGTGTTATATAGAACCTCCATGAGGCTCCTCTTCTCCTTTGCCATTCTCTGAGGTAAAATCCTGACCCTCTGAACGTCCCTGAGCTGTCCCTATCTCTGCATAGACCCCTTCCCGGTCACCCCAGCATCCTGCTCCCATGTGCCCACCCCTGGGAGCTTTCTCAAGCACCACTGAGAGTTCTCGTCACCTCAACTCCACCCTGGTCAGTCAGGAAGTAGTGTCTCCTGTCCTGACAAGACTTGTCTGCTAGGAAGCTGGTCCCAGCCTCAGGCTGATTAAAGGGCTGGTGTGAGGCTGCCCCAGAGGCCGCCTGGAGCTGGCTGTGACAGGAAGGTCAGCTGCAAGCCGGCTGTGGGGACCTTCCTGAGCTAGTGTTCCACACACCCCCCGCCCGGTATGTCCCAGCTGATAGCCTGATTGAGTTCTCCAGAGTGCTAGCTGCCAGCACTCCCACCCACGTTCACTCACCCTCTGTTGCAAATAGGGAGGGGCTGGGCCAGTGTGTGCTCAGGTGTGTGTGTGCGTGTGGGGTGGTCCCAGGAGGAGAAGACCTGGGGGCCCTGCTGTCAGGCCATGCTGTGTCCCCAGCGTGGCCGGGGGAGCGGCACATGGCAAATGAGCCAGTGTGGAGATGGATTCGGGCACTGATAATTTCAGACAGGAACGCGCTGAGGTGTGTTTGATATTCATGTCAGGACAGGCAGCGGATTGTGCTCAGGTCCATTTCTATATCCAGAGAACCAGAGAGAGAGGAAGGAAAAAGGAGGAGAGGGACAAAGAGGAACAGGGAAGAGGAACAGCAACTTTCCCATCATTCCTTTGGGCTCCATGGAATGTGGCTTCTAAGGAAGAGCCCTCCACCAGCCCCCTCCTTGTCTCCCCAGCCTCGCTTTCCAGAGTGGATCACAAGGCTTCATGCAGAGCCAAGGCAGGGCCATTCATCTCTCAGTGAGCTCCAGGGCCCTGGGTCTCTCTGGCCACATGTGCAGGTGCCTCGGCAGCTGAAGCAATGGTACAATGTGCTGGGAGCAGGATTTAGGACAGTTGCAACCATGGGGACACAGCCCTTTCCCACCAGGCAGAGGTGAGGCCTCCAAGAAACATTCACCACCCCTCACCCTGGAAATGTAAGGCCAGTGTCCCTGGATACTTACAAACACCTCAATGGTGACAGGGACGGTGCTGTAGAGAGGGGGGCTGCCAGCATCCTTGGCCATGACTGTTAGGTATATCAGTCCATTGGGTATCTGTTCGTAATCCAGTGGGCGGCTCACGCTGATTACTGGAATAGCAGAAACAAGGACCTTAACAAGCAGAGTCCAGCTGCCTGGATGCAGTCTCCCTTGGGTACAGGCAGCATGGTGAGTTTCCTGGACCTTCCTTGGCTTAGTGACTGCCAGCGCTAGGCTCTGTGCTAAGCACACCAAGAGGTCACTATTGTGGTAACTAGGCAACTTTGCCATCATTCCTCTGGATGCCATAGAACATGGCTGCCGGGGAAGAGTCCGCCACCATTTCCCATTTCTTTAGATGGAGACTAGGCCCTCAATGAAGGCAAGGCTCTGGCCTGAGAAGGCTGGGAGGAAGCCACACAGACCTGCCCACAGGACAGTTAGGTTCATTCAATGTGCCTCCCCCATGGACTCTAGTCACCTCAGGCTTCCTGCTGTACCTGCACAGTTGGCCATGGGCCTAACTAAGATACAGAGAAAGGTCTGCCTGGTGTGCGCTAGCTCTTGGGTTTGGGGAGATATGACCTCTGGCCATATCCTACTCCAGCCACAGGGGCCCAGCGGCTTCCAGAAAAGTGCAGGGTGTATGGGAGTTGTAGGGTGCTCCCACCCCTGGAGGGCTATGACTGCAAGGGACCCACCAACCCTCTTCCCAGCTGGGTCCTCCACACTGCCCGACTCGCACCTCCGTAGCCTTCATAGATGCTGATGTCGAAGTAGCTGCCAAAGGCTGACGCGTTGACGATGCTGTAGGTAATCTGGTTGTTGGGAGGGGAGTCTTCATCTGTTGCCTGGAAGGAACAGGGCAGACACGGCCCGGTGAGCTCACCAAAGATATGGGGCCAGGACAGCGTGGTGGAGAGGCAGCCCAGCTCCTCTTGGCTCTTCTTTGGATGGTGTAGCTCAGGTCACCTCCTGGCCCAGGACCTCAGGGACCTTCTTATTCCTCAAAAGGAACTCACTCTCTGGCTCCTGGCAAAACTCTGTTCCCTCCACTTTGGCTCTTCCAGGGGATGCCTGGCATATCAATGTCCCATATTCTCTGTTCCAGCTGCAACACCTCAGGTCATAGCTGGCCCTCCAGACTGCTACGATTGCTATTCAGTTTGTTCCCAAAAGTTCATGTGTTAATGGCTTGGTTCTCAGTGTGGGTAGTATTGAGAGGTAGTGGAACTTTTGAGGGGTGGGGCCTCATGGGAGGTGGTTATGTCATTGGAAGTTCTGCAGTTTTAAGGGACCCTGATCAAGATCAAGTTACTATAGAAAAGCATGCCTGACCTTGACTCTGTCCTGTTTCCTATCTAGCTGTGCGAGTTTCCTCGCCTGATCCACCATGATGCTGTCTACAACACTGCGAGGCAGCCAAGGGGCCCTAAGCAGAGGTCAAATTGATGGGCATACACAGCACTTTGCTTCCTTTATAAAGTATGCAGCCTTAGCTACTGCACTCCAGCAAAAGAAAACAGATCAAGACTGGGGTCCTTGGGTATCCTGCTAGCGCCCTCAGGCCCACTGCAAGTTCTTATAATTGCTGCTTGCAATTAGTCCGCCGGCCTTATGTGTGCCGGGCCCTCGGGCTCTTGAGTGCAGCAGCATGCCTGGCTTGGCGCACAGTAGGTTCCTACTAAATGCATGTTGTATGTAAATAAGGAGGGAAGCAAATATTCAGAAAGGGACCAGGGACCCTTCTTCCTCTGACTGTGGGGACCTCTTTCTAGAGTGTCTCTGACTCTGGAGAGCCTTCAGGGCTTTTCAGAACGCTGGCTGTACCTACAGCCGAGTCAAAGGGAAGGGCAAGGTCTTTGGGGAAATCATGGCAGGCTAGGTGGCTCACATCTTTTGTGCACCCATGCCCACACTTTACCCTTGCCTTCATCGTCGTTTGTTTCAAAAACAAGCTCCAAGGAGAGAGCCTGGGTCCTGTCACTTTGGATCTGAGGATGGGGAAGCAGTGAAGGGACGTGAAGTCTCTGGTTAGAGATCACTGCTATGCGTTAGGGACTTGCTGCAGGGGAACTTAGGCAGAACAGAGCCTCATTTCAGGTGGGCCCTGCTCTCTCCCCACAGGCTATGCCTTCCCTGCCCATCTCTCCCTTGCTTCTCCTTTTGTGGTTTCTGTGGCTACTTTATATGTGTGTGTACATTCTCAAGTATGTGTGTGTACATGTGTGCAGATATATGTGCACCTGTGTGAGTGTGTGTGGAGGCCAGAGGTTGACATCACGTGTCTTCTTCATTGTTCCTTGCCTTACTTTTGAGAGAAGGTCTCTCCCCCGCCCCCCCCGCCACCACCTTGGTTTTTTGAGACAGGGTTTCTCTGTGTAACTATCCTGGCTGTCCTGGGACTTACTCTGTAAACCAGGCTGACCTCAAACTCATGGCAATCCACCTGCCTCTGCCTCCTGAATGCTGGAATTAAAGGCATGCACCACCACCTCCCAGTGAGGTTCTCTCTCACTGAAATTAGACCTTGCCAATTGGCTAACATGGATCTTCCTGTCTCCCTTCCTCAGCACTGGGATCACAGGTATGAGTCAGGTTTTACAGGGGAGTTCAGGCCTCGGCTCAGGACCTCATGTTTGATGGCAGGCCCTTTCCTACTGAGCCATCTTACCATGCTAATGGTGGTCTTGCAACAGGACTGACATCCCACCCTATGGCCTTGAAAGGGGCATGGGGGGTGTCTTTAGGCTAAATGGCCTGACATCTGGGTTGAGGCAAACACGCTGAATGTGTCCCTTCTGGGTCTCTAGGGGCAGGAGGTGATGCTCAGAGGAGCTCCAGGCATGTAGATGGGAGTCTGGTACCACCTGCAAGAACTCAGAAGGAGATAACAAGTGCAGGGCTCCTGGGCCTTACCCTGAGCCGCACCAGCTGCGTGACAGATGGCTCATTCTCCCTCAGGGCCCCCACATAGGCATCCTTCTGGAAGGTGGGCACATTGTCATTGACATCCAGCACATTGATCCGGACCCGGCCTGTGGTCTCCTCACCACCTCCATCCCGGGCAATGACAGTCAAGGTGAAACGCTGGATAAGTTCATAGTCCAGCCGAGCTATGAGTACGATGAGCCCCGTGTCCTTGTCCAGCGAGAACCTGTGTCAGGGAGGGAGGAGGGAGAGGATGCCAGGATTAAAGCAAGTTGTGGGTGAGCTCCAGTAGGGGCCAAGGACTAGGTGACAGGCCCCTCTCGGTGAGGGGGAGCTTTGTCCACTGGGTGTGTTTAGATAATATAGAACTGGGGATACAAATTCTGCCGTCTGATAGTTGGAGAAGGGTGCTGGGTCCTCTTTTGGAGCTGATACTGTCATTTGAAGGAGGGAATCAACCTTTGGGAAATTCACGGCGATCCACCTGCCTCTGCCTCCTGAATGCTGGAATTAAAGGCATGCACCACCACCTCCCAGTGAGGTTCTCTCTCACTGAAATTGGATCTTGCCAATTGGCTAACATGGATCTTCCTGTCTCCACTTCTCAGCACTGGGATCACAGGTATGAGTCAGGTTTTACAGGGGAGTTCAGGACTCAGCTCAGGTCCTCATGGTAAGAGTGTTCTAGGGATCATGAGGGTCAGTGAGACCAACCCTCCAGCTATCGCCTTTAAGCGCGCCCTTTAGAAATCCATGTGAGCTGCCAGGACCGTGTGTATGCTCTGCCTGTCCAGCAGCTGCCAGCATTCAAGCCTGGAAGGCCGCTTGGGAAACCCTGGGTCCAGAGATGGGAAGAGAGGAGAGAGTCAGGATGGCCAGGCCCCATGACCACTGGGCTCCTGAGAGCGATACTGCCCTGCGCATCCAGCCACTGCTATATGTCCACCTAGTGTTGGGGCCTCTGTCACAGAGTGTCCAGCATTGCCAGTGACACCTAATAGGGTCCCAGTTTCTCCTTGATCATTCATGGACTGTCTGGGCTGTTAATGCTAGTTCACAGCCAGACTGCCTCACTTGGTTGGGATTTCAAATATATGTGATTATTCTCTCTCTCTGTATATATGTATGTATGATAGTGTGTATGCAAGTGTACTTGTTTACGCATGTGTATGGAAGCCAGGGCTCCACTTTGGCTGTCCTTCCTCAGACGCCATGCCATCTACCTTGGGTTTTTTGTTTGTTTGTTTTTTGTGTTTTTTTTTTTTTTTTTGTGACAGGGTCTCTCACTGACCCAGAGCTCAGGCTGTCTGGTCTGTGAGCCCCACAGGGCATCCTCCTGTCTCTCCCTTCTCTGGGATTACAAGCATGTAGCACCACACCTGGCTTTTTCACACGGGTTCCAGGGGGATCAAACTCAGATCCCCATACTTGCATGAAGTACATTCCTGACCGAGGTGTCACCCCAGCCCTAGGCTGCTCTGTGACTTCAACTAGGCCTTTGAACATTTTCGATTGGGAGGCCTTCCTGGCCTCTGATAAACTAATGGCAAGAGGCAGACCAGGTCTAGATGAAGGACTGCATTACCGCTGTGTGCAGGGAAGCACAGAGGCAAGCGGTCCATCTTGTAGCTGCTGTATGCCAAGAGTCACTCTCCTGGTAGAGGCCATGTATAGAGGCCTAGCCCTGTTACCTATCAGCTGTGTGAATTTTTGTAAGTCACCCAGCCTCCTGGAGCTGCGATTTCCTGTCGGATGGAAGTGAGGAGAGTTCTGAGGACTGAACTCCCTATCAGTGACAAGGGAAGGTCCAGGACCCAGGCCGATGCACAGTGAGTGTTTGACAGAGAACCTGGCACACACTCAGGCCTCAAAGGTCCTCTGTGGCTGCTGGTGGCAGGAGGAGCAGTGTTCAAACTTCTGGGCCTCATAGATGCCTGCTTCTCCACTCCCAAAGCTATGTCCAGAGAAACCCTGTACCAGGGAGCTTAGGGGCTTAGCCAACTGGTTTCAGCTAGAGCCAGACAAACAAGCTCATTTTAGAGCAGTGGTTCTCAACCCGTGGGTCGCGACCCCTTTGGGGGTCGAATATCAGATATTTACACTACGATTTATAACATTATCAAACTTATAGTTGTGAAATAGAAGCAAAAATAATTTTATGGTTGGGGGTTACCATAGCATAAGGAGCTGTATTGAAAGGTCACAGCATTAGGAAGGTTGAGAACCACAGTTCTAGGGTTCAGATTCTCAGAGCTCCCCTGGGCACAGGGCAGTTTGTTAGACTCTATGGGTTGTCAGAAGCTGCTGCCAAGAGGCCGGAGCAGGAACTCACCTGTCAGGGTCGTCACTGAAGAAGTAGTTGACTTCCCCAAAGGTGCCCACATCATTGTCGGTTGCCTGCAGCGGTAAAAGGGGAGACGGTGAGTGGCAGACCAGGAAAGGGCCCAGGCCACCCATGTCCCTTCGATGTGCCTCCTGTGGCCCAGCCAAATTGCCCAGAGCCCATGCTGTTCGGCAAGGTGGTCACTGGTCATAGCCGACTGTCAAGTCACATGGGGGAGCATAGTCCTTCTGGAAGGCTTTGGTGGCTAGGGTCATTGGCTTCTGTTTCACCCTGGACACGGCTGCAATCTAGAGTGCAGGCCGAAGATGCTGTCCAGCTTTTCCTTTCTCCTCTCTTCTGTCTTGCAGATTCAGCAGGTCCTCCCCATAGATAGGCACCGTCCTCAACCTGAACTCTGGCCCCTTCCTAGGCTAATGCTTTGGAGCTGGCTAGCTGTGCCTTGCCCCCAGGTACCAGTTGGCTGGGCTGACCTTGGGGCTCACTTACATCGACTTTATTCTCAGGCTTCTCTTCAAGATTGTATGTGAATAGAGATGGTAGCTAAAAATACGTTTTAATGCCCCTCTGCTCAATATTTTCTGAGGTTCTTTTTTAAAAGCTCCCAGATTCTATGAAATCTATTAAATTCTACGTTCTTTATAATAAACCTGAATTTTCATGAGAAGCTAATGTGTGCTCGGTATATCCAGTTCCGGAAGGCAGATAGATGAATAATATATTTCTATCCCAAATGAATGAAATGAAAAATATGTTTATACCCAGAGAATTAAGACCTTAGTTAACCAGAAAATGTGGCTATTCATAAAGATGCCATTTCTGAGGGCTCTGGGCTGCCTGCTTTCGGGGCACTGCCTCCTGAACCCAGTTTCCATTCAATGTCTCCACAGCAATGGTCCTATAGTCTGTACAGACAGCCACCCCTCCCCCCCATCCTCCACCATGATCCCAGCCAGGTTCAGAGCTGGGTTAAGCTCCTCAGTGTATATGCTGTGCTGAGTTGATACAGAGACACTGACTCCCCGAGGGCCTCCCCTGCCTGAGCCACTCCTCACGACAACTGCCATGACTAGAGACTTAGTGCACCCCCCAGAGATGCCATTCTCATAACAAACCCAAATGATAGATGGGGAAGCTGAGGCGCCACAAAAGTCCATCATTTACCCAGGTATCACAGCTTGAAACAAAGCTCACTTTGCATCCCATGCCCCTGGCTGCTGAGTGGAGTCCTCCAATCCCAGAGGAGCACTGCTCCAGAAGGAAAGGAGCCTGGGTATTCCAGGGCAGAGGCGACCAAGGCGCTCCTGGTGATACCTTTGTTCTCCCCCTTCCAGAGATGGAGAAAGGAAGATTGGCAAAACTACATGCCCTTCATTCCTAAGTCCCAGGGGCAATGCAGCATCCAGGGTGTCACCAGATGCCAGCACTGTTTCTGTGTCTGAGGAAAAACTGATACCATGTCATGGAGTCCTTTGGTGGGGGCCGGAGTGGATGGAGGCACAAGATGGCCCTGGGGAACCAAACAGCATCCTCCTCTGTTTGAGGAGAGGGTTGGTGATACTGTAGAGTGGGGCCTCCACCTGCTGGGCTCTGGCTGCCACAGTGCCTGGTACACAGAAAGGACAGGTGTTCCCTGGTGCCAAGAAAGGAATGGGCAACATCTAGCAGGAAAAGGAATGTGGGGCAGGAAACATGAAGAGAGAGGGAAGGAGGAAGGAACGATGGTTAATCATGCTTGTCAGTGTGATTGGATCTGGGATCAAATAAAAGATAAGCTGCTGGGCACACACGTGAGCATTTTTCTTGAGTGGGTTATTTAAAGTGGGAAGACACGTGCTAGATGTGGGAGATATGCCACACAAAAGGAGCTGGAAGAGGAAGCTTCAACTTTGCCTGTTCGCCTTCACTCTTGAGGGGCAGTTCTTCTACTTTAACGCTGCTGCTGTTATTGCTGCTGGTGGTGGTGTGGTTCCTTCGCTGATATCAGAACCCATCTTCTTTAGGCTTCCAAGCAGACTGGAAACCAGCAGCTCTCCAGGAATCCTCTAGACCTTCAGGGCTAGGTGGGACTGCTGAGGCACCCAGCCTTGTAGAAGGAGCAGCCACTGAGTTCTCGGCTTCACCATGTACAACAGCCATTGTTGAACTACCCAGACCTTGTCATGTAAGCCAATCTAATAAATTGCCCTTCAGTACATATTCATTCTATTGGTTCTGCTCCCCCGACTAATACAGAAGGATTTAAAAGGCACTCAAAGGAAGGGGAGTCACCCACAGAGGAGAAGGGCAAAGCGACCCAGCAGCCACACACACACATCCCTGCCTTGAAAGAAGGTCCACATAGGTCTGGGTACTTGCCCTTCACTCTTTGGGGGCTCCTAAACACTTGCACATAAACTGCTGAGACAGGAAGAACTGCTGAGCTCCCCTAGTCCGGCATCTTCTCTCCGGAGTTTGGGTCTAGAACAGTTGAGGCACAGGGGAGTCTACTGATAAGACCCTAGGGATCAGCTGAGATCATCTTAATGCAGACGCTGGCCTCTTGCCCTAAGGCATACCCTCCCTTCCCTGTGTGGACTGGACTCGGTATAGCTTCCAAAGAGCCTGGTTGGTCCCTGGGGTCCTCTCATGGCCTGATCAGGCCACCAAGGCTGACAAGGGAACATTTGTGAGCCCTTTGGTGTCACCATCTAATGATTGTGTGAAATATGTAGGCCCAGGACCAAGGTATCCGCCGGCTTTCATTTCTCGACTGTATGAAGCCAAGGTGAGGTCAAGAACTCTGTGCCTTATGAGGTGGGGAGGGGAGCGGTTTCCAGCCTGTCTAGTTTATGGTCCAGTTCAGGCTGGACCACAGACAACGCCAAGGACGGCATAGGCTGTGCTGCCTATATATATAGGGCCAGGCTTAGGGCCCTTCTCTGGCCTGTCTTACCCACTCCTGCTTTCCTTGAACCCAGCCTTGGTTAATGCTTTAACCTGCAGCCCCTTTTAGCCTGGGCACCCCTGATGCTGACAGATGTATCTGAAGCCTAGCTTAGGCCTGTAGAAGTACTTATGTATCTGTCTATAGGTACATCTATGCCCATCTGCATGGTGTAGAATAATAAATGAACCCATGTGTCTCTGTGTGTCTATATGTATATGTACATGTATATATGTATACATAGGTAGGCATATTGTATATATGTGTTTGTGCATGTGTGTATATGTATGCATGTTTATGGGACATGTGTATGTGTGTGAACATATATACATATGTACATGTAAGGCATGTCTGTGTGTATATGTGTCTGTATGTATATGTGTGTTCATGTGTTTGTTTCTATGTGTGCATATGTGTTCTTGGAATATTTGCACACACATGTCTGTGTTTGTAGAGACCAGAAGTCAATCTCAGGCATTCTTCCCGGGAGCCCCCTTGCTTGAGACAGGGTCTCTCACTGGGACCTGAGGCTTACTGATCAGATGAGACTGGCTGGCCCGTGAGCCTAGGGATGCTGTCCCTACCTCCCAGTGCTGGGATTACAAGCAGGTGCCACCACACTCAACCTTTTATAGAGGTGCTGGGAGGTGAACTCTGATCCTCATGCCTGTGCAGTCAGCACTTGACTGGCCGAGCCATCCTCCCAGCGCTGTTAGTTCCTTTAATTTTGACCACATCCCGACAAGGTGGGTAACTGTAACCCATCCCCCACTATGGCTTCACTATCAAATGTCCCCACATGCGGATGCATTGAAGGCTTGTTCTCCAACTGGGGATGCTATTTTGGGAAGTTGTAGAAACTTTGGGAGGTGTAGCCTAGAGGGAGGAAGTAGGTCACAGGGGGCAGGTCCTTGGAGTATATTGCATCTGGCCCTTTCCTGTCATTTTCTTGTGTGCATCCTTCAAATAATGAAGGACCACATCCAGCACATACTGCTATCACCAGGATGTTCTGTCCAAGGGCATGAGACCAAATGACCATGGGTTGAACTCTGAAGCCATGAGCCAAAATAGATCCTCTGTCCCTCAACTTGTCCTGCCAGGCATTTTGGTCTCTGTTATAGAAAAGCAACTTTTACCAATGATTAAACAGAAGTTACCTGTCTTCACGCCCCCATTTAAACCCATTTGGTGCCTTGAGGGACACAGGACCCGAGTGCTATCCTCAGAGTTGGACATCCAGCTCTCTACTGCCCATCTGCCACCGAGTACAGTCAGGCAGCTGCTGGCCTGCCTCCATCCCGCCCAGCTCTGACTGCTTGAGCACCCAGTAAGTTGTCCTCTTCCCCAGACTTGCCCACAGCAACTCTCTGAAGTTTATGGCCAGAGCAAGTAACAGACAGGACATGGCTCACCTCAGGACATGGCCAAAGGACTGTAGATAGAGAATATAATCCTCTCCAGATAAAACACCCTCTTTCCTGCCACAGTCTAGAAATGAGTACATGGTTATCCTGCAGGAGACTCCTGTGGCCTCTGGATCAGGTAGGTGACTGCGGGGATGATGGGGAGGTGGTTTAGTTGGCCGCACAGGTGTCTCAGATTGACCTGGCTGACCTGGCTGGTTGTGAACACCTCAACAAGTCTCCAGTACCTGTTTCTGGCACTTGTGTCAAAACCACCATCCCATCTTGTGTTTCCTGGATGCTGGGTTGACACTCACATATGGACGGAGACATACTAGTACATTTTTCCAGCCGTCAAGGTTCTTGAAGGGCTTTAGGGGCAAGATATAAATCTGATGGCCAAAATGACTGTTCTCCACAGGCAGTAGAGAGATGGCTCAGCAGTTAAGAGCACTAGCAAGCGCTTCATGAAGCTTGCTGCTGAGCAATCAGCATGGCTTCATTGGCGACTCACTGCCCTCTGTTTTGTATACTGATGGAGCAGAAGTCCAATATGCTAGTCCTTTGACAAAATGTATGACTTCACTTCATGGTAAAAGACTTTGAGTTCTATGTAAACAACACAGGCTCTTCGAGAGGACCTGAGTTTGGATTCCAACACCCACATCAGGCAGCTCACAATGGCCTATAACCCCAGTTCCAGGGAGTCTGATGCCATCATCTAACATGTGTAGGTACCTGTACACATATAACACACACACACACACACACACACGAATAAATGATCTTTAAAAAAATAACTGTCCTTTTCTGCTAAAAACAAAACAAAACAAAAAGCCTCAAAGGCTCCTTGTTCCTTGATGAGCTAATCCAGACCAATAGTCTAATGTCTAGAATAGCCACAGCGCAGCTGGCCTTTGTTCCTGTAGCCACATCTTCCCTGATGCACCTGAACTCTTCTCATTGTTCATTACTCCACCCTTTCATTTAACACTCTGCTCTACCCATCAGGACCCACCCCCAAATGCCCCTTCCCTTAGAGAACTCTGAACATTTGCTGGTCGTGGCCAAGAGTCCTTGGTCACATCTCTCTTGGAATGCATGGCACAGTCTGGGGACCTGAACATCACTCATGTGCCCCCACTTCCTTCCTGGTGAACAAGCTCAGATCCAGCTTGCTGTTACTTGCGGCATCATGCGTGGACTCAGTCTTTGCCAATGGAGAGAAATCCCATTTCTAGCCAAAGCGTTAGCGCGTTGGGCTTCTGCGCCATAAGCAGATGCTCCTGTGGCCAGTGAGGAGCCATGTGAATTGATTAGGGGCAACCTGGGGTTCATGAAGCACCTCAGACTCTGGCTACTTCTGAAAACCAACTGGTCACAGCCTGGAGAGGCATGACTCTTTTGGGGGGAACCGCAGACAGAGCACAGTGGACATGAAGGGCAGATGGAGGCCAGCTGGCTTACCCGGAGGCTTCCTGTAGCGCCTGCCTGCCCTCCCTCACTACTCAGTAAATTCTTTCTAGCTTTTCCAATGTGCCAGATGCTGTAGTAGGAACCAAAGTGTTAAGTCCTCTTTGAAAGGTGACTTATGATCAGAATAAGGAGTTAGATGGTTGAGAAAGAACTAGCTAGATAGTGGAACACAGGCTCTAGAGCCATGAGGGGATATGGCAGAGAGTGAGCTCTCGGAGGGAAGAAGCTTGGAGAGGCTGAACTGAATGGCAGAAGGGCCTGTGGTAAGGGTCCTGGTGTCTACAGGACAGCTACTGGCTGTGCATAGCAGGGCACCCAGACCTGGAGACTCAGAACATCTTTGCCTTCCCACCAGGCTTCCCACAGACTAGAAGGAATTAAGGTGGGTCACAAGCTATCCCCACGGTCAGTGCCTGCTTCCAGGGCTAAGCACCTGTCTCTATGGCCAGTTCATGTCTCCTTGGTCAGCTTCTGCCCCCATGGTCAGCAACTTGTGGCCAGCACCTGCCCTGGGTTTAGCACCTGCCCTAGGTTTAGCACCTGCCCTAGGTATAGCACCTGCCCCAGGCGTAGCACCTGACCCTGTGGGCAGAACCTAACCTTGATTTAGCACCTGCTCTGTGGTCAGCACCTGTCCCACATACCTCCCCTAGGGGGACAGAGTCGTGACTGGGGTGCCTAGATGCCTGGTTTCTGAGGCATCTCCTCAACCTTGTCCTGCACTGCTTCCCTGGCAGAGCGCATTCGGCATTTGAGCTGCATGATTGTGCCCACGGTGCTTATTTTCGTGATGGGCAATGCCAGCACAAGTGTAATTTTCTGCTGTGGACGGAAAGGAAAAAAAAATACATATGGGGAGAAAATTCCAAAGGTTAAGACAAGGTGAATGGGGGAGTCTGGAGTGGGTGGGGGATGGTCCCCAGATTGGTCAGAAATGCCAGTACTCAGTACATCAATGGGAGGGGCGGTACACCTTATTTTGTTTAGTTGTTTTTTTTTGTGTGTGTGAGCATTTCACTAAAGGCCACAAATTTTACAAATATTTTCCATGCTTTTATCCCATCTTCCCAATAGCTCTGTGGGACCCCCCATTCTACAGAGAAAGGAGGGGCCCAGGGCTCTGTGAGGTCAACTAACTTATCCAAGGTCACACAGCCATAGTGCAGGGATATGAACCAGACAGCTGTAGCCTGAGCTTCTAACCATGTGCCTTCCTGGTCCTCCTGCAAATAGAGGGTGGGGGTCTGGGTGCTCAGGGTCTAAAGGAGCCAGGTGCCCCCTACAGGCAGGGTTCTCCTCCTGTCTCAGCAGCTCTGCCCCTGCTCCGGGGTTCCTTCAGCTAGGCTAGCAAGGGCTTGGATCTTCCAAGATTCATCCCCTCAGGTAGGGACTTCCACTGACTCCCAAAGAAGGTTCCCAGCTCTGTCCAAGTTTGGGCTTTGTCTGTATGGGTGTCTTAGGCCCACTTGAAGGGAGGGGTGGTGCTGTGTGGTCTCTATCCTGACATCTCTGTTGAGGGTTGGGGCATCTTAGTGAAAACAGGTAACCTCTGACCTACCTAATTCTCCATATCCAGGCCTCCCTGTGTCTGTGGGTCCAACACTCATGTCAAGCCCAGCATCCTAGAAGGATTCCCAGGTCCTCCCCTGAGCTCCCTGAAAATGCCTTCTTACCCACCTTGTCTTCGCGATGAACCTTTTTCACCTCATTCCTCTAGGCTGCTCTGTAGCAAATGTCCTAGCCCAGGATACCTGTCCTGCCACACTCTCCTCACACAGCCCTACACAGCTGTCCCTGTACCTCCCTGTGGGCCCTTAACTTGGCCTTGTTCATGTTCATCTGCTCTTTCTGAGCCTTTAACCCCACTGACTCTCACCTGCTCCCATCGCCCTAGATGGGCTTTCTCGGGGCCTCCTTCCAAACACAGCCCCACTCTTCCTGGATGCCGGACTTGGCTATCTGACTCTTTTCCTGTTGGGACAGACCTCTCATCTGTTCCCAAGCCAATCCTTCAATCCCTTTAGGGAAGCTAAAAGCTTTCCCTTTCTGCATCTCCCCAAGTCTTTATATGCGCACACACCCTCTTTCTCTCTCTGTCTCCCCAGCCCCGAATCTCGAATAGACCCACTTCCCAGTAACCTGTCTTACCCTTGTATATACTTCCAGAAATTTCTTTTTCTGTCTGGTGCAGGCAGGCAGAGCTCCCAGGTCGCTAACACAGAAACACACAGATCATCCACACCCTCCTCTTCAGCCTCAAGTGCTCCCCACCAGCCCCTGTGGTCCTCTCCCCATCTCTCCCAGCCACCTGGACGTGGCTCCCAGCAGGCCTGTAGGCACACGCGCAGTGGCTCCTCACTCAACACCTGCACTCTGGTCACGCATGCACATCCGGACTCCCTGCACGTGTATGCAGGGCCTTCCACTCTGAAGCACGGCAGGCCCAGCTGCCAGGCTACCTTGCAGGCAGCACTGGGTCCCAGCAACTTAGCAGGCGTCGAGGGCAGTTCTGCTCTCGTGCACAGAGCTGCAGAGAAGGGCACCAGGCACAATTTGTTCAGGAAACAATCGCAATGTGTGACATGTCATAAGGATTGATGGAGCAGAAATTTACATGGCAGAATGCATTTTTAAACAGCTCCACCGAGCCCCGGTGCTGCGCCGTCATCCTTTTCACATTCATCATCGACCAAGCCCTTGCAGCAGCTCCTCCAACCAAGTGCAAGTGGAGGGGCTCTGCTGAGAAATTGGGAGTGGGGGCTAGAGAGGCTGGTATCGGTGGGAGGAAGCTCCACCGATGGGCCCTGAGAGCATAGAGCTTTCAATGTGCCCAACTCTCTCCCACCAGGGTTGTAGATAACCATTCTAGGTGGGAAGTTATAGCCCGGGACATCTAGGCTCTTCGTGCTTCCAGAGTAATGCAGAGTACATTGGGAAATTTCTGTCTCAACTCAACTGAAGTGGGGTTGAAGATGAGGCCACAGTGGCCATGTGGTGGGCAGGGGTCAAGTATGGCAGGATGTTGCTACTTTGAGTGCCTCCCGGGGGTGGGGGTAGCCATAATCATTGGAGAAGAGCTACTGATCATGGCTCTGGGGAGTGTTAGGAGTCAGAGGGATTGGATGATGGGTGGTCCAGGGAGCAGTGGAACCAGGGACTGACCACAGGTTACAGGGAAAATGTGGGCGAAGAGAAAAGAGACATATTCAAGGAAGTCTCTGGTGCTTGGCCTGGGCTGAGTCTGTAGGAAGTCTGGAACAGGGCATGCTGCTGAGAAGGAGGGGTGAGCCAGCAGAAAAAGGAGAGGGGACAGGAGGGAGCATGGAGACATCATAGGAAGATAAGAAAAGAGAGGTGAGAAGGAGAAGCCCCTACCATAACATCCACTCTGAGCCTCAGTTTCCTTATCTGTAAACTAGGGACACTAGCAGTTGCCATCTCGTGGGGCTGTGGTGGATCAATGAAGGCAATTGATAGAGGGTATTTCCTGCTGTATCTGGCACACAGGGACCACTTTCCAAGTAAAGCAGACATTGCCGCTTATTTGTTTGTTTGTTCTGTTTTGTTTTAAAGCAAAGTCTCGTGTAAGCCAGGCTGGCCTCAAACTTGCTACATAGCCAAGAGTGACTTTGAATTTTTTGAGAGTTGGGCTTACAGGCATGTACAGCCACATCTGGCGTATGTAGTGCTGGGGACTGAACCGAGGACTTTGCATATGTGAGGCGGCCAAGCTTCATCCCTACCACTCCCCACCCCAGGTCTCAGCATACTTTCCGCATCCTCTGCACAGGTGCTCCCGGTGAACATCCTCAGCCCAACCTCCCAGGTTCCCGGGCTGCACAACAGAAGCCGGGTCAAGGTGAAGGAGACATGGTGCCCACCCTGCTAGATTATCAAGATGTTGGTCCTGCAGGCTAGAAGGGAGGCTAGCAGGATGCTCTCGAGGCATTGGGCTGACTTGTCTGTTGCAGATGTGGTATTGTTCTTGGGTAATGGTGCTCGTTGCTTTATTTCCCTTTATTTTAAAATCCAGAAATAAAAATTGATGGGGAGCAAATTGCTCTGGCCAGCAGCTCTGAACCTAAAGGAGTTGTTGTGGGGGAAGCAATTAAGCCGTGTCAAAGGCTGTCAGGGGGACAGGAGCACAGTATGCCAACTGCCTGGCAATCCCCAGGGACTCTTGTTCCTGGTGGGGAGGGGGGACAGCGGCTCAAAGGCAGAGGAATAACCAAGTATGTGGGCCTGGTGCCATATGGGACACTTGTCTTTAACAACTTGACATCAACCCCTATAAGGTAAGGGGTCCCAGATGAAAACCTCTGCTGGTGGCGGCTGCCTGCCAGAGCAGCGCTCCATCCTGATCAGTCCTTAAGGGTTCCAGCGCTGCTGAGTAATGCAGATATGTTGACACTCAGGCTCTGCTAACATGATTCTCACCTTATAGATGAGGCAAGTGAGGATCAGAGAGATTAAGCAAGGCACTGAAGTCACACAGTGCTGCTGAGATTCTGCTATGGGGCGGACGCCAAAGGTTTGCATAAGGAATTTCATCATCTTTGCACGCATGTTTTTTAAGAAAGAAAAATAGGTTTGTCGAGTATTTTATAAGAGGCAGCAGACTGGACAATAACAAAGGCACGCCTGCAGCGTCATTTTATTTCTGTGTTGTGTGCAAATATGTGCATGTGTGTGTACATGTGTGGAGGAGGATGGAGGGCCACCTTGAGTGTTGTCACTCAGGAGCGTTTCCCACCCTCGAGACAAGGTTTCTCACTGGGACTTGCCAGATCGGCTAGGCTGGTTGGCTGCCTAGAGAGCCACAAGAATCCTCCCTACCTCCCCTGCAGCAGCACCAGAGTCACATGGCGTTTTCTGTGGGGGTGCTAGGGATCCCAACCCAGGCCCTCAGATTTGCAAGGCAAGTACCTAGCACTTCCCCAACCCATCTACTTTTAAAAACAATCTCAGTGATTATATTTTTAGACAATAGATGATAGACTGTTTATGTGTTAGGCACACTCAAGTGAGCCTGTTTCTCATTTTCTCCCCATTATCACATCTGTGTTTCAGGTGAGTAGCTGAGGCCCGAAGAGACATGTTAAGGTCAGTGGACTGCAGTGGCAGAGCCAGAATTTGAACTTGAACTAGGTCCCGTCTCACTCAGAGGAGTCACTCCCTGTACTGTGCCTCAGTTTCCCTCACTGTGTCAGGAAGGGGCTATTTCTAGCTCTGTCTGGGGTATCTATTGCTCTGGTCTTGCTAGTCTAGCGGCTCAGCCTTCCCAGTCACAGTTCAACATGAACCTGCCTGATCACCTGAGCCCCAGCTACACAGGACAAGCGAGGACACTGGAAAGAGCCAGAGGCAGTCTAGACTCTTACCATGCAACTGGGGGTATAGTCCCACACACAGGCAAGAGAACAGACCCACCATGGCTGGAGGCTAAGAGTCCAAGTACAGTGTGGGCAAAGAGGGGTGGGGTGAGATCCTGCAGGAATGAGTGGTCCCTGAAGGGTGGGGAAGGCATTTCAGGTAGGCTGAGGTGAGCCTAGCTGAATAGGCCATGGTCCTGGAATAGATAGTGCAAGATGGGGTTGGGGTGAGATAAATGGTGGGGGGGGGGTAGTGGGGCATGGGGAGAAGATATGAAAAGCCTGCTTTGGAAGATCTACTAGATCCCACGGCCAGCCCCAATGTCCTCGGTACAACATATTATTCAATTGTCCATTTTGCTCTCTCTAAGTCATGATTGAGGATGGTGGAATATGTCAACTGGTTGCCCCTCAAGACATGTCCATGTCCTCACCCCAAGGGCATGTGACCTCAGAAAAATGACTTTGGCTGGTGTAACTAAGTTAAGGATGATGTTATAGTGGGCTTTAAATCCAATGACAAGTGTCCTTGTGAGATACACTCGGAGGAGCAAGAAGGGCATATGCAGATGGAGGCAGAGGTTAGGGTTGCCTGGGTTTTAGAGATTAGAAGAGACTCCACACAGGAAGCCTCTGGAAGGCTTGCCCTGCTACCCACATCCTTTGACAGGAGCTAAGGAGGAAGGCTGGCTAGTTCCTGAGACCTGCCTGCTGAAGGCCACAAGCAAGACTGCAATCACTTGGTGGCAGAGTTGGGCTCCAGAGCCACCAAGGTGGAACCAGTGGTCAGACAAGCCTCCCAGGGACCCAGCATCAGATACAGACTCCCTGAGACAAGGCCCAATGCCCTATGTGACTTAGGACTTCTCAGTGAGCCTCCATGACCCCAGGCAGAGGGCAACAACCCTGCAAAGGGTCAGTTCCAGGACACCCTCTTCCCCTTCCCATCACTGGTGACATCAGTACCACAGTTTCCGGGAATCAGCTCTTGTGCAGGGTCAAGGGTACTGAGTCCAGGAAATGCACTCATGGGCCCTTCCCAGAGGAGGTCCCTGAGGCACTACATCCTATCCCATGTGTCCATAAGGTATCTCCTAAGTGTCCAATGGCATCAGAAGCCACAGAGCCACTAACCACGGCTCTGAGCTCATCTCTAGACCCCAGGTACTACTTTATCCTAGGACCTGCCTGCCTCTCTGCCCCTTTGTCTGTGGGCTTGTGTTTAGAGGAAGCTGCTAGAATGATAGGGGAAGTCACCTCTTCAGAAGCCGCCCTGACTTTCTGTGGATCAGCACTCCTGGTCCCTGAGCTGGGACAGAGCTTCGCTTCCACACCCTAATTTCCCAGAATGATTGTGCTCTTGTTCCTGGCGCACATGTGGGTGCCACTTCTCTGGGTCTTCTGTCAAGCAAGTGGCCTGCCCTCCATGTTCGTTTCCAGTGTGGCTTCTGGGGGGAGGTTGACCTAGGACAGAGCCCTCAGGCTGGACGGGGACATGGTAGCATGCTTGCTGCCTTCATAGGCCCCACAGCTACAACATGGCTCAGGGTTCTACAACCAGCAACCAGAAAGAGCAAGAGCTGAGCCCTGATCTGTCTGGCTTTCACATACACGTGGAGAAGAAGAAGAAAAAGGAGGAGGAGGAAGTTGAGGAGGAGGAGGAGGAGGAAGAGGAATCGAGAAAGCCCCTTTCAGTCCCTCTGTAGGACCTTCCTGTACACACTTAGGTTTGAAGAAGATGTGACTGAGTGACTTCTTTTCTTTTCTCTTTTTCTTTTTCTTTTTTTTTCAATCACATCTGATCACCAAGCAAAGCAAACGGAACGCAGAAAGCCATTTTCTTGGGGACATGGAGGGGGACTGGTTGGGGAGGGCGAGACATCTGTAATCAGAAGGACTTGGACCTCTCTACGGCTGTTATCAAGCTGGGATTATGTGGTAGAGGAGAGGTGTGGGGACAGACACACATCTGAAGCTGAGTTAAGAGGGACTGCATGTACCCAGGAGATGGGATGGAAGAGAAAAGACAGTCCAATCAACCCCCTGGAGGAGTAGCCTCCCCAGTGCTACAGCTTGCTCACCAGGGTCTCCTCCCTGAATCATCCACAGCCCTGCCCCCACCTCTATGGGCTGTACAGGTGACTGGCAGCTTTTAGACTAGCCGGAAGGTGCAGAAGGGTACCTGGATGATGGGGGAAGGGGAATGCCCTCCCTCCAAGGTGATTTGACGCATGGGTGATGTGCCTCAGTGCCTGCTGTCATTGGTGGGTGCTGATTGGGCCAACACATGTTGTCGCTAATGAACATATTGATTCTACATTCTCTCGTTGGCTCGCTAAATGGCAAGCCTCACATCTGACGGATTAAATACCCACCCGATTGCCTGCCTGACATCTCCATCACTCCACCCGCTGGGCCCTAATGAATTTCACAGTCCCACATGACATGAGAAATTAAGGTCAAGGTTCATGGCTTGGATCGTGTATCACCCCTGATATATCTGAGTTTAGCAGGCTCTGTAGTTCCAGTCCTTAACTCTCCTGGGCTTTTAACCCAGGGCTGCATGGGGGAATGACATCTCATTGTGTGTTAGGGGTCAAGAAGTAGTCCTGTCCTAGGCTCAGGACCTTTGAGTTTCCCCGCTCCCATCCCCCTTTCCCAGTCAGCTGTCGGAAGAGCCTAAGAGCTTGGAAAAGGCCACCGTTTTAAACCTGGCCTCAGAGACAGAGGGCTTAGTGGCATTCTCATTTTGCAGACACTGAGAGAAGGAGACGAGGCTTACAGACCAAAATGTCCCTGATCATTCAACCAGTCCAAGGCCCCGATCTTCTAACTCTAGGTTTTAAGGACTTATCGCACGCACACAGTGGGAGCCCACAGGGGACTTCTGTCCAGTCTGGGTTCTCTGCTGGTATGAAGAAAGGCAGGTAAAGGCACCGACTCTGAGTTCTGCTGGGAAGCCAGGAAACAGAGATCCACTTTGGCTCTGTTCTACAAGGTGACAGTCATCTCACGGTCCCATCAGAAGGGTGTATGTGTACGTGTTCATGTGTACATGTATGCCTATGGAGGTCAGAGGTCAACCTCAGTTGTCATTCTTGGCGGGGGGTGGCCTCAAAAACATTGTTTTTTGAGATAGTCTTTCACTGGCCTGGGATTATAAAGTAGGCTGGGCTGCCTGGCCAGTGTGGCTCAGTGATCTGTCAATCTCTGCTTCCCCACGCCCCGCACCTGACCCCAGGCTAGGTTTATAACCGTAGGCCACTACACCTGGCTTTTTTACCCCTCCCCCTACAGTTCTGGGAATTGAACTTTAGGTCCTTATATTCCCAGAGGAAGCATATTTGAGCCATTTCCCCAGCCTAGCCCTAGGTTTTGCCAGGTTCACAGGGAGGGTCCAGGCGCCTCCAAGAGTCTGTGATGTCCATTTAAGGGAAGGCTATCCATACCCTAGAGACATAAGCTCAGACTGCCAACCACAGCGGGGTGGCCATCTGGCACTACCTTCTCCCTCTATAAAACAAGGAAGCTTATAGGCTGTCACAGGTGGGATATGGCGGGTTGATGCACACAAAAGGTGCATCCCGTGGCACAGGCAACTTCATGTTTAAGCCCATCACCAGCCAAGTCCCTTCTCTGTTTCAGGCACTGTGCTGAGCTCTCCGCTTGCATTACATCATTGCATTCTTACAACAAATCTATAAGAAAGAGCCATCACTGGGCAGTGGTGGTGCACACCTTTAATCCCAGCACTTGGGAGGCAGAGGTAGGTGGATCTCTGAGTTTGAGGCCAGCCTGGTTCATAATGTGTTTCAGGACATACAGGGCTACACAGTGAAACCCTGTCTTGAGAGGAAAAAAAAAAGGTGTTGAAAGTGTTTTTCCCCATCACTCTCCAGGAAAGGAAACTGAAGGGCGCAGAGGTTATTTGACAGAGACTAGACATCCAAGCCCTCCCCACCTGCTTATCAAATTAATAGAAATCATGCCTCTTTTCTCTCTCTCTCCCTCTTTAAGGTGGTACAATTCTAACAGGAAAGGCAATGTTCCAGGCCTCCTGTGCAGGTAAATACTGCGACCTGACCCAGTTTGGGACAATAAAATGAAAACAGAAGTTTTCAATGTATTTCTAGGAACTCTGAATGGAGAAGGGGAGGGGGGCTCAAGAGATGGCTCAGCAGAGGACCAGAGTCTCAGTGCGCATGTCTGGCAGCACCAAACTGCCAGGTCTCCAGGGGGTCTGACACCCTCTTCTGTTCTCTGCAGGCACCAACCCCTCTATACAGGTGCAGTGTGGGGGAGGGGAAGTGCTTTCTTCACTTCCTCCTATAATTTAAAATATAGATGTGATAGCTGGGGTCCTAGCAAGTATTTTGGACCATGTGATAGTTGGGGTTCTAGCAAGAATTTTGGATCATGAAGGTGAGGGTTACAAACCACACATGATGTGGAAGAGTACTTGAGGGAGCCACCTGAGGCTCTGCCCCTTTTGTATGGGAGACGAACACACTTCAGTCTGGTATAAACAATTGTTGGGGCTTCCTGCTGCTGGCGGCTAGACTAGTCTTTGTTGGTACAAGGTAAATGTCAGTCAAAGTCACAGCTCCGAAGGAGTAGGGCCAGGATAAAGTTGGTGTCTGAAGACTGGATGGAAATCTGTCACCAACACTGCCATCAGATGGCAGAGCAGGGGCGGTGCACTTGGGTCAGTCCCCAGTAGCTGCTCATGAAGTCAGATCTAGTGTAGGCGTACCCAGCTGGTGGCTCACAAATCGCACATGGCCTGGGATATCTATGAATGTGGCTCAATACATAACTATCAACTCTTTAAAATGTGATGAGATTGTGTGTGTGTGTGTGTGTGTGTGTGTGTGTGTGTGTGTATGACTTTTCTCTCTGCAATTTGATTGTGTGTGTTTTTAGGCACAAATTTCATAGATAAAATGTCATGTCACAATCTCATGCAACATAAATACATGCACGCTTCTGCAACTCACGGGCTGAAAATTGGACACTCCTAGATTTAATGTGTGCCCCCCTGAAAATTCTTCCTCATTCAAATGAGCCCAGAGAAGCAGAAAGGGTGGACACTAGATTCTAGGGGGTCTCGAGTACATTTTTTCCCCAAAAACTATGTGTAGTAGCATAAAATAGAAAATGCTATTAGAACATGTAGTCACATCCTAGGGTCATGAGGGTAAATGAGATCACGTGGCATATGCTTTTAAGCCCAGCTGCTAGAGGCAGAGCTCAGAGAACAGACTGTGAATTCAAGTCTGTTTGGTCCACATAGTGAGTTCCAGCCCAGCCCGGGCTATATAGCGAGATTCAACTCAAAAATAAATACATACATACATATATAAATAAAATAATAAAAAATAAAATAAAACAAAGCAATAAAGTTTGAAAAACAGTCGGTAAGCCAGCACCTAAAGGACTGTGAGCCACCCTAGAGATAGTTGGCAGGATGAATGTCTCCTACCCCTCCCACAGCCGCACCCAGCCCACAGACCCAGGTCCACTTCTCACATCTGTCGGCCCCTCTCCAGCCACTTCATCTACCCCCAGACATCCTTCCAGCTGCTGTATAGACAGACTCAGCTGAGGCCCTGGTGGCTCCCTTTGCCCAGTAGTCTAGTCACCCCAGCCCAGGCTGGGAACCTTTCCCAGTACCTAGCCCAGGAGGCCTTGGCACCTTTGGTTTGTAGTATTTATGAACTCGGTCCAGCCCTGGCCAGTTTTACAGCAATTCTCTGTCCTGTTGCCCAGAGGGGTCCATTTTCCTTGCTCCAGTGTCCTTAGCGCGATTGCCTGAGCAGGAGCAATCAGTGGTCAGCTTATGGAAGGGTGGCTTTTGAGCTGAAGCTCTAGGTGCGGGAGCGGACTGTCTGGGGGCAGGTGATCACAAGTCGGCATGCGAGGCTTAGAGAGCATACGTCCTTCCATTTTCCAGAAGAGGACACCAAGGTCCCTGGTGAGGGACTGCTCCTGGTCATCCGTGGGTAGGCCTACTTTTGCAGAACTTGGGTAACTACACCAGCCCTGGTTAGGAAGGAGAGGAGTGGGGTGGAGGGCTTGGGGCCATAAAACTGGAGTTACAGTCTTGGCTTGGCTTCTCTGGAGCTAGCTGCCCTGATAGGCTACCTGCTTCCCTGGACCTGTGTCTTCCTCACAATAGTTACAGAAGAGATGAGGTGCCCGAGAGTCACCAAACTCCAGGGACCCAATCGCTAGGCCTGAGATGCTACTAAGTATCTCTCGGCTTTAACATTGGAGTTGATGACCATTGGTATCTCCCCAAACTGAGACTTGTGGGTTCTGGGGACACCCATGACAGAAGCTGTGCAGCCCTGCAGAGCCCGACAGTTATAGGTCTCTTTTACTTGGTAAAAATCAATGCATTGAGAAGCTGCTGATTCTCTGAAAACCATCAGAGCTTACACAAGCCAGGATGGTGCACTTCAAAGGCAGAGGTGTGTGTGTGGGAAGGGGGTGGGGGACTGGCTTAATACCCCAACTCAGCCCAAGAGCCAGAAACTTCTCTGGCCTCCCTTCTCCCTTCCTCTTCTCCTGCACACACAGCCCCACTCCATCCAGAACTCTCCAGAGCACCTGTCCTACCTTGCACTCCATCCTATTTTAGTTTTAGGATGGATATTTAGATTAAGGAGACAAACACAGGCTAGAAGCACTGAGGCCTGACAGCCAGAGGAACTCTGACCTGTCAATCACTGTCAGCAGCTCAGCCTCCTCAGCTCAGCTCCCCCCACCACACATATTCTAACAGGAAGACTAGACATGAACCCAGAGCCCACCACATGCTTCCCGAGAGATGGCCTTAGGCATCCCCCAAATGGAGGGACATTGTGTCGGCAAAGGCTTCCAGGCCAGCTTGGGAGCAGAGGCCGGTGACCTGCTATTTCCTATTTTTCTCCTTCCCTCCTCCTCTCTCTCCCTCTCCCCCTCCCCAGGCTGCAGATAAAGAATTCAATTTTCTTTTAAACGGTGGGGAAATTGGAAGAGATTTTGTTCTGTTTAAGCACAGCTGGAGTCTCAGGTCTCTAGGGCTTTGAGAACAAGGAGGTCAATTAAGATGCCAGTGGTAAGGGGTGGCAGGAGGTGGGGGGGAGGGGGGGATGAATCAGGATGGGCCTGTGGGAAGGCCCACCGAGGGAAGGGGGAGATTCTAGGCTAACATAGCAGGGCTGTCTTCCCAAAGTTGACCCCTGTCTTCTGGGAGATTCAGTAAACTATCCAGATGGGGCCTACCCACTGGGTTAAGTAAGCATCTCCCCAACTAATAATTCATGTTGTGATTTTTACTGGCAGCTTTATGCAATGGTAAAATCAAGTCAAACCAGAGTTATCAGAAACAGGGAGATGAGTTATTTTCAAAAGCCTGGGACACCTTGGACGGACACTAGGACCTCTCTGGGATCACCTGCTCATAGAGGCCCTGGACTGTGACCCTGAGGAGACCCCCTCATACCGCTAAGGTAGGAACTCTGGTATGCCATCGCACAGAGGATGAATCCAGAACCAAGGCCATCAGAAGTCTGTCCTAGGAGCCTGCTGGGAGAAGGTAAGTAAGACTACCACCCTGTCTGTGGGCACCATGGGACACTTTCTCCAGGTGAGCCCTTTGAAAGTACCTGTCAGTTGAAGGAGGGGGACTGTGAGGTAGGTAAGATTGGCTGGCCTGGAGAGAATGGTGAAGCCCAGACCCCAGGAGAGCTGGGGGTGGGGGGCTATGTAGTGAAAAGGCCCTTGCCTCTGACCCCCCTCCCCATCCAGGCTGCAGAATGGGCACCCTCACCTCATTCTGCCCTCCAGTAGCTGGTAGCCCACCTTCTGCCCTGCCTCCTGCCACCTCTGTCCCCTAACCTTGGTTTCTGTTCTTCACCTTGCCTCTCTGAAGCCCTGCCTGACCTGGCCAGTGCTTCTGGCCTCGGAAGATGCCCAGGTGACCCTGTCCTTAGGCTGACAGGAAGCCAAGTCCTAGACAGGGGGCAAGGGCAGCCTAGGATCACATAGAATGTCAGTGTCTGACTTATGGGGTATCCAGCATGGATAAGGATTCAAACTTTTAAAAAAAGCCATTTGGCTCATTAACTGACTGAGTGATCTAGGTACACTATTTACTTTTACCTTTTCTGTGCCTCAGTTTCCCCATGGGGCCTTTGGTCGCCCTCTGTCCTGCCACATGCCTCCAGCAAGTTACCCTAGATTCCCCAGACACTCACACAGGACTCAAAGCCACTGTATGCTGTGGCCCCAGTTGAAGACACCTGCCAAGGAGCAGGTGCAAGTCTGGGGAAGAGGGAGGAAGGATGGAAGGAGAGATGGGTGTGTGCTGGGTACCCGGGAGAGGGGGCTTCTTGTTGGAGATAGGAACAGTGGGCTGGCTCTTACAGTCAGTGGGATGGATAAACAGAGGGAAGGCACAGCAGACACTAGAAAAAGAGAGGAGGAGTTGAAGGGAGGACAAGGGTCTGGAATGCAGGCAAGCAGGTATGAGGGATGCAATCAGAGCCTGGTTGCAGAGGTATTGAATGCCAATTCAGGCCCAGAGTGCTTAAACTCAGCTGCCAGTGAGTGTCCAGGGCAGTGGTCCTCAACCTTCCTAATGCTGCAACCCTTTAATACAGTTCCTCATGTGGTGGTCACCCCCCCAACCTTAAAATTATTTTTGTTGCTACTTCATAGCTATAATGTTGCTACTGTTATGAATCGTAAATATCTGCTACTTCTGATGGTCTTAGGCGACCCCTGGGAAAGGATCATTCAGACGCAAAGGGATCGTAACCCACAGGTTGAAAACCACTGGTATAAAGCCAGTAGAGATGTCCTGCTTCTCCGGGAGGGTCCATTGTGGAGGTGAAACCTACCAGGTAGATCACCAGCCTCTGAGATTTCCGCATCTCTGACCTCAGAATTCATGAGCGTGATGATGTGGCACTGGCCGAGTTTGAGTGGTTTCTAATTTGGCAATCAGCACAGAAAAAAGCTTTGTGTGAACAGAGGGCGTAGCCCGTGTTCAGCGCAGGCACCAAGTGAGTGTTTGTCTGAGGATCGGCTGGCAGATGCAGGAGTGGGTGAAAGCTGTGGAGAGCCTCTGAGTTTCTTTAAGTGGGGAATTAGACAACTCCCGCAGCCAGGGCAAGCTCCCGTGATGAGTAGGGCCCACGCAACAGGAGCCAAAGGGCTCTGCTCAAACAGCAGGAAGAATTTTATATTAAGGCAGCACAGGAACCTTTGAAGTTCAGGTTCCCGAGCAACTGCACAGGCCCTATCCCCTGCAGCCCCTGTTCTGCCTCTTCCAGGGGTCTTGTTCTGTCCTGCGGCTGGCTCCGCTATCCTCCTCTGTGTTTGGCAACTGTGAGACTGGAGCTCAGTCCCTGTGCCAAGGGAGGAGAGTTGGAGTCCAGGAAGTCAGAGTGGGAGGCGGGGCAGGTGGAGGTCCAGAGACTCAAAGTGTGGGAGCCCGCACTTTCACGCTGCTGGGGCACCTGAGGTTGACAATCACAGCTGTCACTCACCCAGGGCCTTTAAGGCACTAGGTGCTCAAGCTGACCAATCTCTTATTTAAAAAATTACTTCTTTTTATGTGTAGAAGGGGTGTTTTTCCTGTATGAATGTCTGCCTTGCATGCATCTCTGATGTTCATGGAGGCCAGAAGAGGGCATCAGATCCCCTGGAACTGGAGTTACAGACAGTTGTGTGCTGCCATGTGGGTACTGGGAGTCGAACCCAGGAACTCTGGAAGAGCAGGCAGTGCTCTTAACCACTGAGCCATCTCTCCAGTTCTGTCCTATTAGTTCATCACCTCCACAGCACATTCTGGAATCTAGAGAACCAGGGCACAGCTAGGTACCTGCCTGGGGTCAAGTTCAGCCATCAGCAAAGCGAGAATAGGAACCTAGGTCTCTGGTTTCAGAGCCTTGTTCTTGGCCAGCATCCTCTTGCAGCAGCTGATATAGTAGGAGGTCCTCACTGAGGCTCTGGAGCAATGTTCCCTCCTCCTGGGATAGAGGGATGGGAAGGACCTGGGATAATTTTAGGGAGCACCCTCTGAAGCAGAAGCAAGGGGTGGCTTTCTCAGATCCCCTGTCTGGGTTCTTAAGTCCACTTGCTTGGATTTAAAAGTGGGGGTGAGGTAGGAACAGGCAGCCCCTGAATCTGCAGGCTGGGGTGCCTGGCAGTCACAGAGCTGGGAGCCAGGCCTTGCCGCCGACAGGAGAGGCCCACTGTCTCAGAGCTTGACTGGATCGAACTGAAGTTGGCTCCACCAAGGCCAGCCTGGGGCAATGACATCACTTCCCCTTTCCCTTTGGGTATCAGTGGTTTCTGTTAGCTGCAGGGAAGAGGTAGAGAAGAGGACAAAGACCATAGGGGCTCTGTGTTGACCAGTGGGGTGGAAAGGCCAGCTTGATGGGGGAGAATCTGGTTAGTTCTGGCCTTAGGATGTCTAGACCATGGGTCTTTCCCCCAAGCTCCCAGACAGAGGCTGGAGAGAGGAACAGGGTAGGTGAGAGACTCCAGAGCCAGTGGTGGGATGGGCTTTGGCAGGATGAGAGACACACCATGTAGCTAGGAATGAGCGAAATAGAAGAAAATCCTCCTTGTATATCACTGAGGCCCAGAGGCTCAGAGACTGTCCAGGTTCTACATCACTGGGGCAATATCAGGACTCCAAAAGAGGCACCTGTTGGAGCTGGTCAAGACCACTGGGAACTCTGTTATGACTAGGGGGCTCTCCTGAATGAGCTGAGGGTTCACATGAACCTCTTCATTCATCCTCACAACCACCCTACCCAGCAGGATGGTAGCAAAGCATCCTCAGGACACAGAGAAGGAAACTGAGGTCTCATGGCTTATGACTACCAAGCTTACCATGGTAGATGTAGGCTTGCCCTCAGCTCTCAGAGTGGCAGACATGCCAACCATAATACAAGACACTATATGTACACCCTGTACCAGTCACACCCATGTCACCACCCCGGGCACCCTGGCAGCCAAGGTGGCACCACTTTCTCACTGTGTAGGAAAGGCAGCCAAACCCCAGAGAAAGATGGCTTGCCCCACTTACAACCCAGACAGAGACCATAGAGGCCTCATCTGAGTGTATGGAAGATGGAGTGGGACGGGAGCCTGCCTTTGCTTCCTTGAGGCCAGTCTGCCTGTAGCTGGGAGGTGGTGCTACCCTGGACAGGACAATAGTGACCTTCCCAGTCAGGGCCTTCTTGTGCTCACTGGTAGCCTTCACTTTGTCTGCTCCGTCTCCTGCTGCCTCCAACCCATACAGTAGTCAGAGAAACCTGCACTGTCAATTAGACCTGTCCCAGGGGTGGCTTGCCTCCCAGACACTGTTCATCCTCAGCTCATGTCCCCTCCCCTACTGGGGAACACGACACACAGACAGTCTTGACTCTGAGCTGCTACAACTAGGCTGGCTCTGGGCACTGCTGTTTCCCAAATGCCTCCCACAAAACAGGCGAGGGCCTGGAAGTGGCTTGATATAAAGTGGCCACACTACCTGAACATCAGTCCAATGGGCATATTGGAGTGGATGTCAGTTTGCAACGAAGAGAGACATTTGAGGACTCTGGCCTCAAGGAAGCAGAACCTCGGCTCCCTGCATACCACACCCCTCACCATACGCCAGTGGCAGGCCCTTTACACATGCTCTTCCCACTCTCTTGGATGTCCTTCCCACTCTCTTGGAGGTCCTCCCCTCCCCTTGCTCATCTACTGATGTCTACTATAGTGCCTCTTTCTTGGAGACGTGTTCCTTGACCCTCGTCTGGGTCAGGTACCCTGTAGCCATTTCTAGTGGCGATCTGGCCTTCATCACAGAGAGCAATATGAGATATAAAGACTCATTTCTCAGTGCCAGGTTCTTCCAGGGCAGTGTGAGCTCTCTGAGGACTACACCCGCACACACTGTCCTCAGGGGCATGTAGCAAGCAGCCAACAAAGATCTGCTAGATGAATGAATGGTTACATTCACCTTGAACATCTCCTATCATCCCATGGCAACCCCAAACCCTACCGGCCCCTTCGGACATCCTGCCACACCCTATCCCAGGACTCTTTTCTGATACAGACAGTTCTAGACCACACTAAGATTCCTGTTTCCCTGGGCACAGTCCCACGCCCCCCTAACTATCTCTGCTGTAGCCCCAGTGGTAGAAATCCTCCTGATGGTGCCTGGGGTTTTTGAGGGTCCGTGTGGGGTGACCCAGCATCCTGTTCTCTGGGATCTGCAGAGTCCTCCCTGGTTCCTCTCTGCCCTCAGCCCTGGATGCTGCTGAGAGGACTCAGTGGTTCAGCACAGTCCCTCTGTGGTTAGCCTTTACTCAACATCTGAAGTTGCCTAGGAGCTTCGGGGCCCTGAACAAGCCACTTAACCCCCATCCTCCAGCCCCACTTCCTCATCTGGAGAACAGCAATGACAGGAAATACCTAACAGGTAGGAAATGATGGCCACATGATGCGTAGGTTACAGTGGGACAGTAAGAGACCAAGGACATAGGTCTTGGTCCTCAAGGGCCATCCCAGCCATCCCCATCACCCCCTGTCCCCAGCACAAGCGCTCTGGGCACTAGGTTTGGCTGCAACCCTAGCCCACTCAACCCATTTTTTTTTCCTCCTCAGGTGATGTACTGAACAGGGAAGCACTCTTGAGGGATGGACCCAAGCAAGCAACCAGAGCTGGGCTCAAGGTCATAGCTTGACCTCTAGGTCCTTACCAAACCAACTCCCTGTCGTCGAAATTACTGGGCTCTGTAAACCTCTAAACCTGTGCTACAAATCCCAGTCAGCAGAGACATGAGAGGTCAGGCTCCACTGGTCCATCTATGATGTCCAGGCTGGTCATGACAGCCAGCTTCCCCTGACCGCTGTCATGCAATCACTCCCCCAACCACCAGAAACAGAGCTGGGGCACGGTGGGGGCTGGGCGAGTCCCTTGCCACAGGCTCCACTCAGCCTGTGGCGCAAATTAAAACATCTTCCTTTCTCTTTATAATTTTTTTTACTGACACAACTGCCCATGAAACATTTTAATAACACCGTGGAAAAGGTCAGAGAGAAGGAATTTCACAGTCTCTGAGCAGGCAGCTGTAACTGTGGCCCCTTCTGAGGCAGACAGGGGAAAGACAAGACCTGGATCTAAAGGGAAGAGTGATCAAGATGGCCAGATGGCTAGAGTCTGAGGGGTAGAGATGGGAGGCCAGAGAGGGGACAGTGTGGGATATGGTCAGGAAACCTGCTACCTGCTGGGAGCTAGGCAGCACCTTGGGGTGAGCAGCCCTCCCACAGGCAGGGAAGAGAATGAGCAGATAGAAAGGTCTATGTCAGGGTCAGGCCTACTAACGCTCTGGATGCATCCAACTTGAGGGGCTCAATTCATGTTCACCAGAGGCTGGCCAGACTCCTCAGCCTGCGCCTCAATCTCAGCCCTGCTCTACAGGTATTCCAACCCTTCCACCATCTACAGCAGTGGTTCTCAACCTGTGGGTCTAACGTCCCTTTTGTAGGAGCTGCATATCAGACAGCCTGCAGACCAGATATTTACATTATGGTTCACAACAGCAGCAAAGTTACAGTTATGAAGTAGCAATGAAATAATTTTTTTAAAGCAAAGGTATGGTTAGTTTCCACGTAAAATAATTCTCATAGTGATCAAACCATGGCAGGGGGGTCACTACAACATAAAGAACTATATTAAAGGGTGACAGCATTATGAAGGTTAAGAACCAATGATCTACAGGAATGTCAAATGCAAACAGAATTCTCCTCCTAGCAAGGACTCCAGGAATGAGTGCCCTGATAGCACCAGGCCTGGACAACACACTAGAACTCTTTGTCACATGGTTCTTGACCTATATGAATATGATCACTGTTACCTGCCTGGTTCCTTTATTATAGATTGTTTGGCACCCTTCCCCCTGACAGTCCATGGTGTGTGAGAGATACACATTCCCTTTGAGTCCTGGAGCCTTTCATACATATTGTTGGGTAGGGCCTTGGAGCTAAGAGAGAGTCCAGGAGCCCAAGGCAATGAGTGATATATTGTTGAGGTACTGTGGTGAAGGCTGGGGGAGTCCCGGGCTGGGAAGCAGTGGATTCAGAGAACAGCCATAGCGGACTCATGGTTTCCATCTGACGGCCTGACTAGCTAAACATCTGTTTGAAATATTAATAACTGTCAGATGGAAAGGCCTTGGGGCCTAGTGTTTCTCCAGACCATCTGTCTACAGAGTAAACACACTTCAGGGTGGGGGCCTGCTATGGCAGGCGACATCCGCTTGGAACAAGACATGGCAGCAAGGCCCCTGTGGGCTTCTCATGCGCAAGCATGGGGATGTGGTGACAACATTTATTGAGTGCCTATGATGGGTCAGACTCTGAGCTTATAGAGTAGCATCTACCAGATTGATCTGTGCAGTAGCCAATTCAAATTTATGATAGATGCCCCTTTTGCATTGCCAGGCCATATAATCTGAACAGAACCAATCCCTATACCCTAGCTCCACCAAGGGAAGTATAACCCATAGCTGGCATGTCAGAATCAGATAGGTGGTACCAGGATGACACCTGTACTGAGATCAGTTCTGGGGTAGTGGTTGAAGCTACTGAAAAAACTTATTTTTCCTCCACTAGCATTAATAAACTAGTAAGAAATCTGGAGGAGCTTTGCCCTTCTCAGCCACTGCAAAAAAGCTGAGCTGTTGCTAATGACAGATTATTGTTTAGATGAACACCTGGATACGGCCACTCCTGAACTCACTTCTGCCTTTAAGTTATATCACCTAATGCTTTCTTGCTTGAACTGTATGATAGTTTCTGCCTCTGGTAGTCAAGAGCCTTGAATGGCATAGACAGTAACTGCAGGTGGGGATGAGCGCTTGGCAAAGGCCAAAGGCATCTGAGCATCAACGAAGCTGCTGGACTCAGATAGGAAGGGTCACTGTCCTCAAAGATGGCTGGCACGCAGTCCACTGGTTAGACAGAATTTCTAGGGCTCCTGGGTCATCTGGAATGCATGACTTTCAAGGAAAAGAAAAAACCCAAAGTATCTTTTCCTATCTTATCGCCCCCTGGTCTGATCTATTTTTCCTGTTTCAAGGGGAATCTGGACACTGTCAATCACCAACCAATAGTCTCCAGGCACTAGGAGGCACCTGAAACCCAGATGCTCAGTGTCCCTGGGAACATTCAAGAGCTTATGGCCACTGTGGATGTGGAGACTTACCAGGACTGTCAGCACAGAGGTCCCCACAGTGATGTTCTCGTACAGGCTGACGTTGTAGAGAGGCTGGCTGAAGATGGGCCGATTGTCATTTTCATTGATGAGGGTAATCTTCACCTTGGCATAGCCCACGTGGTCAGGTACACTCTCATTGGCAAAGAGCTAGGGGGGCAGAGTAGGGCCGCGTGAGCTCCCATGCATCTCTGGAGTCTTTGTTGTCTTCCATAAAACTGTTCTAAGTTTAGGCTGGGTCTAAGCCTGAGCATCTGCTAGAGTCGAGGCCCACACTAGCTGTGTTCAATGAATCCTTCTGCAGGGCCTTCTTCAGGGAAGGAGGGGTGCTGGGTACTGGGCTGGCCAGCATGGGTCACAGGGACACCAGAGGTGAGTCTGGTGTATTAGCCCCATATTCCCGGACATAACCTTGCCTTCCTTGAGGATTTAGCCCCTGCCATCTAGGGACAGAATCCTAGGGAGATGAGGAGAGCTGGGAGGTAGGACTTAAGGGGATCCTACTCCACCCTCTCCAGCCTCCCCTTCAACCTCCCCAGGTAGCCCAAGGAGATGCTGAAGGGGGCTTACATCAAAGTCATAGCGGTCCACGGTCTCATAGTCCAGGGGGATTGCCACTCGGATGCGGATGTCTGCTTTCCCTTGGACGGAGGTGGGGGAGATGATGAAATGGTGCGAGTTGTTGCCCACCAGGTACACCTCGAACATGCTGTTCAGACCCTGAGGGAGAGTAGAGAAGCCCATTGGAAAGGGTGTAGAAGGTCAGGGGTTGGAGCCAGAATGGAGAAGCAGAGGATGTTGGAGGTTGAGGCCAGCAACACTGCCTTGTAGTGCAGCAGTGGAGGCATGGGCTGGGGAGGGTCTTCCTTCTCCATCTCTCTGAGTCCTGCCCTTCCCTTGGATGATGCTGGCCAGCTCCAGCTCCAGCTCCAGCTCCAGCTCCAGCTCCTCACTTAAGGAGCCTCTTTGGCTCTGTCATCCTGTCACATACTAAGTGTACCTCTCTATCTCATTTCCCACCTCCCGGCCATTTCTCAACTGTGGGGTGTCAGCGAGGGAGAGGAATCTGCCAACATTAAAACCCAAGGGAAGTGTTGGAAAGATGGCTCAATGCTAAGAGGGTAAAATGAGCTTGCCATCAAGCCCAAAGACATGAGTTCGATTCCCAGGACCCACAGAAGGAGAGAACCTACTCCTGCAAGCTGTCCTCTGACTTCCACACACAAGTCATGGCCCATGCAGGCCTCCCCATTACAAACTAAACAAATAAAGTGCAAATTTAAAAAAAAATAGAAGAAAGTAATGAAAGAAAAAAAAATGAGGTGGCTAGAGTGGGTTGGGACTGGAGAGGACAGGAAAAAATGTGTTAGGAAGAACACTGGGCTGCTATATATGATACGGAAATAACCCGGGTAACTGGGTGACAAAGAACACCACCGTGTGCCTCACTCCCTGGAGACCCATTGCTAGGGCTGCGGCATCAGCAGCTCTAGTCCATTGCTTTAGGGCTCAGGGTGTAGCCTTTCTGTCCATTTCAGGGTTTTACCCTGGTCACTTTTCCCTGAGGGCCTCACACATACGAGGGAAGAAGGCTATGGCTCATGGAGGGGTGTGCTCAGAACCACATGATCTCCATCTCTTCCATCTGGGGGGAGGCTGAATGGGGGTGGAGCCAGCTGACTGAGTCTGGCCTTTCCCTCTCCATGGGGTATGCACCCCACCAGGAGTAATCAGGTGTCCAGTGATTGGCAACCTGAGATGAGTTTCTGGCTCTTATGTAACCCATCCATCTAATGTGACACCCAAGTGGACAGGCCCCTTGTGGTTGAACACAGGGCTGCAGTGTAACCGTGGCTTCCCAGGGGACCTGGGAGTTGCAGGAGCTCCATTCTGCAAGCTCTTCATGGTTAAGAGAGGATGGCCAGGCATCTCTGGCCTCAGAAGCCTTTCCATGCTGAGCTGGCCTGGTCCCCCCTGCCAGGGCAGAAATTATGAGGAACTGTAGAAGTCAGAGGCCAGGCACCTGCACCCCCTGGAGTTTTCCACCTATCTACCAGGAGGTGGAAATCTCACTGGACTAGCCAGGTGAGGTACTATCAGTTCTCAGAGCCAGGGGCAACTGTGCCTGTCCCTGGGATAGGGATTATGGACAGGATACAGGGGCCAAGTACCATCATCCCCTTTCAGCCTATTCTGGGGTCAAGGCAGGTTGTAGGGGATACTCCAGAGTCCCAAGCCCAGAACAGCTTCGTAGAGACTACTGTATGGCTACTCTGAGTCTCTTGGGTTGAAGAATTTTAGGGTCTCTCTGGCAGGATCTATTCCATCAGCTGGAGGGGACCAATTAAATGCCTGAAAGGACACTAATAGCCAAAGGCAATGGAGTGTGACAGTTCTAAACAGGTGACATGGATGCTCTCTCCCCCGAACCCTGGACTCTTGGCCACGGCACTCACAGACGTGAGAAGGTGGAGGTATCTGAGGTGTGCCTGCTGTGGCAGAGGGAGGGTCTTTGTGATGCTCCTCTCCCCCAGGCCTCTCTGCCCTTTAAGGCTCACTTACCAAGTTCTGTCAGTGGGAACGGTCAGAGGCGGAGACAAGGAGGAGCCACAGGTGGGAAAGAAGGAAACAGAAAAAAACAGTGAATCACTGGTTAGAGTGAAGGAGAGGGGCCCCAAAAGGTATCCTGGGATCTGAGCCTGTGATTCAGGACTAGAAGCGTGAGGCCTCGGAATCCACAGCTGAGGCAAGGGTGCTGGAGGAGAGAGGAAAGAGGGTGAACACAAGCCTGGGGTGATGCAGGGAAGGGGAGGCCACAGGAGGGCATGTTCCTCTCCTGCTCTCCTCCAGTGCAGCTGACGCGAGGGTGAGCTGTGAGGTGAGGTGCCATGGCCCCACATTCTGCTTCCAGAAGCCTGGAGAGAAACACCGCAAAAGTCAGCGCTCGCCTCTGCCATCTTTTTATTTTCCTAACATTCAGGAGGGAGAGGAGGAAGTCAGAAACCTGGGAAATGTTCCTCATTGTTTCATGTCACTTCCAGAGATGGCCCCTCACCCTGTTCTCAGGTCCCTGTCCCAGGAGACCCATGCTGTGAGGTGGACCTCCTTATGCACAGACACTGCTGCCTCCCATTTGACACATACAGAAGCACGTTCTTCCTCCTCTTACAGCTCCGCCTTGGTGATGGCCACTAACTGTATTCCGGAGCCCCTGCTGGCTGGGATGGCAGCAGGCAGCCAGGCGAGGCTCTCAGCACTTGGGAAGTGCAAAGAGCTGCTTTGCCCCACCGCCCATGCGTTTGTCTGTGTATGGGTGTTTGCTAGTAAAGGGGGTGCGTGCGCGCCTGTTCACGTGAGTGTAGAGGCCAGAAGTCAACCACAGGTGTCTTTCCTCAATTGCTCTCCAACTTGAGTTTTTGAGACAGGTCCATTCATTGAACCTGAAACGTATCAACTGGACTAGGCTGGCTGGCTGGCTGGCTGGTTTCAGGAATCCAGCTAGCTCCCTCTCTCTACTACCCCTATGCTGGGGTCACAGGTGCATGCCACCATGCCTAGCTTTCCTTGCATGTGGGTTCTAAGGATTTGAACTCAGGTCCTCATGTTTGCCCAGCAGGCACCTTACTAGTAGAACTATTGCCCAGTCCTTCCTCAGTTCTCTTGAAGGCTGCAGAGTGTCCACCATTGCATTGTCAGTGCCCTCTGTGGCCACTCTGGAATGCTAGGAGCTTCTGACATAGAATATGTATAAGGTCACAGCCTTAGTGGCTCCCCCTTACATCCTTTTCCCAAGGCCAGTGGGGCATGGTGATAGTGAAGACCCTTCAGGGGACATTTGGTTCAGAGAGGTTAGGTGAGCTACTCGGGGTGGTTGCAAGGGATATGGGGGTGGGGGTGGGGAGGGTCATGGTGGTGGTAAGAGCCAGGCCCAGGTTCTCAGGTGACTGGCTATGGGAGGGAGCGGGATTCTGATGGAGGATTTCCCCACTGCAGGACGAATGGTGTTCGGTAAGGAGCATGTTAGCCCTGTGGTCAGCAATCTCATTACCAGGGGTGACAGATGTCCTGCTGCTATGACAGAAACAACTTCAGGGAGGCATACTTTATTATGCCTCACAGCAGGGAGGGGCTGGGGAGCAGAGACACTCACTTCAAGGCAGCCAAGAAGCATAGAGAAAGTGCCCAAGATAGCTGTTTTTGTCTGTTGTCCTGCCCCGTACCCTTAAGCCAGGGTCTCTCGTGTCTCAGGCTAGTCTTCAACGTGCTATGTAGCTGTGAATGACCTTGAATTCCTGATCCACCTTCTTCTACCTCCTAAGTTCCGGGATTACAAGTATGTAATGTATGTAAGGTAAAGCACCATGCCCGGTTTATTCGGTGCTGGGGATGGAACCCAGGGCTTCCTGCCAGGCAAGCCAAGCATTCTACCAACTGAACTGCATCCTGGGTCCCCTTTTATTTTATCTTCATTCCATCTAGGCCTCTGGGCTATGGGGTTGCATTGTCTACATTCAGGACCAGTCTCCTCTCCTTGATTCTCTCTGGCGACTATTGCAGACACATCCAGGAGTGGCTTTCTCAGAGTATGGTACTGGTATCCCACAGCATTGCCATTGCCATCTCTTGGCAGCTGGCTAGAAAGGCACATTTGTTGTGGAAATTCCTTTAACTATGTAAAGATGTGTTACTTTGTTTATGCTATGGAATGGACTATTACTTTAACTAGTGAAGGTGTGTTACACTTGTTTCTGCTGCCTTGTTAAGGATGTAAAGACGTGTTACATTTGTTTCACCTTGCCTGCCTAAGGTACCTGATTGGTCTAATAAAAAGCCGAACGGCTAATAGCTAGGCAGGAGAGGGATAAGCTGGTGGGCAGACAGAGTAAATAGGGAGAGAAATCTCGGCTAGAAAGAGAAGGGAGGAGGAGGAGGAAGAAGAAGTAGAGAACAAGGGAGAAAAAAAAAAGGGACATGTCTGGGGCCAGAAGCCAGGCAGCTTCCAGCCAGACATGGAGGCAGCAAGAAAGTAAGATAAACAGAAAGAAAGAAAGATAAAAAGCCCCGAGTCAAAACATAGATAAAGAAAAACAGATTAAAATAAGAGCTAGCAAAATAAAATAAGGCTGAGTGTTCAAAACTAGTGAGTCTCCATGTCATAATTTGGGAGCTGGTTGGTGGCTCAAAAGAAAAAGCCTGGACATCTGTGGGCCACTTACTCCTGGTTGATTGAACCAGAGACTCGGGAGAGGGACCCTGTTGTAACAGTCCCCCATCTCAGTGTATGCCAACACGTGAGAGTCACTGGGAACCAGCTAACACCAAGGAAAGAACAAGCAAGCATTAATTAGGATGATCTGCGAGATGGGACAGAGGAGCAGAGAAGGTGGCAGAACCACATGGAGCTGGGGTGCCCCGTGGCTGAAGCCAACCATGGGACCTGAAGAGCCTCTTGGAAAGATGACATGAGCTCTGCAGAGCACAGTGTTTGTGTAAACCCTCAGGGTAGCTCCCTAGTCCGTCCCCACTCTTTCGGAGTATGCATGTGTACATGTAGTTATGGGTGCATGTGTGCGCGCACATGGGTGTGGAGGTCAGAGATCCATCTCAGGTTTCATCCTCAGGTGTCTCGGGTCCATCTTGTTTTTTTGACACAGGTTTACTAAGATCTGGGGCTCACCAATGTGGCTAAGTTGGTAAGGCTGGCTGGACAGGGAGCCTCACGGTACTGCCTCTACCTTTCCAGCACTAGGATTTTAATCATGTGCTACCATGCCTAGCTTTGAGGTGGAAGCAGGGAAATCAAACTCAAGTCCTCACATTTATATGGCAGGCACCTTACTAATCTGGCCATCTTCCCAGTCCCTTCTCTGGCCTCTCGATGTCACCTCTGTGGGTTTCAGATCCTAAGGTCTGTCCTCTCCTGGATCTGGCCCCAGAGGTTCAGGCCTGACCCCTCAGTTGTCTTCTGACCCCAGGTTTCCCAGGATCACTCCGGACCATGCTCAGCCTGGCCCTTCTAGAGGGCCAGTTCTTGCCAGGCCCAAGGTAGGATCTCCTCTGCTGGGTTCAGGATGTGAGAGAAATTCACCTTGTTTGCTAAGTTGCTGCAAAACTCTTTTAACTACAGCCTTGGCCTGGGAGCCTTTTGTCTCAACAGTTTCCAACATTTTGCCCCAACATGTATGACACACGCCTGTGTGACTTCGGCATCTGTCCAGCCCCTCTACAAGGGCCATAGAGGACAGCTATTCGAGATACACAGTCATCAAGAAAGGTTTCGAATTCCTAGCCCCCAGCCCCGGGTGTATGCTAAGCTGGCGTATGGGGGAGCACAGCTGTCCCCTTTCCCATGCCACAAGTGGCAAAGACAGGGCGGGGTCCTCTCTCCCTGGAGAGCTGGGCCTCCTCTTCACACTTGCCTCTCTCTAGGGCTGCCATCCTGCTGCTCCAAGTGGCAGGAGGCATTTCCATAGCTGTTAAGGGATGGTTTTGTTGGAAAGAGAGATTAAAAAGGACATCAAAGGGGAGCCCAGTAGGTGTGGAGAGGAGCCTGGGGGGCGGGGGATTAAATGCTACTCCAGCTGTGGGAGGCGATCAGAAGGCTGATTGGTAAGGCTGCGGTGGTCCCTAAGGTGAGCTGCAGCAGGCTCCCAAGGCCAGGGAGCCAGTGACTGCTGGCTGGAGACCTCTCCAAGGCTGGGGTTTTATGTATCTTCTCCAGGAGGGGCTGCACACTGAATCATTCCTAGTCCCCTGCTGGCCTTCCCCAATTGCTCTTGCTGACTGTAGCCTTCCCGCCCCCTGCAGAGGACAGTCCCTTATCTGCTGGCTGCCAGAAGAGGAGGCCTGGACAGTTCCCCTAACCTCACCCCCACCTACAGCTTCTGGAAGGGGAGGGCTGCAAGGGGTGGTCAGAGCAGGCCCTGCCCTAGCTCCTAGCTCCTGGGTCCATGAATCTGTTACAGTGGTCTGCCTCCTGGTCAAGTGCTTGTCTTAGTTTTTCATGGAGTGGGGTGTGTTATCATGCACTGGGTCCTCTGCAAATGCTTGTTCTTGAGGGCTCCCACAGGAGAGGAACAGGGGACCTGCAGTGGAGGTGGCCAGGCACCGAGCATCCTCTGTGGAGTATCCTCCATTCCTCTGCAGTACCTTGGTTCCCAGAGTGAGGACCATCTCAGTGCACCTCCCTACCCATGCCCCGGCCTCCTCCAGGGTCTGAGACCTGCAGAGCAGTCCCTTGGCCAAGCACACATGTCCTGTTAAGGTGACTCAGTAGACTCTTTGCTCTCTGTTGTTTGTCATTGGCAGTGCCAGGCCAGTGACCTGGCGAGATGGTGCAGGGGGTGAGGCTCAGTCTCTCTGGAATCTTGGCTCTCTGTCACAGGAAACGGCTTTCCCTTTATGAACCCCAACAGAACCTCAGTCAAGACTACCATAATGTTCCCTCTTTTTAAAAACTAACCCTAAAAATTGGGGGATGGCTATAGCCCACTTTTACCATAAAAATCTAGATTCAATTCTGAAACTATTAAAACAACTTAGTACCCAAATTCAAGCTTTGGTAACACCCTCAAAAATAAGCCTCCAGACAGGGATATTTATTGAGGAGATAAAATTCAAAACCCCCTTCTACCATCCCTGGCCTAAAGACCAACAGTATGTCCTATTTCTGACCAAGAATGATAATAAAACTCTTAACTTTCAGGATTCCAATCCCTAAACTTCCTTGCCAGTTTCTACCTCCTGTCCTCACCTTATCTATCTGTGGAGGGGGTACTGTGGGGCCTGCCCTCTCTGACAGGTGAACTGTGTCCACTTCCCCAAGACAAGTGACTCCTGGGAGCTCCATGGGCTGGTAAGAGCCATTTAATTTGTACTGAGACGAAGGATAAGAAACTAGGGTACAGGCAGGGTCCCCAGAGTCATTGCCATGCTCTTTAGAATGCTGTCCAGAACTGAGACCTGGCACAGAAGAGTCCTGTGACCACAAATCCAGTGTGAAACACTAAAGCTTAGATCTGGTTAAAACCAAAGCTGGGGAGATGGGTCAGTGAGTAAAGTACTCGCCTTGCAAGCATGAGGTCCTGAGTTAGATCCCCAGCACTTGAGAAAATACCAGGCACATGGTGCATCTGTAATGTTAGCAGAGACGATAGAAGGATTTCTGGGGCTTGCTGACCAGCCAACCTAGCAGAATTGTGAGCTGAAAGTCAATGAGAGATTCTGTCTAAAAAAAGCAAGGTGAAGAGACAGTCCCTGAGGTTAACCTCTGGCTTCAACATACATGCTTCTACACATACGTACACACACCACAAACAAAGCTAAAACACCCCGAGGAGTCAGATCTGAGCCCAGGCTCAAACACCACCCGCTTCAGTTTTGTCGTTTCACACAAACGAGTCTTCTCCAGTGAGACCTGATTTTCTCATCTGCAAAATGGGGGAAGTGCTATCCACCCAACGGACTACTGAGGGCACACTGTGACATTCTGGTAGTTGCCTGGACAGCCATTCCTCTAAGAGAGTCATTTCTGTAGTTCCAGTAGGGGTAGGGAGCAAGGAGAGGCACTCCCTAAGAGGACTGAGTCAAGACCTTGGCCAGAGATGGGAGGGGCAGGCAGAGGAGGACCCGCAGTGGGATGTGTGTAGGGAGTACAGGACCATCCACTCCCACCCTCAGCAAGGACTGCACGGCTCTCTACTCCTGCTTTTTGTCGAGCTCATCCGTGCTATTGAGTGGCAGAAAATCAAAGCTGACAAGATGTGTTCTTTATCACTCCTTTGTCCATCCTTCCACTTAATTAATCCCAATCAGACATGGTGAAGTGGCCTTTGCAGGGAGGAGACTCTGTCGCCATTTCCCTTAGAGTCAGCTGCTTCTCCCTCGTACCTCTCTACCTAAACACCTGTTCCTGCCTGCCCCCAGCCACTGTCTTGCACCCACTGCATCCAGGCTGCCTATTTGGATGACAAAGTCCAGGAGACGGTAGAAGACCTCAACTCTGTCTCCAGCTCCTTTAGGGACCACAGAGGTAACTGTCTCCCATGGTCAGTAGTTGGGTCCCACTGCCCTTTCCTGAGCTCTATGTCTGCCTGGTCCCCAGCAGTTCAGAGAGTCCCCTTCTCTCTGCACAGAGACAAGCTACCGTAGCCTTGCTTCTGGCTCTCCTCTTATCCCAAGACCTGCCTTCCCAATTTGGGCCTCTGAGCAGCCAGGACTAAAGCTGGGAATGTGTCTTCTCTGGAGCCACCACCCATTGCCGGATGATGGAGAAAGATATCTTTCCTCCTGCCTCAGTTTCCCAGTCTGTAACATGGTACTCTTGCCTCGGGGGCTTCTACACACTCATGAATTACTTAATATCCTCGAACTGAAGCATTTCCTCTCTCTCTCTCTCTCTTCCTTCCTTTTTTAAAAAACATTTATTTATACAGTATTCTGTCTGCATGTATGCCTGCAGGCCAGAAGTGGGCACCAGATCTCATTACAGATGGTTGTAACACCATGTGGTTGCTGGAAATTGAACTCAGGACCTTTGGAAGAGCAGGCAGCGCTCTTAACCACTGAGTTATCTCTCCAGCCCCTGCCCCATCTCTCTCTCTCTCTCTCTCTCTCTCTCTCTCTGCTCCCCTCTGTGTCCCTTTGCTCATCCTTCCTTTACTTCCTGTCTGAAACTGTAGACACTTAGTGTCACCCCCCCCAGCCCATACACACATTAAAACCCCACTCTCAAAGGAGGGCGGACCTTTGGGAGGTGATTTGTGGGGGGTAGCATTTTTCGGAATAGGATGCCAGATCTTGATGGCACTTAATGAAAGGAACCTCAGAGCCATCCTTGCCCTCTCTGTCAACACAGGAACACAGGCAGAAGATGACTACCTACAAACTAGGAAGTGTCTCTTGCCACACAACCTAATCCTCCATGTCCTTGGGCTTAGACTCTCCTGCCTCTACAAGGAGGCAAGGGAGCCCCTTTGTCATTCTAGTCCAGATGGACAAGACCCTCTCTTTCCTTCTCCTATTTCTCCTCTTTCTCTTTTCCCCTGCGCACACCCTACACCCTGCACTACTCCCGCTGCCCCAGGTTATCCATCGAATTCCACACACGCCTGCACAGATGGGATCAATCCGAGGCTGCCTTGCCTTCAGCTTATCTCTGCTCCAAATGATTGATTTTCCCTCTTTAAGAGTAATTTGCTGGCGAATTCCACGTATTGGAAAGAAAAAAAAAATGTCCTGTGAAATCTAATTCAACCCGACTGGCAGCTGGCACTTTCAGGGAAGACCACTAGAGAACCCTTATGTGCATCCCGGATAGGTGTAGCGCTGTGGAAGGTGGCAGGTGCTCTTCGCCTGTGCAAGCCCACCTCCCTCCGCCTGCCCCAGCACTTCTGGGAGTCATAATGTACTTACATGGAGGCCAGTGGCGGTGTGTTTGAATTAACAGCTTCTATTTTGTAACCCATGGCAAAGTGCATTGTGGGAATCTCTCAAAGCCTAGCTACATACCTAGCCTTCAGTCTATTGCCTCGAGGCTTCCTTCCTTCCTTCCTTCATTCCCCTTTTCATTCTAGTTTGTCTGCCTCAGTTTCCCTACCCTGGCCATGAGTTGCCTGTCAGGCTGAATCAGAGATGCCTTTCTGTCGTATGAAAACTATGCTTGCTGATTTATGACAGTGATGTCATTTGGTCTAGAAGTCCCCATAGGTGCTGTTGATGCTGGCTCCTCTCAGCTCATCTTTTCTGGGGGATGCTGGGAGCATCTTTAATACTTCATAAATTAACATGTAGTATAATTAACGTTTTTGTTCTATAGTTCTATGGATAATAATACATGTATAGATTCCTGTCTGACCACTAAGCTGAAATAATTTTACTCATCCCACCCCACAAAACATCCTGCCTTTTCCTACTTTGTAGCCCCTGCCATCAACCATTGAGCTCCTCTGCCCTTTGGAAATGCCATTAAGGCATGTAGACTCATGTGACTCTATTGTCTGGTACCCAGCTCCTTTCAGGACAATGCCCTTGAATACACCTGATTCTCCCTTATGCTGCCATCTGTATCTTGTGTGTGTGTGTGTGTGTGTGTACATGTGTATGTGTGTACATGCATGTGTAGGACCACATCAGGTGTCCTCAATTGCTTTTAATTTTAATTTTAAAGTGTCCTCAACACTTTAATTTTTGAGACACAAGCTCTTACTGAACCTGGAGTTTACTAACTCAGCTAGGCTAGTGAGCCAGCAAGCTCTGGAGACCTCCTGTCTCTGCTTCTCCAGTGCTGGGATTGCGTACATGCTCCTTCTTAATACAGAGGCATGCTCCTGCCTCAGAGTCATGCCCTCAGGCTTTCTTCTGTCTAGAATATCCTTCCATTAAGTGTTACCACTTCAGAGGTCTGTCTTTCAGTGTCATCTTAGTAGCGAGGACGCTCCTAAGAGCTCATTCCCTTAGATCATCTCCAACATCACTCACTCTCTTTCTTTGGAGACAGAAATTTCCCATCCTCAGCTGGCCTTGAAGTTGCTAACTTGTAAGCTAGCAGAGGATGGCCTTGAGCTTCTGACCCTCCTGCTTCCTTCTCCCAAGTGCCTGCAAGGGATCGCAGGTGTGACTCCACTTTATACAGCACTGGGGACTGAACCCAGGGCTTCCTATGTGCAAGGCAAGCACTCTACCCGCCAAGCTATGACCCCTAGTATTATGTTCTAGTGTGAATGGGCCTCAGAGAACGGGCGCCACGGTAGGCGTGAACCAGGCCACAGACAGTCTAAGTGTGGCGGACAAGGTTTGCCAGGAGCTTTCAGAAGACCAAGTGCTGTCTTAGGGGTGCGTGTTTTCACATAAAATGAATGTCACTACTTCCCACTGAGTCCTGCTTAGGTTTGGGTGTGGAGGATCATGGGAAGGGTCTGCCTGGGAAACAGATAAAGGCGACACGTCCAACATGACAGGCAGATGAGTGCCTGCTGTAGTCCAGGGAACTTGGGCCGGCAATGGCAGGGCCCAGGGACACTGACAGCAGAGCTGCCAAACGGGTTTATCACCCACCCCCACTCCCACCAGGCAGGGACCAGTGCCGATCACAAGCTAATTACATTCGTGATGACACTACGTGAGGAGGTATCTGAGTCATACCAGGCCACCCGTCTGGTCCTTAGGGAGGCTGGAGCTTTGCCAGCTGGGAGGAATCACACGGTAGGGATGCAAGGATGCAGTCAAAGCCAGGAAAATCCCAGTAATCACAATCACAGCAAGAAGAGACTCCACAAAGGCAACTGGGGAGAAATTAATGGGAAATGCAGACGGGGCTGTCCTGCTCCTGAGGCATCCCTTCTAGAGTGGATAGGCATTGGAGGCAACAGATATTTTCCTGGAGAGCCTCAATCTTGGGGGAGGGACCAGGACATGTAAGCAGAAGTTGCTGCCTCGGGTTGTCCCTGGACCAGAGGCCTCTCCCCTCTCTTTCTCATAGCTGGGTGAGTGACAGGGGACCCTGGAGGTGTCACTTCTCACTTCCTTCATGGTTTGTTGGAGTGGTCTAGGGGTGAGTGATTTCCAGCTACATCTTAGTTACTTGCCTAGCAGGGTTGAGGAGGGGATGGGTGACTAGACAATGGACGGACATAAACTCCCAGCGAGAACCACTGCCCATTGGCAGCCTGGACTCAGGTCCCTTTACTTTGCTCCTAGAGTTTGGCTTCTAAAACAAAACAAAACAAAAAAAGGGAGCTTGCACAATTGAATTCAGGGTAGCTGTGGTTACTTTCCAAAGGGGCAAGGATGGGGAGACACTATACTTACAGGGCCTAGAGGAACAGTGGTCTGAGTGACAGATACTCAGCTGAATGTGTAACAGGGGCCAAGAGTCTTGGTTCCACCCAGGTGTGCAGAGGCATGTGGCTCAGAACGCTTACTGGACTCAAACCTCAGAAAGCCAGCCTTGTCAAAACAAACAAAAATAAAAACCCAAACAAAACCCTGGTAGGAGTAGGGCTGGAGGGGGAGAGGAGGGGAGGGGGAGAGGAGGGGAGGGAGAGAGGTAGGAGGGAGGAAGGTTGCAGGTAGTGGAGACAGGGATGTAGCAGGGGCTTGCTTATCCTCTTCTTATGCTATGGATCCCCCTGGAAGCCTGCAGAAGCCCACTGGTCTCCTAAGAGTTCCTTTTTCATTTGTGACAGGATCTCTATCATTTGGTATGGAGTGTTGAGGCTTGAACCCAGGGCCTCATGCATGCTAGTCAGGTACTCTACCAACAGAGCCACACCCCTACCCTCTCAGAATGCTTTTAATTGCATAAGATAAACTACAGGGTACACCAAGTCAACTGGCAACTTTGAAACGGTTATCCTAGTATTGTTAAAGGGGCAGTGCGGTCATACATGTGCTTTGGAATTCATTCAGCAAGGATTTTAGGGGCAGGGCTGCCATTAGGCTGTGATTTCAAATCAGGGTCAGGTGTAAATAGGATATTGAGGTTCCTGGGGTAAAGTGATAAGAAAATATCAGAGATTTTGCTGAGGTCAACGTCACAGACCCTGCATCTAGGCCCATAACAAAAAACCAAGAGGCGCTGACATTGGTGAGAATAAACGCACAGGTTTTTCATCATTTCAGGTCTGGGTGCCTTAGAGGGCCAGTGGGCTGCCTGCCCCATAGCACAGAAACTCCTGGACCAGAAGGCAGAGTTCCAGAGGTGACAGAGGAAGCACATGGCAAGAACACAGCCTTCACGGTCTACGTGGGGAGGGCGCAGAGGAACGTGGCCTGAACAAACCCACTCACAGGAGCAAATGCAAAAGTGAGTGTAAATAAACACAAGGCTGGGCTGTGGTTCTCTGACGGCTTAGAACACGCATGGAATGGAAAATCAGGGTGATGAATAAACATGTCCCCTGAGACTAGCCTTCTATGACTTCTTCATGTCCCCCTCCGAATCCCTCACCAACCCAGCATCCTGGAATATTCACCCCGCCATCCTCTTTCCTTTATGACAGGGTGGTGATGCCTTTTCCTTGGGCAGGTGGGTAATTCGGATTCTTTTTTCCTCTCCCTTATGCCCCTCAAACAAATTAATCGTGTCATTTGCCTGAAATAAGAACACATTTCTGCCAGATGTGTCCCTGGTCACCTATCTGGCACAGGTCCCCTTTTCTTTCCCCAGCCTCTCCTGCCCACCATGAGGAGCTGGGAGGGCCCACTGTGGGCCAACTATTTGAACTGGTTTGCACGGGGTGTTTCAGCCCAAACTCTGGCAGAATTCTTACCCCTGTATTCCCCAGGGCTCATCTGCTGCTGGAGGCTACCTGCCTCTTGTAGGGGACCCCTGAGGACAGAGGTTCTCGCTTTTCTTTGAAGTCCAAGCAGAGCCTACCCTCTCCCTCTTCCGCCTTCTTTAACTACATGTGCCCACTCACTTCTGGGCTGTGACATCCTTGCCATGTCCCCAGCAGCAATGCAGAGGTGGACAGCAACTGAGTTTGCGGAAGCGGGGTGGGAGAGAATGGGGCAGCCATATCTCCAAATAAAGAGCCCTGAGACACCGGTAGGAAATCCAGAATTGACAGACCAACGTCAAATTTCATCCAAACTGCAATCCATTTGCTGTGTGACCTTGGACAAGGCCCTTAGCTTCTCTGAATCTTTCTTTTCTGACAAGGGCAAAAATCACATCCGAGGACTACCTGACAGGTAGGAGAGTTTGTTCTATATATGTGTGTGAACTTATTTTCCCTCAGAGCAATTCTGTGAGGTATCTGGGGTCACTCTGTGGTCATCCAGAGCCAAACGGGCAGAACCAGAGTTGGAAGAGCAACCTTGTCCCGGGGTCCTTAGTTTGATCTTGAATATGTTGACTTTCTTCTTCTACCTGTGTGATGTACCCTGGAAGGTACCAAATGTAGGACAGGGGTCACCTAGAAGGGGTAAGTAGGGGAGAGCCAGAGGGTATGTGATGTGGGGCACCGGAAGCCGCCACATCCTGGCTTCCCCTGACTTCTCTCAGTGTTGGCAGTCCTCAGGTCCCTGGATTGCAGCTGGGTGTGGTGGGGGCTTGCCTGAGACCTCAAGTTCAAGGCCAACACCAGCTCCACAGTCAGACTGTCTCAAGACAAACTTCTGGGTGTGTCTGTGGGCAGCACCGACCTACTGACTGAGGCCTTGGACGGAAAAGGAAAAAGGAGTTAAGCACCAGCTTTCATCCCTCTTGCTTCCTGGCAGTGTGACCATTTCCTGAGGCTCCTGCCATATAACACCCCTGCCCTGTCTCCTCCAACTGTGAGCCACAAGAAACCCTTGGCTAAATTGCTTCTCTTCGATGTTTGTGGCAGCAAAGAGAAGAGTAACCAAGAAGTCACCAAGAACAGTGTGTAGTGACTCAGGGCAAGATGGTTCTGGCAGAGTGCTGAGGGCCACTGTGCTCTGAACAGCAGATTTGCACTGCAGGAGCTCTTGGATGGCTTGGAGGAACACCCACCCACTTCTTTCCTCCTAGCCACTGAGAAGCAGAGGCAGGGGGGTCGCTGGCAGGCCAGCTGGGTTACCTAATAAGATTCTGTCGCACACACACACACACACACACACACACACACACACACACACACACAGAGGCAGGGTCTTTTGGATAAACTGAAGAAAACAGCTGGTCATGGGCTACTGTCAATTTCCACGTGGGTGAACTGGCAAGGACTCACAACAGTAGAGTAGCCGAGACAGCATCCAGGAGGACTAGGTGAAGCAGGGGCAGTGGGGGTGGTCTCACCAAATTCTTCTGTCAGTTTGACTCCTCCTCCCTACCAAAGGAGGATGCCCACACAGACAGCCTCCCAGGGTCTGTGTAGAAGGGTGACTGAGGTAAGGGGAAGCTGCAGGCCTCCAAGGAGCACTGGGCTGAGGGAGAGGCCTGAGGCTGCAGGCTAGCCCACAGAGGATTGTCCTGGAGAAAGCCTGGGGCTGGGAGTGAGCAGATACCTCCCTGCTTATCTACTGTGGCACCCCTAGACGTCTGGGGGTGGGGCACTTGAAACCGCAGAGGTGGTGAGAGTGAGGCTTGCCACAGCCTTTAATTTGAAGCAGAGATGGGTCTGCACCAAGGCAGACTTGCGGGCTCCTGCCTTCCTTCTCCAGGTTCTCACCTGCATCCCAACCATCTATTTGCATCTCAACTGTCATGCAGGACAAAAAGCAGCCGCTGCTGACTCCAGCCCACTGCAGCTCTTTCTTCCCTGCCTTCTGTGAGTTTTTCTAGAGCCTGGCAAAGGTGAAGAAATCACCTGGAGACTAACGCTGGGAGTCCTTAAGGATAGCCAGGGCCTATTCTAGCCCCTGGGCTACGGGCAGGGCGCACTGGAACCTGAGGGGCACTGCCACTATGGGGCAGCGATAGCTTCTGCTAAATTTTGGATTGGAAGGCACTGGAGGTACCGCTAGCCTTCCTGAGATAAATTAACATCCTAAGTAGGAACCACTGCCATAAAGTTCCCACAGAGGTCCCCTGCTTCCTGCTCCCCTTTCTCTTTTCATGGTCACTCTCTGCTGCCCCATAGTGGACTGTTGAGGTCAGCCCGCCCCAGGCAGCCTCTGGGACCTAGCCCGGAAGAAGTCTTCTGACCGTCCTTAGCATCTATTGGGCAGATACTGAGCAATGCATGTCTCTATCCGTTGAGCTCTGGATAGAGTGTGAGACATGACAGTCTGCTCATCAAACCCATCTTGGCCATGCCTGTGCGTCTTGCATCCTGTAGATCCTACAGCCATCAGACCCACCAGCGGGACTGCCAGTCTGGATTTGGGGAGGCTGTCACACTCATCACCATGTGACTACAACTGTGGGGACAGCCCAAGACTGCCTACGATTCTGTAGCCCTGTGACAAGAGGTCTGACCTCTCCTCCTGCGTTCAGATTTGCTCACTCTGGCCAGAAAGATGGCTTAGCCAGTAGAGGTGCTTGTCACCAAGGTTGATGACCTCAGTTCAAGTCTTGGAGCCTATATCGTGGGAGGAGAGAACTGACTGCTCAATGTTGACCTCTGACTTACAGATGTAGGCCAGTGCACCCCATTCCTACCAAATAAATAAATATTCAAACAATTTGCTTTGTGAAAAACGTTTTTCTGCCACAAACCCAAAGTCACCTTGAACCCAGACGTCAATGCTAACACACCCAAGAGCGCAGCAGGATAGTGGCTCAGACAGTTGCCTGGTTGTGTTACAAAGTAGAGTTTGTTCCTGGATCTGGATACTATGTTGCAGCTTGTGACTCCTCTTCTAGCCTGTGTGCTTGAGCTCTTAGCCTGGGTCACATGTTCTTCCTTGGTACCAGCGTCCTGGCCTTGGGTGCTGTTCTCTGGCCAGACCTGAGCCCCTTGGGGTTCTGAGGGTAGCAAGAGAGATGGTGCAGAGCAGCCATGCAGAAGTGAGGCTTGCACCCCTCTCGCTGAGGGCTGAGCCTGGCCACAGGTGGAGCCTAACAGAGATAGGAGGGTGGCCTGATGGCCTTGGAAAGTCTCTGAGCTGCCTGTCCTTGTCAGTCGTCTCGGTGTGTCACCGGGCCCTGGAAGAGCAGGACCTTGAGTGGAGGCGAGTCCTTTCCTATCAGAGACATGGTCACCTCTGTGGAGAATAATGATAGAGCAGAAGAGCACCTGGTTTCTCCCTGTGCCCCTAGCCTCACGGCTTACCACTGGGTATTCTAGGTGGGGTGGTCACTAAAGGCAGGTTGGGATCCAACACCCACCCACCATGCATTAGTTAATCGACCTTGTCAGCCTGATAGGATTTACTGAATAAACAGGAGAAAGTGAGCTGAGTGCCAGCAGCATTCATCTCTTTTGGCTTCCTGGCCTCAAACACCGCATGGCTTAGTTGCCTCCCTCTTGCAGCCAGTCTGCTGGGCCCTCAAACTGTGAGCCAAAATAACCCTTCTTCCTTCAGTTGTTTATGTCTGGACTTTGTCGCAGGCAGAAAACTAGCCAATACGACATCCCGGCAGACAGGGCAAGCTGGCAGGCTTGTAGCCTGCTGAGATCCTCGGGGTAAGGGTGGCCTTGATGACCCCCTGACATCTGGGGAGGGGCAGGGCTCTCTGCACCAGGGAGCTGCAGCTTGGGGAGCAGCGAGGGTGGCCAGGGTCTTCATGGCAGGCTTAAGACCAAGTCCTGTGCATGCTCCTTCTTCCTCTGCTGGGATCCCGTCCTCTGGGACAGACGTGGGGTTAGCTGCTTCCCCTTGTTCTGAAGCCCTCAGGCAGTACAGTGGGGGCCTGAGATTACCTCTGGCTGGCCAGTCAGTGGCAAGCAGGCCAAGGACATTCTGGGGCACAGTGCAGAGGAGTTGGTCTCTACCCTATGGCTGTCCCTCATCTTCCTGCACCTGTCTAAGAACTGCTGATTGAGTTGGCTAACGCTCACCCTGAACAGGACTCCCAGCTGGTAACCTGTCAGAATGAGCTTGTGCCTTAGGGCTAATTTGTTACTACAGCAGAGTTGGACAGATACAGTATCATTCTTTCTTCCTAAACACATGAGCAGGGGAGGCTCTGATAGGATCATTAATTCCCCCTAGGCTCCAGAGCTAGTCAATGGAGGCTTACTCTAAGGTCCATTGGGCAAAAAGCCCATGCTGCCTCCAAAATCAAGTGCAAGCATCCTGCCTAAGTCCCAGCTCTCTTGCTTCTACCCCAGCCCAAACCTTGCATTGCCTGTGTGGCTCACAACCTGCTCTGCAGTCTGTTTGCAAGTTCTTGCCTCTGGGCCTCTATGGGGCACAAGTATTCCTGCATGCCTTGGCTTAGTTCAAGACCCCTCTCCCCAGAGAGCCTTCCTGATCCTCTAGCCCAGGGACCCCTCCCTTCAGCTGATCACTCATGGCCTATGATCCCTGGGCCTTGGGTGCGACACAGGTATGGGTGTTTCTTGTTCCTTAGGTATCACTATTCCCCAGAAACCTAGAAAGGACTTTATTCTGAGGCTCTCATGCATAGTATGTGTGCATGCACATGCGTGTGTGTGTGTGTTGTGGGAGCACATTGCAGACACTTCAGACATTCCAGGGGGTACTGGATGAACTGCTAGAACATAAGAAAATGCTAGAACTGCTTTTCAGCATCCTTAAGCAATAGGAGTTGGGAAGATGAGGGTGCCAGGTCCCCATGTGAGAAAGGGGAAACTATTAAACCAAAAGCAGGAGTCAGCCTGCTTGTTGATACACATTTTGGGGGGAGAGGCAAGGTCTCAAGTAGCCCAGGCTGGTCTTGAATTCACTGTGTAGTCAAGTGTGACCTCTGAACTTTTGATCTACCTTCTTCTACTTCCTGACTCCTAGGATTATGGGCGTGTATGACCACACCCAGATTATGTGTTACTAGTCACTAAACCTGGGGACTTGTGCATGCTAGGCAAGTATTATACCAGGTAGGCCACATCTCTAAGCCACCTCCACTTTTAGAAATGCTTACACTTTCGTTGCAGCTATTTAAAATAGCCATACTACGGGACACTTGGAATTGGGACCTTTTATACTTGTTCCCAGTAATTAGTAGAGGCTCAATAAGTGTTTCGCTTATCTCCGATAGGTTAGGATGAATGACTCAGCAGGAGATGGAAGTGGGACACACACACACACACACACATACACACACACACACAAAGTGGAGCTAGCCACCCATATAACTTGGTCCTGGTGAGTGTGTCTATTGGGAATAGCCAACAGGAGCTGATGAATCGAGGGTAGCAGGTCCCGTGGGAAAGGGCTAACTATTACACTGAAAGCTGGAATCAGTTTTTATACAGTCTCTCTACCCTAGGTACAAACATCCCAGGCAGGACACAAGGTGACAGAGTGTGTGACACACACTTCAGAAGTTGATGTATGTTTAGAAAAATAGCTATTTTAACATATGCATTATAATATGTATCTTGAATCAGTCCAGTGGCTATGAATAAATACATGTACGCCCCCCTCCGTGTATGTGTGTGTATGTGCATGCGTGTGTGTGTGTGTGTAGTCACACATTGGAAGTGTGAACACGGATGTTCTCCCAGGGTTTAGATGACAGCCTATAACAGCATAGAGACTACCACACAGCAGGGGAAGGCACACAGTAATGGCTGTTTCTATTTTTCCACTGAGGACCCAGAATCCCAGAGACTCCTGATACCCGTCCTAGTGCTGCACAGAGCAGTCAGAGTGGTGGATGCAGACGGGCCACGTGCTCCAGCAACTCACCTCATCCTTGTCCACCACCTGAATGAAGAGAGGAAGGGCAAAGCCGACCTGTGCCAGCTCAGTAATGGCCACGCTGTACTCAGAGCTGTTGAACTCTGGGGCGTTATCATTGATGTCAATCACCAGGATGTTGAAGGTTGTAGTGACTGTGGCATCTGACGGGGTTCGGTCATCATTCAGCTCAGTGCCCTGCAGACAGAGGAAGGCATCCGCAGTCACAAAAACAGCTGTTACCCATTCAGGATGTGCTCGGCACTAGATCATGTGTATCAGTGTGAATTAGCCCATTAAATCCCCACCGAAGCCCCAGAAACACGGTTCCATCTTCTGCATTCCAGGTTACAGGTAAGGACATTGAGGCTCAGAGAGGTGAGGGCATTTGTGTCAGGAAGAACGGCCTGAGTAGACCTCAAACTCAGTCAGTGGGATTCTGGAACCATCTAGTAGGTGGGCAGGAGGATCAGACAGATTTCACACCAACTGAGAGGGGCAGGGAGAGACCACTCAGCTCTGCAGATGGTATAATCAGGGCCTCTGCTCTGTAATACTCAAAGTTGAGACTGAGTGGCCGCTGTGGTCCTAACATTACCAGGTCTGAGAAGTTCTGAGTGAGATGCAGGAAGGACCTAGGTGTCTGGAGGTCCAGAGCCCCAGGTCTCAAAGCACCATTTCCTAGTTCTGATCCCAGACACTGCTCCAGACACTCTGAGGGAGAGCTGGGTAGCGTCTGCCACCAGGCCCAGAGATAAAAGTGTCCAGGCCAAGTGGCACATTCACCTAACATTTTGTTAAAGGTGAGAACCCTGAACTCTGGGGCCCCAAGTGAGGTGGAGGTGGAACTGGGTGAAGGGGTGGGCTCTCTTCCTCTTTCTCTTCCCTTGGCCTCCTTGGGGTGAAGTAAAATATGAAGAAGGCCTGGGGTTGGGGTGTATGTGTAGCTAGGAGTATGTGAGGGACACTGTTTACATGTCTCCCTGGCAGACTCATCCCTGCACCCGGGAGAGCAGAAGGAGCTGGCGAACCAAGAGAGCCAAGAGCCCCATAGCTGCCTCAGGACTTCTCAAGGGCAAGGGGGTCCAGGCAAGGCCAGCCTGTGCTCATCCCTTCCATGCAGACCTTTCTCAGGGCCTCTTGCCTATCTTAGTCCCTTCTGCCACTGCTATATGCCTGGGGCTTAGCAGCCCTTGTACCCTCCCCACCAGGATCCATTCCCTAAATAGCCTTCCCAGGGAACGGCTCAGCAAGCCATTGATTTCAATTAAAACTGGCCATGAGTGGCAGGTAGAAGCAAGGAACAACAATGTTGGCACCTTTTCCACAGCTTCCAGGTAGAGACCCCAAGCTCCTAGCCCTTCTTCTACAGCCTGCTGTCTGCTAAGCTGGGGTAGCATCACTCCTAGAAGGGATATAGACATTCCAGCTGGTGAGGGCATTGTAGCAGGTGTGAAGTGCCGGACAGCCAGGCATATACAATCCCAGTCCCCTCTGGGCTGTTCTCCCGTCCCCTCAGGACTGTTCTCTGCACTGCCAGGGATGGCCTCAGACTCCAGAGTCATCTAGGAGGTGTGGTATCCGCCCAGGATTCTCACCTTCACTGTCAGGATGAAGCCATGACTGTACAGGGGGTTCTCCCGATCCAGCAGGCCGTTCAGGGTGAGAGCCCCGCTGATGTAGTCCAGGGCAAAAATGCTGTTGGTATTTCCTGCAAGACAGAATCCCAGAGCCATGACAGGTCGGCAGAGGGGTGTAGAGTCAAGGCATACACTCCTCCCCAGGGGGTCAAATTCAGTAGATTCTGGCAAGGGTAGACAGCCTTGAATCAGAAACAGATTACAGTACCCTCCCGGGGCTCCACCTTGCCCTCTCTGAGCCGGTGAAAAAGTCTCCTTTCAGTGCTGGCAAATATAACACTGAATATTATTTTTCTTTTTTAAAAAAATGTTTTTGAGGCAGGGTCTCAGGTGTCCTAGGTTGACCTTGAATTCCCTATGTAGCTAAAGACGGCCTTGAATTTCTGCTTCCACATCTGGAGTGCCGGAATACGGGGTGTGCTGCAACTGGTACATGCAGTGCTGGGGACCAAAGATAGGATTCATACATGCTAGGCAAGCACTCTGACTGGGCCATGTCAGGCCTCGTTTGCCTTTAGAACAGAGCCTTCCAAAGAGGGCAGAATCCAGGCAGCACACAGTAGACATGTTGGGTTCTTCTGTAGTCATTTTTCATGATAATTAATAATCATTTTTCATGTAAAATTATTATTATTGTCGTTCAGTCGGTGGGTATAGTCACATCATGGTGTGCATGTGGAGGTCAGAGGGCAAGTTCATGAAGTCGGTTCTTTCTGCCTTTACGTGGGTTCTGGGGACCGAACTCAGCTAGTCAGACTCGTCAGGCAAGAGCTTTTACCCGTTGAGCCATCTCACTGGCCCATTTTGTGCTCATTTTATGGTTCTATTCTATTCCATTCTGGTCTATTCATTCTATCCTGACTTTTTATGGCAATGGTACCAGGGTTTGCTTTTTTTTGTTAAATGATGAATATGTTAAAACATAATTCAATTTTAAGAAATATTCTAAGTACTTACTAAATTAGAGACACTTATTTAAACTACTCACAAAAATTATACACGAACAACTCTGGCCTCCTGCCGAGGCCCCCAAGCCTCTATCCCTCCCCTGCCAACTGGGCTTCCTGCTTCTGTGCTTCTGCGCTGTAACCCTCCCCACCCCCTGCCAACTCCTTGGCTTCCTTGGGCTATGCACGTGCTCCTTCCTGCTCTGGTCTCTCATTCCCTGGCCTCCTCCCTGCCCTCATCTCCCATCCTTCCTACCCAGCCATCCTCTCTTGCCCTTTCTCCTCCAGCAGGGATATGCTGATGGTCTAGCCTGCTCCCTCTGCCCCACAGGCAAGGTCCCTCTCCTGGCTTCTCTGTGTGACTCTCGTTTGCCTGCGCAGCCTATGAACTCCCAGGAGATGAGGACTTTCCATAATTGTCCACTATGATAGCACACGTTGGCACACTCTGGTAGCAGGTTCTGTATGGGTGTCTAAGGCCACCAGGGCCAGCCCTGGGGGATTGCCGTCCACTCCTTATGCCCCTGCAGCCAGGCTGTGGTCTTCACTAACAATTTTGGTCTATTTATTCACAGACCTGCTGTATCCGCTCTCAATTCTGTGGTCCCTAGGACAGGCCATCCTGTGGACAGGCCTGAGCTTGGCCTTGTGGGCTCAGCTGTCTACAAGCCAGGGATTCAGGCTGAACAAAGTTGCAGTCTAGGGGGAGCATGTATCACTCTTCCCTAAACCAGGCTCCTGAGGGCACAGCAGACCACACTGTTCACAGATGAGAAGGCTGAAGAGGGAAAGCAGCTCGGAAGAGGAGCATCAGTGCCCTCCTGTGCGGTCCTGGACCACTTACCTAACCCCTCGGTGTCTCAGTTTCCTTCTATAAACAGGAATAATATGAGCATCTACATTGTGAGGATGAAATGAAGAGGTGTTGCCTTGGGACAACAGCTTGGTTGATGCTGTTATGAGCAGGGCATGGGGTACGGGCAGGCCCAGGGTGAGCATGGGCCGTCCCTGACTCTGATTGAGGGAAATAAGTCATACCTAAGCTTTCATTACACACAGAGTCCAAAGTGACCATGGAAATGGTGGCAGTTCCCTGCCCTTTCCCATCCCCACTCCAAGGAACCAAGAATGGAAAGTCCTAGGTGAGATAGCATTTCCTTCTAACTTTAAAGTTGTGGGACTGAGGTTGTTCCCAGCCTGCTCATGCAGACAGCCAGGAGTCCCCCCAGTTCTGTCAGCCACTGTAGGACTGTGGATCCCTTTGGGCTCTCTGTGGCTTTGGAATCTGGACCTGGCTTCAGTTCTGCAAGCGTATTCCCACGTGCCCCTGCCTGAGGTTCCTCTGACAGAGCAGACTGATGGGTGTGTACATGTTTGTGTAAAGAGGACTACCATATAAGGAGACACAGATGGGCTATAGCAGAGGAGTTTGCTACAGGAAATGAGGGACTGTGTGCTCCCATTCATTCATTCATTCATTCATTCATTCATTCATAGACCCTCAAGTTCTCACTAATTCATTCATTCATTCAAAGGACTACATGCTCATTCATTCATTCACTCACTCATCCATTCATAGTACTGCATGCTCTCATTCATTTTTTTTCATAGGATCGTATGCACTCATTCATTCTTTCTTGGCTTCCTTCTGCTTTGTGTTAGGGGCCCGGTCCTGGGAGGAGCAATCTTTACCAGGTCCTCATAGCACAGCTGACCAGACAGGACTGGGGCGGGATAAGCCAGGGTCACATGGTTCTTGGAGGAGGCTGGCCCTCCCCTGTTCCTCCACAACTCACACAGGCTCTGGCATCCCTAGGCCCCCATGGCCAGCATCCCATCACTCCAGATTTTCATATCCATTTATTCTTTCCAATAAAGGAGCCTGTGAAATGTTTAACTAAATGTGATCCAATTTTGATCTTTGTGAGATTTCACCATAAATCATTCAGAAACCAGAAGGCCCCTGGCTGAACAACTTGCTTAAGGTTTAGGTTGGGGAAATAGGGCTACTGAATCCAGTACATTCAAATGAATCCCCTCATCCAGCACCTCTCCCCCTCCTTTCATGGTCACACCACCTTCTGAATCTAAGACACACCTCCTCCAACCTCAGCACCTTCCCCACAAGTTTACTGACAAATGCTGCTAACTGGGTACACCCAAATAAACTTGGGGGACCTTCCCCAATACACACACACACACACACACACACACAAACACACCCCCACCACACATACACTTTTTATAGCTCTGTGTGATTATTTTCCAAGATCCCAGAACCAGCAGGCAAACCCAGCTACACCCAGGGAGCTGCCAAGGCCACCTGAGTGAGGCGCTCACTTGGCTGCTGCCACTGTCACCATGGCAACGGCAGCACTAGCTAGGATGCTATGGGGCTTGGGCACTGACTTGAAGTGAGCCCTGTGTAGGAAAGGTCAAGGGTGTGTTCATTAATTAGCTCATTCAGGTAGCCCCTTCAAGTCCATACTTGAGCCCTGACAATGGGCAAGGTACAGGACCATCGGCAAGGAGTTCTGCCTTCAGTCTACAGCAAAGACTGTCCTTCATGGTGCCATCACACTGTTGACAGGGGGAGCTCTCAAGGGGCTCGGGCTCTAGAGGGAAAGCGGTAGAATAGAGGAGGTTGCCATCATGCACTCCAGGGACTTACTATACTGGCTTAACTCAGTTCCAACAATGGCTGTGTGACCTTAGTCACGTTTCATAGCAGATAAGTATCTCTATTTCCTAGGTTGCAAAATGGAGAGAATAGTGGTCCTGCCGAGGGACCGGCTACTGAGGGTTGCTATGGGGTATGGTAAATTAAGACACTGCCCAGACTACTGGAAGCAATCACAAATGCCGGCTGCCCATATGGCACTAAGATAGCCACTGTGGTCCCTGTTCAGTACTGGGCGCCATCCAGTAGGGCCCTTTGCCTGTCCCTGTTTGCCCAGTGGGGACACACTCTTGATGGCAAATTTCACATCCAAGGCATGTGTTGACAAGTTGGTTGCCATGAGGAAGAGGCTTTCACCAGATCCCCCAGAACCACAGGGCATCACGTCCCAGCTCTAGCCTCTGTCCCTGCTATCACTTGCTCCCAGGGACTACGAGCTCAGCACATGTGCACACACACACACATCCCTAGAGGTCTAGAGGACTCGTGCCACCTGTTTAGTCCCCACTGATGAACAGGAGGGAAGCTGTCTCCCTTGTCAACAGCTGATGTCCCAAGTGTGGGGTACCCCTGGCATGGGTGAGGCTCTGGGATGAGAGAAGGGTTGTACCCTGAGGAATCTGGATTCTAGTAACTGTCAATCTAAATATCTTAAGAGAAGAATGTATCACTGTGGGTCCCTCTGGCCTTTGGGGGGGATAGTCACCCCTTTAGGAGCTTCGGAAATCTGAGAAGACATGACTCACACAGAGGAAAAAGCTGGGGCCAGGAGACACAGACTTTGGTCTCCAATGTGTTAAACAGTGACTATGGCTCAAAGAACGTGAGCCCTTCATCAGGCCCTGAGCTGGCCTCACTGTCATTACCCATCCTTCACCGCTACCACCCCTGCTGCCCTATGAAGAGAACCCCATTGTGAGAGGAAGCAAGCTCTGGTGTGAAATACCTTGCTCCATGTACCTAACCAGCCCAGCTCACGTGTGCAACTCTTCTCACACAAGCCCTACACAGACTGTACCCGCCTTGTACCCAGCCACGTGTAAGGGGACAAAGACAATGGCGAAGCCAAAGAGGTCATCGTCATTCAGAGTGAGGGGTCCCTGAAGCCTGAAGCTGCTTTCAGGAGTCCCGGGAGGCAAAGGACCAGCATGAACATTTTCAAAGGGTGATATACAAATGTCCAATGGGCACATGGAAGAATACCAAGTACCTCTGACGGCCAGGGAATCCGAGCCCAGCCACAGCCAGCTGCTGCGTCACTCTAGTTAGAACGGTGGTTATCAAAAAGACACACGAACCAAGTGGTGACGAGGCAGTGGAGGGAAAGGGAACCCCCACACCGCTGGGAGGGGGCATAGACCAGTACAGTCATAATGGAAAACAGTGTGAGGGGCCCTTTACAAGCTAAAACTAGAACCACCATAGGACCTAGCAGCCTTCTGCGTACACCGGAAAGAGATGGGATTGGTATGTCCAAGAGAAGGCCTGTACATAGCTAAAGCAGCACTGTTCACAACAGCTGTGATATGGGACCAATCTGAGTCCTCTACAGATGAGCAGACAAAGATGACTGCATATACAATGGAAATACTATATAGCCATACAAAGATAAAATTCTATTGGGGCCATAACATACGTGGACCTGGAGAGGGGTGGCTGGCTGTATTAAGTGAACTAAGTTAGGCATAGGAAGCCACACATGGCATGATCCCAGTCAAATATGGGACCTAGAAAAGTCGGTCTCCAGGTCAAACGTAGAACAGGAATTACCAGAGAAGAGAAGGCTGTGGGGGAGGGAACACAGTGAAAGGCTGGCAAATGATACAAAGTTAATATGTTGGGAAGGATACTATGGTGTCCTATTGCCCAACAGGGTGACTACAGTTTAAAAAAAAATGCAGCTGTGCATTTCAAAAGAGCCAGGGAGGGAAATTTGAATATTTCTATCATGAAGGAATGGTAAGTGCTCAGGGTGATATATATGTTAATTTCCCCTGATTTGATGATGATTATCAACAGGGTTTATGTGTTGCAAAGCATCACACTGTATACCAAAAATATGTGTAATTGCCGTCAGTTAAAAAATAAAGAAAATCCTAGATTTAAAAAAAAAAAACTTACTTCCTTGAAAGTTCTAGCTTAAATCCAGCCATAGTAGGGCTGGAGGGCCCAGGCTGGCCTTAGAGGGTTACCGGTACCTTGGTGGTGTGACAGACATTGGGTATTGGAGACTTATGGACGGGCAGGGATGGTGTCTGTGGGCCTACTAGGGACATGCAGTGATACTAAAAAGATGCCAGTGATGGTTGGAAGATGTAGGTAGACAGCCAGCCTCAAGTGCCAGGTGCCCTGAGGCAAGAGGGGGTACCCCTGAGAAAGATACCAGCGGACATGCAGAGGGACTCTTTAAGCTGAGGATCCATCAAAGTCACTGATAGGGAGGGTCTTTGGCTATCTCTAGAGAATGGTTTTAAGATCAAAGGGAAATGGGCAGGGAAGGAGGGATCCTGAGAGCCAGGTGTGAAAGGCAGGCAGGAGGTGGAGTGTCCACTAGAGGGAACAGTGGAGCAGAACAGGGACCTTGGTGGGATTGCCAAAGGGAGGCAGGGAGGAGGGGGGGGGGTGAAAGGCATCAAAGGCGAAGGCGGGGCGATTCATTTGGGATAAGCCTCCTTGGCCCAGGGGAGTACCCTCACCCCCTCTTCCCGTTCGTCACAGGCTGGTGACTTCCTTTTCACCCCATACCTGCCTGCCCATGCCAAATCTCATCAGCCCCTCACTGTCCCTCATCTCGTCTACAGCATTTTGACCCACACTGCCAGGTCCCTGTAGAAAGCAGTTTCGTGAGCGGTTGATGGAGCCTGTGGGAACACAGGCTGATGACTCCGAATTGCCTTGTCTGCTCTGCTGGGCTAACAGCCCTGCGCCAGCTCTCTCAACTCACGCCCTCTGCTCTGAATGAAAGGAAAGGCTAAGGTCCCACCCTGCTTCCGTCCTGCTAGCAGGAGCACCAGAGCTACCATGGCCTGCCATGGAAGCTGAACCTCACCTCCTAACCAGAGCCCAAACAGTCTGGCTGGCCTGCTCGGAACTGTCCAGGCACTTTCCTGTTTCATCTCCTGGGGTCCCCAGAGAGGTACTCGGTACACATTTGCTAGCTAGCCTAACGTTGACTTCCTCCCACAGCAGTGATCAGAGAAAGGGGTGATCAAAGCTCAGAAAGTGGGGTATCCCTCGCATCAAGCCCTGGGCTGAGCCTAGGGCAGGAAAAAAAAAGTTGTTACATGTGGTTCACTTGTAACCATCAACAGGACTAAAAATGACCAAGGGGCCAAAGGCACGGCTGCTACTCATGAGGTGAAAGGGTTTGGGGGTGTCTCCTAAGGGTCCCTTTCATGCTTTATCCTGTCAGGTATAGCCACCAAGCAGCCATGTGAGTGGCCATAGCCCCTGAGCCCCTGGGCCCCAGGCAGCCTTGGCCTGCAGGCCCATTGCTGCTCACTGGAGCCCTATCATTCCGGCTGCTATAGAATTTTATCACCGTATAATGAAAACTGCAGGTTCTTCTGAGACACGGGCTTTGGGCAAGATAGCTTATGAATTAAAAATTGCTATTCATCTGCCTGCTGACAAAAGGGGCTGTAGTCCTGTGTGGCACATGGGCCGGGTGACATTCAACAATTCCGAGACTAGCATATGGCAACCAGGGGTGTGGGCTATCTCTGCCGTCAGCTGGGAGGGGACCAACTGATATCTTGCTGCCCCTCCCAAAGGTCCTGGGGTGGGAGTGGGAGACGCCTCGTTTCCCGAGCCTTCCTTGAAGCCACCTGGATAGGCTCCTGATCTCAGCAGGTCTTGCAGTAGGGAGGGGATATTGGCTTATGTGTATTTATGTCCCAGCTCAAATGTCACTTCACAGTGTAGTGGCCATCACCCCCCCTCCCATAGCCCATCGCTATTCTGTCTTCTTCTTATTGCTTCCAAAATGCTTCTTTATTGATCTCTTTTTTTCCTTCTCTTTTTTTTTTCTCTTTGTGGGTTTCTTCTCACTGTTTTTCTCACAGGAAGGTAACCACTGAAGGGCAGGGACTAGTTAAATGCTTAGCTGACATACAGTAGCTAATCAATAAATGCTTGCTTTTTTTCTTCTTGGACAGGTTTTCACTGTGTAGGCCAGCCTGACTCTGAACTCACAGTCATTCTCTATAGCACACCTGGCTCAAAAAAGGTTGTGGGATATAGGAATGAAAATGTGATCCAACCTAGGTGTCCAGGGAGAGGGGACTGGTCAAACAAGACACAAAATTCAGCAAGGTCCTGAAAGTGACTGGAGAGACGCACATAACTTGAAAAGAGGGTTTAAGACATGAGAAAAAGTCAGGCCTATCATGGTCACGCGAAACATTTTTGTTTAAAAAAATACATGGGCAGAAAAGGAACAACCCCCAACTGGTGTTAATATCCTTCATCGATGGCGGGTGGTGGCTGGGGCTTCAGAACCCGCTGAGCTGCCATGGGGGATGTCCCATGCTCTGTCCTCCAGACAGCGCCTTCCTCACAGGAGACAAAGTCACCAAAACACTACCAAATGCCGTGGGGGTGGAATCCCTCTGCTTCAGAACCTTAGCTTTAGCATCTCTCTAACCTTTCCTCGATTTATCTGAATGACATTTGCTTTAAAAAGAGACTCGTTTTGAGACCCTTTAAAGGTAATCCCGAGGTTCTGCCATTAGGCAGAGACACTGGAACATATCTTCAATGCAACTAGGGCGCTGAATTTCATACTTTGGAATGGCATATTTTTACATAATATGTAGTATGTATTGTACCTCCAGATGAAAAGTTCCTGCTGCTTGATGGAGCATACCTGCAGCACCCATGCTGGTGTCAGAGGAGGGTGACTCTGCAAGCTGAATTCTCCTTCTCATTGCATAGCCACTGAATTTGAGGCTGAAGGCTGGGACACTCCTGCCTTGGCCCCTCCACCATCACTGAGTGAAGGGGAAGTGGTGAGGCCTCTTGCCTTCTTGTGACTCCCAGGTGATGGGAAGGAAGCGGGACCTAGGCCTGCTGAGCCCCCACCTCCACCCCACCTAGTGAGGGACAGAATGTGCCATGGGTCCACACGTGTTTGACAAGGTTCTAAGCACTTTATGCATCCTTGTCAGTCACGTTTTATGGACACTCCAGATGGTGGCCAGTCACCGTCCTTGCTGCCCTCTCATCATCATCCCCATCATGACTGTCACACACATGGCATAGAGAGATCACAAGATTTCCCTAAGTCACACTGTGAGCAAATGGCAGAGCCGGAGTCAGGACCACCCTGGAGGCATTTTCATCCCCTCTCAGTGTTCTGTGTTCTGCCTGGGACAGCATGTTCTGTCCCACTAGGTCCTCAACTTCCCCCATCAGGCCCATGCAGCCACCCTGTCTATTGGATGAAGAGACTGAGGTCCATTCAGGTGAGATGACACCTCAAAGACACACGCTGACAGAGGGACACACCGGGCTTAGCACCTGGTGTCTCGGATTTTAAACAGTTCCCCTGGCTGTCAGGGTGATGCTTGTCCTGTGTGGGACAGTCCCTGCCAATCACGGAGAGGAGACAGGGAAGAGAAAGGTGGGGGCTGCAGGTCCTCTGCATCCCCTTTGCCCTCTGAGCCCAGTGCAGGTGTGCAGAAAACCCCACCTCCCTCATCTGGGGTCCCATCTGGGGCCATAGGGGGAGCCATCCCCCTCCCCAGAGGCTGTGAATTTTCTGCCTCAGGCCCTCATAATTCTCCCACAGCGTGGTGCTCAGGACAGGTCTGGCCTTAGGGAGATTTACTGCTCAGATAAAGCCATCTCGAGTCCAGCATAAGCAGCACTGGCTTTTGATGATCTGAAAGGCCTTGCCTGGGCCTGAGAGGGAAAGGAGGGATGGCAAGGATGATTGGGAGGAGGAGTGACACAAGAGAACAAAGAGGGCCATGAGCGGATACCCAAGAAGACAAAAGCTTTAGAGGGGGACCATGTTGTCTGTCACCCACAGAAGTCTGTCCCTAGTCCTTTGATGTCTCTCCTGCCTGTAAGGGGGATGTGGGAAAGCCAGGGTAATGGTCTTTAGGGAGTGTGGGTGCCGGAGACTACCCCACAGTGTGTGGGGGCACAGGCACTGGGCCAAGGAAGGATGGTATCTTTCTCAGAACACCCATCATGTAGTGCAGAAGATCCCCTCTGTCCCCCAGAAGGACAGGTACAAGTATAAAAGTGACTGAAACACTTACAAGGGTCTGGGTGTGAGTGAGCCTGGGGTCTGCGTTCAGGTCTGGGTATGAGTGAGCTTGGGGTCTGAATTCAGGTCTGGGCATGAGTGAGCCTGGGGTCTGCATTCAGGTCTGGGTGTGAGTGAGCCTGGGGTCTGCATTCAGGTCTGAGCATGAGTGAGCCTGGGGTCTGCATTCAGGTCTGGGTGTGAGTGAGCCTGGGGTCTGCATTCAGGTCTGGGTATGAGTGAGTCTGGGGTCTGCGTTCAGGTCTGGGTATGACTGAGCTTGGGGTCTGTGTTGAGGTCTGGGTATGAGTGAGCCTGGGGTCTGCGTTCAGGTCTGGCTATGACTGAGTTTAGGGTCTGCGTTCAGGTCTTCCAATTTGTAGACTCTCAGGAACTTGGTTTTCTCTTTGAGGGAGGATGAAACCCTATTCACAGAACTGTTTGGAGGTTCAGTGACAAAGGATCTAAAATACTTCACAAACTGTGAGGTACTGAACCCACATTGGATGTGTGCTGGTCAAAGATGGCAGGAGGAGCCTTGGGCAAGAGGAATCAGATAGACTTTGGTTCAGTGGGGTGGACTGGGGGGGAGGCTTGCAATACCAGTTAGAGGGGTCACTAAGGCTTATGGGATGAAGTGGTTTGCAGCACTCACTTCCTCTTCCTGTCTTATTTCCAGAGCCTGCCATATAGTCTAATGTTGGCCACTGTCATGATCACACACAGGCAGTTCTGGCACATGGGGGTGTGGCACGTGACCACGTGATACTTACTGGGCAAGCGATAGCCCCTTGGAGTCTTAGTTTTCTGACTTGCCCACTAAAGCTGGTACCACACTTGTCCCCGGGATGACTGGGGTTCAGAGCAGGCACAGAGAAACGGCTCCCTGCTCTACCTAGACCACCACCCCTGCCCTCCCCATTCTCTTCCCCAAGGAAGAGTGTGGCAGCCCCATTGGCCACACAGTCCTCCCCTCCCTCCTCTCCCGAGGCTCCAAGTTCTAGAGGGGAATGACTTTCAAATCTGCAGAAGGAGAATCCATCCACACACCTTGAGCTGGGTAATTTATGAATCAAATTGTGCTCCATCAGGGCCCCGCAGCCCAGAAATAGATGTGGTCAGACGAGGTTCATGGAGCTAGCCCCAGTAACAGTTATCTTCATAGATGCGGGCCACCAGCTGGCAGGGCTGGTCACCAGCTAACCTTGAGAATCTCTGAGGGACGGCAGAGTCCCCTCAGCCTGAGCTACGCTTGAGGCCTGAAGGGAGGACAAAGGTCTGCCTGGGGCGCACGGGATAGCTGGTGACTCTGGGCAAAACACTTGGCTTCTCTGGGCTTTAAGGCCCTATTGTAAATGGGGCTCTTTGATGACAGGGTTTATCCAGTGAACCCATAGTCTCTCTCACGCACCCTCCCTTCAGACTTTCTACCAAGCCCAGACTTATTTCAAACTCCTTATGCAGTAAGGATGTCCCAGGACTTCTCATTTTTCTGCCTCCACCTCCAGAGTGCTGGATGACAGGTAAGTGCCATCACAATTTTACACAGTGCTGGGATCGAACTCAAGGCTTCATGTGTACTAAGCAAGCAATCTACTGACTCAGTCATATCCCCAGCCCCAGCAGGGGTATTCAAATGCCTGTTTTAGGGATCTGTGCTTTAATAGAAGGCCCACGGGCAGGCACCCAGCTTCCATTCTGGTGTATTCGGAGCACTAGGTGTGTCCCCCAGGACTTTCCTGGTTCTAACCCATTGTGGTAGGTTCAGACATTCACCCAAGAATCCATACGGCCTGTCTTCATGCTGCACGCCCCACCAGAACCAGGAAACCCCTTCAGAGGATCATCATATTCACAAGAATTTGGTCTTCTGCAAAGGGCTGATAATGTACTAGCTGGGACCAGAGTTCAAACTCAACATCACCCCTTCCCAACTGTGTGACTGTGGGACAGTGACCTACCCTGTCCAGACTCCAGTTTCCTTGACTGTGGAAAGGGAAGGCCTATTCTCATCTCTGGGAGCAGGTGAGGGGATCAGAATAGGTAATACAACTGACCAGTGCAGAATAGCATCCAGCACAGAGAAAATGCTTACCAAATATTCACCATCATTTTAACTTCTTCCAGATAAAAAAGAAAATGATATACCATGTTGTTTAATCACCAAAGAAGGAATGGGCCCACATTATATGGTTTGCTGGAGGAGCTGAGATTTGAACTCACAATCTTGGCTGCAAAGCATATACGCCTTCTCCTACCCTACCTGGAGATGCATCTTAGAAACACTGAAAATCTGCACCAGGAAGGACACAGTTTGGGCCTGGACTGTTCTCTGATGTGGGTGTCAGGTCTGGCTAGTGACTCAGAGCCTAACATCAAAGTGATGCTTCTAGTCCAGAATGACAGAGGAAAAAACAACACATTGAGTAAGTTCAGACCCAGGCAGCAACAGGGAGACACCAAAGGTTTTGGTTTCTTAGGACCATGAGTCAGAATCATCAAGCATACAAGAAAAAGATAGACAATTTGTCCATTGGGGAGGAGCCCCTGTCTGAAAGCAGAAAGGTCGGGGATTGCCCAAAACTCTGATGCTTGAGTGAAACCATCCATGCAGAGGTCCTAAGGTCAGCTTTAGGGGATGCTGGGCAGCGGCCACCACAGTAGGACTTATCAGAGCCTTGAGTACCTGCGAGGTGTTGTGGTTCGTTAGGACAAGGCTGTTAGGATTCATGTCTTCCCAACAGAACAGGTCAACAATTCCTTTTGCAAAGGCTAAGCTGCTGGTCTGGGAAGATTGTTGAGAGGCCTGAAGACTCAAGAGGCCACTCCCACAAATCCACTCTAGAAGAGCACCGAAGTCAGGTGTGCCAAGCATAAGAGGCAAACGTAGAGGGGAGCCTAGAGCCCATCCGTTTCAGAGTTTTCTTGGATCAGAGACAGGGAGTTCCTTAGCCATAGCTGCACAGTAAGGCAGAGGCAGATCTTGGCATACATGAATGGACTTCAGTGCAGCTCAAGTTGGAGGCGGAAGCCACAGGTCATACATGTGGATTCCAGATCAGGGATGAGTTCCCTGGAAACTTTGGGGACTATGCACACAGAGACCAGAGACAAGAACAGCGAAGCCCAGTTTGCCCTCTGTCTAGTTCAACCAGCATGACTATTCGCTGGTCTCATTTATTTGAAAGTTGTCTTGTGGCTGTCCATGTTTTCTAGTACAATGAGACCAAATGGCAGTTTATCTTTACTCGAGACAAGGTTCCATGGAGCTCATGCTGGTCCTGAACTCCATTTGTAGTCGAGGATGATGTGAGCTTCTGATCCTCTTGCCTCCACCTCTCATGTACCGCGATCACAGGCACACACCACTACGCCTGTTCTACACGGTGCTAGAGATCAAAGCTGGGGCTTTGTGCATGCCAAGCAAGCCCTTATCTTTGACTACTACAGACGAAGACGCAAAACACAAGCTGGCATGCTAGCATGCCATCATTCCCATGTGGGTGACTCTTCCGGGACTCTGAGACATGCTCCACATTCAAACTGGGGTTTAATCTTTGGAGCTATGTAATCATTATGGGCTCCCCCACAGTCCCCAGAGGCCTCTGAGGAAAGGATAAGAACCAAGCAGACCTTTAACCCCGGCCATGTTTCATTACTTAAAGAACAAAAGAGCGAAAGAGGACCTGAAATCAGTGTGGCATGGTCCACACATCACCAGTGGTGCATAAGATGGCGTCTCAGGATATTTAATAGCCAATGCTCCCCTGTGAACCTGGCCTGCTCCTGTGATGAGGAAGGGTCAGGGGTCCTTGGCTGGGGCTAGATGGAGTGAACAGGCAGCAGGATACCCTGTCTTAACAGCCCTGTTCTAAATTGCCCTTGTCTTGCCTTAGGAGACACGGCCCTAAGTCACAGTCACATGGTGTCCCAGCCCCTGGCTCAGTGCCCCAGGCCATGGAGACATTTGGGGAATGCTTGATGAATGAGCCCAGCTAGACAGGGAGGGACAGGCGTCCCAAGATGCTCCCATCCCTGGCAGCAGGCAACTCCTGCTGAGCAAGCGGGAACTGGGCTGTACAGGGCCATCCTTCTGTTTCTGGCCGGGGTGAACCTCAGCAGTGGATAGCAGAGCGTCTTCCCAAAGCCTCTGGCTGCTTCAGATGGGGAGGGACATGGAGCAGAATTTAGGACCCTTCCTGACTCCAGGGCCTCAAGCTTCCTTCCTTCTCTTGGAAGGAGGACTCTGGGAACTCTTCTACATTGGGGGCCTAACAGCATCCCCCTCTAAGCTTTGTGGACAGACACCCCTGGAGAGAAAAGGGCTCAAAGGTCACTGCAGTAGCATCTTTGGGGTAGCTTTGTGAGCTCTAGAGTAGCGGGGATTCTCAACCTTCCTAACTCTGCGGCCCTTTAATACAGTTCCTCATGTCATGGCAACCACAAAATTATTCCATTGCTACTTCATAACTGTAATTTTGCTACTGTTTTGAATTGTTATGTAAATATATGATGTGCAGAATATCTGATATGAGACCCCCAAAAGGGGTCGCTACCCACAAGTTGAGAACCACCGCTCTAGACCTACAGTGTCCTCAGAAAAGACCAAGTTTGTCCCTGCCTTGTAGAGGAAGCTTTGGCGGAGCCAGGGCCCACATGACCCCAGCCCAGGCTGGAAGGTGGGGCAGCTGGGCTCTCCAGCCACATCACAGACTTCCGTCTGGATGTGCTCCAGTTCTGCCAGCCCTTAACTAGACAGTGCCATCTATAACAGCTCAGTCTGGGGAAGATGGAAGGTGACTTACGGCTTCAATTTCCAGGGGTTGGGGGCGGGCCTCAGGAAGGAACCAGCTTTATCCACCATGTTTGGCCCATGTGACTGGGCCACTAAGTTGGTGAGGGTTACACAAATGCCCTCACATATCTGTAGACACAGACATGCAGACACATACCCATACACACACATATATTCACAGACACACAGAGAGACACAAAGGCATGCCCACAGACACACATACAGATACACACAGAGACACAGACAGATAGACAGACAGACACACACACATACACACTGCCTAAAAGTCTATGTGTTATACAGAATGACCACAGTGTCCCAAAGAGCCCAATAAGCTAGAAGTAGAACCCACAAACCAGAGACAACTATACTACTCCTTGGTGCTATGTCCCCTCTTCCTAGGGCTTGGAGGGTCAGTTATTAACAACCCTGGCAATGCCCTTCTCATCCCCATCTTTGGCATCTTTGGTCTGACACTACACTGGGGCTCTGGGCATTCCCATCAGGATCTGCAGCTTCACCGACGGAACAGGTGAAGATTGGGGAGAGAAGAATCAATGAAGTGCCCATCTGGGAAGCAAGGTACTCCCCTGCCCTCTCAGTCTGTTTTCCTGCCTGTGTCTTGGGAGGTCTGGGTGTGAGGCTGGCTGGGTGCTGGTGGTAGTGCTGGTGGTGGGACAGAAAAGGGCCAGAGGAGAGGAGAAGCCCAGAGCCTGCTTCTTTCTCTGCCACCCAGGCCTCTCACTAGCCTGTGATCAATCTCCCCAGCCGAGGGAACTCCCCTAAATGAACTCCCGTGTCCAGTGCCTGCGCTCCAGCAAGTGACTAGTTTTGCTGGGAGATGAAAGATGACTGGGCCGTGTTCCCAGGACGGAGGCGATCTCCATAAATCTGCCAGTGTTCTGGGATTACTTTGTGGGATTAATTATCTGTCCTTCAAACAAAGACCTGACCTCAGCGACCGAACATCCCCAACCTGGGAAGAGAAGTTCTGTATGGCTCAGAGACAGGGCTGGAGCGGGCAGGGCAAGCTCGGTTTTCCCTACTTGGTTCCTTCCTGCCCAGCATAGCCAGGCAACCTGGTTCACATGGCCCTTCTTAGCCCACCCTAGGCCTTCTGTTTGCTTCGTGGGCTAACCCAGGGCAACCCTAGCCTCATCTCCTCCCCTGGAAACCCTCCCACTGCCCAGGTTCACAGTTAGTGGGCAGAATTGAGACTGTCTGGAAGCCAGCTCAGTATCTACCACTTTATCAAACAGTGGACTTTGAGGGGTTTTTGTTTTGTATTGTGTTTTTTGCTATCTGGGTCGTATGTAAAATGGGAATCATGCAGGCAAGGCCTGCACAGGCAAGATTGCCTGACATTCCAACAAGGCAGGAGGCCTGAGAAAGACGAAGAGGCTTGGGACCCTTGGAGACCTAGATTTTGTGGTGCCATCCTCTCTTGGTTTAGTCCGAGCCTATCATCACAGAATCTTTCTGATCTGAGTCTCCTCATCTGTGGAACGAGCCACTCTGGTACTCATTGTAAAAATAAGATGGAAGGCCTGAGAGATGACTCAGCAGGTAAAAGTGCTGGCCACATAAACCTGCTGGCCTAAGTTCAATCCCCAGGACCCACACAAAGGTGGAAGGAGAGAACAGAACACACAAAGTTGTCCTGACATCCTGAGCACACACAGATACATACAATGAAATGAAAGCAGAGGAAACCTCATGGAGGGGCTTTTACGACATCCTGTGTGGGACCATCTGACTTAATCATGACTGAGAGAGAAGTAGACACCTCTGTCCCACAGGGCTCACACTGTATGTGGATCTAGTTAGGCCAGGGCTCCCACCTCAGGGCCACGGAAAGTCAGCATTCATGGAAGACACCCAGAGGCAGCTCAGTGGCAGTGGTGCTCAATTAACAGTCCTGAGTCACAGTGGTTGTGTGGTCTCCGATTTCTCTGTACAAATAAGGGAAACTAAGGAGTTCAGTCACCATGGCCTAGGGATGGTTGGGGGTGGGGCATGATAGGAAGACCCTGGATATGGGAGCAGAAGGCTTGGTGCCAATTGCTGTCCGCACCACACTTAGCCTGGATCACCAGGTTGCCACAGCTCCCATGTCTCCCTGCATCATTAGTGATGTAGGAAGGCAGACACCCCACAATGTTGGTTCAAGAATGGGCAATCCGTGTGAAGATCCCTGGCAGGTGTCAAACCCACGTGAGCCCCTCTTCTCTGGATGCAGAAGTAGTATGTTTGGGAGTCTCAGCAGTCCATGTCCCAAGAGCCAGTGGATTGTGGGTTTTCAGGGATTCGCTGGTCACATGACCGGAAGGAAGACAATGCAGCAATTTTAGGTGACCATGACAGAGATAGCACTATTCTGGGTTCAGGATGGGTGGGTGGTGACAGGTCAGTGAGAAGTGGCTGCCACATTGGTGGGGACAGAATGTGGAGTAAGGGGACTCTAGTTTGTTCATATTAGTTGAGCAGACAACACAAGCTGGGTGGTCAGAAGGGAATGTGAAGAGAGGTAGGTCCTCAAGGAGGGTGGGGCATAGGCAGGGGGACTATGTGGGCCACGCAGGGTGACAAGGATAGCAAGGCTCCCCCCTGCTCTTCTGAGCGCCCTACTTTGAAGACAGGCAACAGAACTATCACCCCTTCTCTAGGTGTGATTGCTTGGGGGACTTGTGGATGGTAATTCACAAAGCACTTCCAGGCACCAGGCTCTGTGTATGCCTCCCCCTCTTTGAGCTGGGCTTTTCACCTTCTGTTTGCAGAAGCCATGTGCTGAGGTCTCACAGAAGGACGACCTCCGAGCCATGATTTGAAGCTGGACCTGTTGGATCTAAAGTCCTGACCTGGTGGCTGTACCTCAGTGTCCCCATGCCAGGATCACTGCTTGGGGAAGCTCAGCTAGTCATTTGGCTTGTAAGCACCATTCCCATTGCTCCAGGTGGGGTCAAGGCAGGGACAGTGCCTATAGATCTGGACTTTTTGGACCAAGTGCTGCTCATGGGGAAGTCAGAGGGTGAGGCCAGGGCTCTGGATTCTGCAGATGTGGGATGGGAGAGAAACTTGCCAGGGAGACAGGAGTGGGGGTGGGGTGGGGGTAAGGGTACAGGCAAGAGTGGAGTTTGCTTTTGCAGGTATGTTGTGTCTCTTTTCACCTTTAAAACTTCACCCTCTAGTGCCCTACATTCATTTATTCTCTCTCTCTCTTTCTCTCTCTCTCTCTGTGTGTGTGTGTGTGTGTGTGTGCGCGCGCGCGCGCATGTGCTCATGTGGAGGCCCAAGGCTGACGTTGGAACTCATCCTAACTCCCCCTTACTTTATTCATTGAGTTAGGGTCTCGCAATCAAACCCAGAGCTTGCTAGTCTCTCTAGCCAGTTTCTTCTGGGGATTGCCTGTCTCCACCTTCCGAGGCTAGAATCACAGATGGGTTTCTGTGCCTGTCTGGAATTGGCAGGAGTCTGGGAGGTCTAAACTCTCTGGTCTTCATGTCTGCATGACATGCACTTCAACTGCTGAATCACCTCGCCAGCTCCTCGGTAGCCCACATTTAAATCCTAGCTCTGACATTTACAAGCGGAGTGGCCTTGGGCAAGTTACTTAGGCACTCTGGGCTTTGTTATCCCATCTGTAAAGTGGGTACAGGGATAGCGTCTCCCTCCTCCAGGTGCTGAGGACTATGTGACCTGCCTGGAGCAGGCACAAGGTCAAATGTTGGGAAAGGCATTCCTAGAGGGTTTTCCCGTCACACATGGGCCCCTGCTCCCTTCTCCGTAAGACGCGTTCCAGCACCTCGCTACACGCAGCTCTGAGTATGCATGCATTCTCACTAAACATAATTTCCCTCTCTTTTTCTATCTTAGAGGAAGAAAATATCTTGTCCCTTCCCATTTCTTTTATGACTCAACACTTGGTTTTAAATATTTATCTATTTTGCTGTAGGTACACCTATTAAGTTAAACCATAAGAAAGAGCTGACATTCAACCATTTCTGACCTACAAAAGTAGCAATTTTATGTGCTTCCACCTAATAGTATGTGGCTCCTTACTAATTTGGAATATTCTTCAGTGCAGGGCTTGGAAAACCATCTCTGTAAAATGCCACAGGAAATCCCTTAGCCTCCATAGGCCAAGAGGCAAAATTGAGGACATTATATTAGTCCCTCTTTAACAAGAAAGAGAAGCAATTTATGAAAAAAAATCCAATGAATTCAAAATATAATAATTGAGTAGTGTCTTCGACTGCAGGCCTACCGAGGAGAGGGATGGAATCAGGGGTGGGGAGGGGACATGGGAACCACTTTGCTTAACTGAGGGCCTTCTAGCATCTTCACAACCTACAGATCAACAGCAAACAGACTCCCACCTTTAAAGTGCTGTCTTGGCCTGCAGGCTTGTGCAATACCTGCAAAGGGAGGACTTGGCCCCCTTGTCACTGCCTTTTGCATATTGCTAATTTCTAGTAGTTTCAGATTCTCCAGAGCTCCCACAGGTCATGGGGATTTCCCACCCCAGGGAAATCATTTGCCTGCTTTCCTAATGGGTTCCCCCAAGTTTGCTTTGCTGGTTTACGGGGATTCATCATGTATTCCATCCACGAGTCCCTTGTTGGCTTTAATTGCTGGAGAAATCATCTCCCCTTCTGTCACTTGCTGTTGACTTTGCTCACACATTCCTACAGAATTGACTGCCTTAGATGTTCATCCATTTTTCTTCTGGGGCCTATGCTGCTTGGGTGCCAACAAGTTCTTTCCTACCACAAGGTCACGAAGATATACTCCCCTGCTTTCTTTTATGAGTTTTGTATTTCTCCTTTCACACCGAGGTCTTCAATCCATCCAGAGTCCACCTTGGTACATGGTGTATGCTGGGAATCTGGCTTTATTTTTTTTCCAGTTAGGGAACTAGTTTCCCCAATGCCAGTCACTAAGCAAGTCACCCTTTCTCTGCTGATTTGTGGAGCCACCTCTGTCATCTATCAAGTGACCGTGCTAACACCTGAGTCAGCTTCTGCAAGCTCAACTCTGTCTCACAGGCCCAGCCATCTATCTTTAAGATGCCCTATGTGGACTGAGCACGGTAGCATGCGCCTTTAATGCCAGCACTTAAAGGTTGAGGCAGGAGGACAGATATGAGTGCAAGGCTAGCATGGGCTCCATAGGTGTCTTGAAGAATTACCACCAAAACAACTACTGCCCTTTTTTATGCCAGCTACCCAGGCTGACACCATGCCATGCTGCCAGAACGCCACACCCCATGGACACTGTGGTGTCCCATCTGTCATTCCTCTCTCTGTAAAACTAGACTGCAGAGGTGGCTGATATGCATGGGTACAGATTGACACGTTGGGATCATTGTGCATGAAAACCATCAGGGAGCCAGTGAGAGATGATTGGGAAGAGGTAATGAGGCAGGATGATTGACAGCCACCAAAGGCAGCCCTGTCTTAACAGCTGCTGAATATCACAGGACACTGCAATTGTTGGGTTAGAGAAGGACTCCAAGGTGGGAGACTATTGTGGGTTTTCTGTAGGTTCTAGATATGATCACAAGGGTCCTTCTAAGAGGGAGTAGATGGCTGTGAGTGGGCAGGAAGAGGTGGATGAACAAAGCTATAGCCAACAAGGGTATCACTCACAAGCTGGGAGAGATGGGAGGGTGTCCTGCACCCCAAGAGAGAAGTGCTTGACAGCATCTGGATCTCAGTCAGTAAGATGTCCTTTCTCAAGAGTTTTGGGAAGATGCCTCTTTGTCTGTTTACTAAGGATGCAACAACAAGTGCATGCAGACGCAGAGAGAAGGCAAGAGTAGACAGCTGCACATTCCAACAGGGGTTAATATTCAGACTGCAGAGAGAACTCAAAATACTCAACACCCTAAATCTAAGTCACCCAGTGGAGCCACAGACAGATGCCACGAAAGACAGTGTTAATGACAAAGAATGGGGGGATAGATAAGTAGAAAAATGATTGTATCCTTAACCATCAGGAAATGCCAATCAAAAGCCCATCACACCCCAGTTAGAATGACCATCATTAAAATTAGCAAATAATAAGACCTGATGGAGAAGATGGGGAAAGAGGAACCCTTATCCACTGCTAGTGGGAGTGTAAACTGGTCCAGCTGTTATGGTAATCATATGAAAACAGAAGTTCCATATGACCCAGCCTACCACTCCGGGGTGTATGTCTGATGGACGCTGAGTCAACACCCCGGAGAGATGCTTGCCCATCCGTGTTTATTGCCTCACTGTTCCCAGTAGCTAAGCAATGGATCCAGCCTAGATCCCAGTCGACGGATGGCTGGGTAAAGGAAGTGTAGTGCACACACACAAAGAGGAATGAACTGTCATTTGCAGGAAAATGGATGGGACTGGAGATTATGATGTTAAGTGAACTAAGCCAGATTTGGGAAGACAAATATGTAGAAATGATTTTTAAATGTATACATATATAGACACGAGAATAGAAAGGGGGCCACAAACAGGGGGAAGTGTCTGAAAAGAGGGAGGAGGAAACAAGAGAGGGTAATGAAATACATATAACATAAAAGCAGAAGAGGGAACTGTCTGGGGAAGAAAGGGGCTGGGGTGAGGAAGGTGGTGTGAGTAGATAAGAACTAAGTGTGTCTGAAGATGTCATAATGAACCCACTTCTTTATATGTTAACTATTTTTAGAAAGAAGGGCCACAGAGATGGTTCTGTTGGTAAAGGACACACTCAAGCAAGGACTTGAGTTCAGGGCCCTCGATCCACATACAAGGCTGGTGTGGTAGATGCATGATTGTAACCTCAATGCTGGCAGGGAAGAGACAGCCACATTCCTACAGCTCACTGGCTAGCCAGTTTAGTTCAGTTGGTAAGTTCCAGAGTCAGTGGAAGATCTCAGGATATAAGGCGGAAGCCAGGCATGGTGGTGTACACCTTTAATCTCATCTCTCAGGAGGCAGAGGCAGGAGGATCTCTGTGAGTTCCAAGCTAGGCGAGGCTACATAGTGAAACCCCATTCCTGGGGATTGGGATAAAGTAGAGCGTGCCAGAGGAAGCCATTCAACATGATCTTTGGGCTTCCATTCACATACACACATGGATAGGAGGAGAGGAAACACATTTGGTGTCCCCATTCCTAATCTCAGGAGATACAAATAAGAAGAAAGCATCCTCTGGATGCCTGTAAGACGCTCTCAGCAAGTACCCCACCATCTCTCTAAGCACCCCCAACTTCTGCCGGGCTCAGCTAGATAAGGGAGCGATGCCAGCTCCTTGTCCTCAAGGTGCTTCAACTTGCCTTCTCCTTCCCTAACCTGCAGCCCAGTGGGTCTGTCTCTCCCTTAGTCATCCCTTACTTATCTTGGTCCTTTCTTCCTGGGACATCTTTGCCACCTAAACTCTGTCACTCAGTCTCATCCGGAGTGTCAACACTCTATATCCCACAGTGGCTTTTGGACAAAGATCTTGTCCATATGGGGCTGGTATCCCTCAGCACTTGCTCTGTCCCTGGCACACTCCTAAGCACTTCACACACACAGATGTGACCATCAAGAGTCCCCACGAATCCTTCTTAGCGTCTAGATGATGAAAGGCCTGGAAGACCAAGGCTATGTTTATATGCTGCTCTCCCAAGCCCCACTCTTTTGAGTGTCCCCCCAGACTCAGCCTGGCCTGTGTACACCTATATTATTTTTCTTTACCTCGACTCTGTGTTTCCCTTTCAAGAGTCACTCTGCTTCTGGATATCCGGTCCTGCGGCCACCAGGAGGGTTGGGGAGAGCTTGGGGGAGTGGGATGGTTGAGATGGAGGAAGGACAGATATGGGAGCAGGGAAGAAGATCTCTTAATTGAGGGAGTCATTTTGGGGTTGGCAAGAGGCTTATCTCTGGAAGGGTTCCCAGGAGTCCATGAGGATGACCCCAGCTAGGACCCTGGGCAGTGGAGGAGAGGGGGCCTGAACTGGCCTTCTCTCGTAGTCACAATGATGACTATCTTGAATATCACCATAGAACCTTTGTCTGGTGACGGATGGAGATAGAGACAAAGACCCACATCGGAGCACTGGACTGAGCTCCCAAGGTCCAGTTGAAGAGCAGAAGGAGGGAGAATATGAGCAAGGAAGTCAGGACCACGAGGGGTTGGTTCACCCACTGAGACAGTGTGCCTGAGCTAATGGCACACCAAATCCAGCTGGATTGGGACTGAACGAGCATGGGATCAAACTGGACCCTCTGAATGTGACTGACAATTGGGGCAGACTGAGGGGCCAATGATAATGGCACTGGGATTTGTCTCTATGGCATGTACTGCTGTTTTGGGACCCAAGTCTGTTTGGATGCACACCTTCCTAAGCCTGGATGGAGGGGGGAGGGCCTTGGACTTCCCACAGGGCAGGGTGCCTTGCCTTCTCTAAGGACTAGAGGGGGAGGGGGGAGAGGGAGAGGGGAAATGGGAGGGAAGTGGGAGGAGGGGAGGAAGTGTGAATTTTGATTGGTATTATTTATAAAGTAAGAAAAAAAGAATGCAAAAGGCAAAGGAAAAAAAAGAGTGACTCTGAAGGAGACTATGTAAGAAAGTGCCACAAACAGCCAGCTGGTCAGCCCTACCAGAGGTGACTGGAAGACATGGGGTCCATGGTGGCCTCTGTAGAAGCATGTGTTATCTTCTAAGGCCCAGCCTGTTCTGCCCTCTTGGCTCTAGAGGGATCTGAACCAAGGCTAAGAGGCGTTATAGATATGAGCACCCAAACAGACCTTCTCTGGAGCGGAACTGACAGGAATAGAAACTGAAGGAAATCAACAAGAGAATAAACGGCTCACCACGCAAGTCAGAGGCATTTCACACCCCATGTGTCTGCAAGCCCTGCCATTGGCCATCAGCTCCTTGGAACTATGTAAGTCACAGATAGGGAGTTAGTATCAGTGTATGCCCACGGTCCTTGCCAGGACCATTACCACCCTCAGCTTCCTCTGGTCCCAGGGAGGACTTCCGATGGCCACATTGTAGATCCAGTGAGGTCTCTTAGGCATCATTAAGTTACACCCGGACAATAAGTCTCAATACCTCAAACCCTCATTTGTCAGGCAGTCCTGTGATTCTCAACTAAATGGCTCTTGCTGACATTTAAGAATCAAACCATCACCAGGGGGACAAGTCACAAGGCCTTTTAAAACACCACTTGACCAGCGTCATTATCATGAAGGGCACTTCTAGCTCGGGCTTCTGGGCTCCAGAGTGTGCCACTGGTCAGGTCCTTTAGAGTATGATATCGTTATGTCCTCCCAGAAGGAGGGGCAGCACAACCAGGTAGCTGGACCATAGAGTCATTGGATCCCACCTGCCTGTTTCCATGACAAAAGCAGACCCTTCAGGGGCCCTAGGGTGGTGCACAGCCAGCAGAATGTGGATGTTGGAGGAGAAATTCATTCTGTGCTGGTGTTTGCTCGTTTCAATCAATGTCTGGAAGTATCTGCTTGGGAATCTCTGTCTCCAGATATTGGTCAAATATTTGAATGGGGAGCAGCGAGTTAATTGCCTTAGCTAGAGCAGTTGACAGTGAGGGAGATAGAGAGGTGAAATGGGGCCTGGCAGGAAGCCTGGGGGTGGAGCCCAGATTCTGGCAAGGGAATAAGGGAAGGGGGTGGGGGGGCACAGGGATGGTAGCTGTGTTTAGGGAAGAGCTATTCAGGATAGGGAGCTGGGGACAGTGCCCAGAGCCCACCTGCTGATTTCAAAGCCAGTTCTACTCCTTGTCCTATGACCTTCTGCAACCTGGACTCAGTGTCTCCATCTGAAATGGGAACAATAATCGCACCTCATGGGATCTAGGAGGACTCAAAGGTCAGGCGGGTGAACCTGGAACTTGTTCTCAAGCACCCATGAGGTGTTACCTATGGTCCCCATGTCACTACCCTTAGTTCACTAGACGATTTCCCAATGTGAGCCCTAGTCGGCACAAGGGTGCTAGGGCTGAAGGAAGAAGAATGTCCCCCTGAAATGCGTGTCCATACCCTACCCTCTGGCAGGCAGCAATTTCCCCCTTCAGTACCTCTATCCAGGGGAATGTCCCAGAAGGACTGGCTTTCCTGAACTCCAGAAGTAGTTCTTGCAGAAGCCATGCTGCTTGCTTGTGGTGTGAGCTGCCTGCCCTGTGGGTCTCTCCAGGTCTTCCCTGGATGTGTCTGGTGGATGGGGACACTGGGGCTGATGGAGAGATGTCTTCTCCATCTCTGTGCCCCTCTTTCTTTTCTAATGGCTTTAAAGCATAGACTTGATAGGAAAGATGGGGCAGGGAGAGTGGTGTTGGGACCTGGTGGCCTTGTTTGGTTCGACAGAGGGGAGGACTTTGGGGTAGAGGTACACGTCTGCTTACATGGGGTTCCAGCACATAGGGCTCTAAGCTGTGACTATGTGGGGTCAAGCTCCAAGTGCAGGGTGTAGGAAGAACTCACCCCCATTTCTACTCATAATTTACTGTAGCTTCAGGATCACAGGGAGGCCAGAAACACGAGGCCATTCCTGTGCCTACAAAGGTTCTGACAGTAGGAACAATAAGTCACCCTCTTCAAGCAGGGGACAATCTGACAAAGGAGGGCAGGAACAAAAAGCCAAAGAACACACACAGCCACCCACGGGCACTTATAAAACTCTAGGTGAAGATTTATAGAGAGCCAATGTCAAGTTATACAGGGAGGGAGGAGGACATGAGCCCATGAAGTCTGCTGTTTTTTTAAAATATTTTTTTAAAGATTATTTATTATGTATACAGTGTTCTGACTGCATGTCAGAACTCCAGGCCAGAAGAGGGCACCAGATCTAATTACAGATGATTGAGAGCTGCCATGTGGGTGCTGGGAATTGAACTCAGGACCTTTGGCAAAGCAGCCAGTGTGCTTAACCTCTGACCCATCTCTCCGGCCGGAAGTCTGTGTTTTTGAGGAGCCCAGAAATGATTTCTTTTCTTTTCTTTCTTTCTTTTTTAAAGAACAGGCTTGCCTTGAACTCACAGAGATCCACCTGCCTCTGCCGTCTGAGTGCTGGGATTAAAGGCATGCACCACCCATGCCCAGCTGCTGCTGCTTCAGTAGTCTTGCATGTTCCAGGCTGACCTGGAGCTCACCATGTAGCTGAGATTGACCATGAATTTCTGATCCTCCTGCCTCCACCTCTCATGATGGAGCACAGCTGCTGGGATTAGCAGCATGCATCAGCATGCCTGGTTTATCTGGAAGGATCTGGGGGCCTCATGAATACTAGGCAAACAGTCACCTGAGCCACATCTTTAGTCCCTTCTCACCAGGCTGAGGGAACTGTTTCTTGTAGTGTTCACCAACTGGACTGCCATTTTATTCCTGATGTTGTTGATAGGTAACATTCCTTGAATGCCTACCATGCATCAGGCACATACTCATGTTTGGGGAGTTTTCCCTGCACGGACCTCCTTTAGCCCCAGCAATCACCCGGCTACCATTCTCATCCCACAGACACTGAGATGGAGGCACTCCTGCCCAAGGTCATCAGGTATTTGAGTCCAGGCTGACTGTGGGTAGATCTGTGGCTATGGGATCCTCTCTCTCCCCAGAGGTCTGGCCCCACAGTAGGCTCATAATTAATAATGATGACAACCACGCTGGCAGTCACATAGGGGCAGATGTCAAACCCTTTGGCTCCCCAGGGAAGTCATGAATCACAGATACACTGGGTAGGAGGTGGCTGGCTGGCTCAGCGACTGCAACTCCATCTGGTAGCTTACCCTTCTTGCAAGGCACCCCAGGGGGCCCCCACCTGCAGCCCCATTCCCATCCCCTCCACTTCAGCTAAGCTGAGCCCAGGGACTCAAGAACAGCGATGAGGGAGCTGTGGATGACTTGGGGCTTAATATCTTTGTAACCATATTGCAAAAGGGCAGGCCTGAGCGGGAGCCTTACGCTTAATCTTTCTCTTTTATTGCTTTTTCTCTTGTATGATTTAACCTTGCACCAGGTATCAAGCTAGATAAATAAAAATTTTTATTTCAGATTAGCCCCAGCTGGGGGCTGCCTTGAAGGCTGAGCAGTCATTCAAGGCATCTGATGAGAAGGGAACTGGGAGCTGGGTTGCCTAGCGGGGCTCATCCCAAGTTCAAAGGCTCCTAGGGATATCAGATCAGGGACCTTTTCTGATGGGTGGGTGTAGTTAGGCTCTGATTAGTGCCTATAGCCCGAGAAGGGGGAGGCATGCCGGGACTCAGCCTTTGGGTGTGTCTGTCACCTGTTATGCACTCCTCACGGTACAGTTTCATTCCGAGGGTGTCATCTAGCTGGGCCACACTGCCTTCGCTGATCTGTTCTTTATTAAAATGGGAGCTCACAAGGACAATGACGCCAGCTCTCCATTCCAACTTGGTGTCTGGGGCTGAGAATGGGGCCTGGAACATGGTAGCTACTCAGTTAATACACAGCGGTGAGGTAAACGACAGAATCCTAACTTGCAGCTCTCTCTGCGTACAGACCATAGACTGACAGGATTGCTTGGTGTCTACGGCGAAAAGATGAGAGTTTTGGAAGCGAAAAACCTTTCGGTTTGAATCCTGAGCATGTGCTGAAGTGGGCTTCATATATTCTTGTGCATTTGAATGTCTTTTTCTCTAGAAGGGCTCTAGGTAGCCACATCCCTGCTGGATAATAGAAGAGGCCATGGCCAAGGCCAGGTGTCCCCCATGTGCAGAGAGGCAGACAAGAGGGTCCAGACAGTATGGATTCTATTATAATATTTGCTATTATCTATTATATATCTATTATAATAGTGCTATTATTTGCTAATAATTGCTATTATCAATATCCCAAGTTTACACAGATGGAATCATATGCAGTAGTAGAGATGAGCAACTGACGTCACGCCAGCAACATGTGAGGATTTGGAATAGAGTAGAGGATGCACATCTCCCAAACACAAGACTTTAAAAAATAAAGCCAGCACACGCCTTTAATCCCAGCACTCGGGAAGCAGAGGCAGGCAGATCTCTGTGAGTTTGAGGCCAGCCTGGTCTACAAGAGCTAGTTCCAGGACAGGCTCCAAAGCTGCAAAGAAACCCTGTCTCGAAAAACCAAAAAATAAAAAAAGGAATAAAGTCCAAAGACAACCACATCCAAATAGTGTGTGATGTACACAGATGTGCCATTTTCCCAAAGCAAGGGGATGAGAAAGAGGTGGATTGGAAGATGTGGCCCTGCTGACCCGAAGGAAAGGAAGTTGTGGCTGAGGGAGGATCACACAGGCAGATGTAAGGTTCAAGTAGTGGCCTGGCCCTCACAGAGCTGAGGGGCTCTCAGGTGCCCACAATATCACTAAAGGCAAGAATGAGCTAGGCATAGTGGTGCATGCCTTTAATCCCAGCACTCAGGAGGCAGAAACAGTTGGAATCCTGGGAGTTTGAGGCCAGACTAGTCCACAAAGTGAGTTCCAGGACAACCACAGCTACATAACAGAGAGACCTTGTCTCAAAAATAAAGTCAAGACTGAAATAAAACAGCCATACATGAACCAATATTGACAACGAGCAAAGAATTCTGCTGAAATCAGTTCTGAGGTATGCCGAGTTAAAGGAGAGAGAACCTAAATGACATGGCAGGTAGTTTTATAATCCTCCCAAGACACAAGAGGCCTTGGAAGTTCATTCGAAGATGAGGACAATAAGCACAAGGAGCCAAAGGAGAGAAACAAGCAAACCGCTGTGGGGGTGGGTGGAGAAGATGAGGATCTCCCATCATGCCCCACTGCTGCAGCCACCTCAGCTAGGACTGTGTCAGAAGTAGCTCCCTTCCTGAGCTGTCAAATTAAAGGGTCCATGACTTCATTCCTGTCCAGTGGGGCAAACAGACTCAAGAGCCACCAGTGGGGGAGGTCTGAGTATGTGTCCATAGGATAGCAGGCACCTGTAAGGCCACTGTCCCCCAAGGGACATACCTGCCTGAGATGAGAGTCATAAAGAACACAGGGTGCAGAAAAGGAGGATCTCAGACTGTCCTTGCCATGAAACCTTTGTAAAGTCCCCCTGACTTGTGAGAGTCACAGGCAGGGAGCAAGTGGCAGGCTGCAGTCTCCTGGCCAAGGGACTCCCGGGTCCTGTGTAAGAACAAGGGGGCTCCTGCATACCTAGGTAGCGATAAAGATCGTTTGTCGCAGAGTTGGTACACAGAGCATCACCAGAAGGGACTGCTGGCAGAAAGATGGCCCTGAGAGAGGAGAGGGAAGCAGCCTGTGGACCTCTGGGCTTCACCCAAAGGAATGGAGGACCATGCAGCATGCTGTCATCGTTTTGATACTGGGGAGGCAGGGCACTGTGAATGGCACACAGTGTGCTTAGATAATTCAATTCACCCTTCCCAACCCAGAGGCTATGTCCCTAACTACTGTCAAGAAAGAGAAGCAGAGAATGCTGACGGGCCGAGCCTGGGACAGCACATGACAGCACATTCCCTGCAGCTGTGGCTAGAGAGACAGTTTCTCCATAGACAACAGCTGGCAGAGGGCAAGGCAGAAAATCCCCAGAGGCCTATCATTGCACCGTGCTCAGCAGGTGATGTCTGCCTGGGTGAGGGACGGGGTGCTCCGGTGTGCGTGCCGATGTGGGTTGAGGGTGGACACTCACGGTTGTAAACAGGGCTGCTAACCTTAAAGCTTTCAGCCTAGGCCTCCAGCAGGGCTCAGTAATAGAAGTGTGTGCGTGTGTGTTTCCCTTCCTTTACTTGTATTCTCAATGTTCACATTATCGCTAGGGCCTGCTCACACCCTTTTAACCTTATCCTGGAGAGGCTGTGAAGCTACCTTGGTGGACTGTTAATGAACTAATATTCAATATTCATGTCTTCCAATTCTGATCAGATGACAGCCAACCCTGGGAGGCCCTAGTCTGACCAGACGGCCATGCCCAGGAACCCACTCTCTTTTTCCTTCATGCCCTCAACCAACAGCCGTGTTACCTCTCTCTGATCTGCCCTCCATGTCTCCTCGGCCAAGCCCCCATATGTCAGCTACACGCTAGGCCTGAAGTCTGGAGCTTCCGGGTACCCGCTGTGCCACCACAAGCCAGAAGCTGGGTGTGCTAGTCAGATTTCCAAGGTAATTCTACTTCTGCGTTTTCTCTTCCTAGAGGGAAGAAAATGCATAGCAGCTTAATCACAAGGGCTTTGATGTGTGCTGCTGGATGGTCTCCCACGATGGCTGCCCCAGCAGGCTGTGGCCAGGGGCCTGACGTAGCTGCTGTTGTATACGTGTGTGGGTTCATAAAGTCAGACTATAAATAACTATTCCCCCATGTGTAGGAATGCGCACTTGCATATGTGCGCCAATTTTTCCTCTTAAACAATCTATTTTCAAAAAAATATCTCATCTGATAGCAAATCCAGGAAGGAGCCCAGCACCTTGCTGCCCTCTACCATTGTGCCTGGCACGTCCTCTGTGTGACCCTGCAGATGAGGTTGATGTGCTGCAAGATGATGGGTGAAGGGTCGGAACCGGCATAGTTCTCATTTATCTTTTTATTCTAGACTACTCCTTCCTAAGCAGTCTTCTTTTCTCTCTGTTCCCCATCTGCCTGGCTTCACCCTGATGAGTCCCTGGAGACCCTTGATCCTAATTGCCTCCCGGATGTGCAACTTCAACACCACACCCGTATATATGTAATTCACACATAAAGCTACATTTCACCATCCTAAGTAGGAAACTTCACAGCCTTGGTTCATGGTATCGCCTGTGGAGCACACGTGCAGAGCTTCGCACGGCGAGGTTCTCAGTGTCACCTGTCCCCACCCCCAGCTCCTAACTCAGCAGGTTAAGAGTGGGGCCCTGGATTTCACATCTCCAGCAATTTCTTGGGTGATGCCAAGGGGACCTCTGTTGTCAAAGATACTGAGTGTTCTCTGGAGCCCATGAGCTGGGGTTCGATGCCTGCGTCTTGTCTTTCCCTGTCTAGAAATGGATTAATGTCTGTCTCTCCTTCAGTGACTCTTAGGAAGGAGAACTTGTGGTCAGCCAGACCAGTTGGGGCTCTCCTCTCCTCAGTCTTTGGTGTGTGTGTGTGTGTGTGTGTGTGTGTGTGTGTGTGTGTGTGTGTGTGTGCATGAGCACATAGAGAACAGATGGGGAAAGAGATATCAACAGCTGTAAGAGATCTGGCCCTCTTTTCCTTCTGTCTTTAGATTTTGTTTTCCTAGCATCCCTCCTTTCCTTGTTCCCTCCCTCCCTTCTTTTTTTTTTCAATTATTTTATCTTATTTTTGCAACAGAGCCTCATGTAGCCCAGACTAGCCTCAAACTCACCCACCTGCTATGCAGCCAAGGATGACCTCCAACCTCTCTGATCCTTCCGCCTCCAGTGAGTGCTGATATCAGAGGTGTGTACCACCATAGCCAGCTTTATGTAGCACTGAAAGGCTAAGCGAGCATTGGACTAACTGAGCTACATCCATAGCCCTAGGGTTCTTAACCTCATCTTATAGGTTAACACCATCAAGCCTGCAACAAGTCAAACATCCTTTGGAAATACAACTCTGGCTGGAAGCAAAGCATGTCCTCAAACCCACAGGTTTGGATGCTCGGTCCAGGGCTCTGCATGGGGAAGACAGCATTCCTTGCAATAGGACTGTCCTGTTAGAGAAAGGATGTGGCTAGGCTACTCAGACTTCAGGCTGGGACAGGAGCCCTTACAGGCCTTTGTAGCCTGGCATGGGGAGGATGATGCCCCTGGTGCCCAGGATGGCAGGCACAGGAAGACATGGGGCTCACGCCAAGTCCTCAGTGGGAAAGAACCTTGTCATTCATCCGGCTCAGTGTGGTCATGAGGGGCTGGGAACAAACTGATGGTGGTGGAGCCATAACTTACCATGGAAGGCCTCTTTGTTCTCGGCAAAACAGAGGGATCATTAGTAGCGGGGAGAGCACTTGTGGGCAGATATAAATCCCCTTGCTTGTGGCTGATAAACAGCCCCAAGGGGACAGGGCCTCAGGTGTGGCTGGGTTAACTGCATGCTCCGGATCTTAGCCTGTGTGTACCTGGTTGGGGCAGGTGGGTCTTGACATAAACCCAGAGCCCTTACAACCATCCCAGGCTGCTGAGGCGCCTGAGGCTCAGGTGGCCCCCAGGACCAGAGGACAAAATCATTGCATGAGTATACATCAGGGTCTACTCTGGGCTGGTTCCTGTCCTGGGTACCAGAATGGGGACATGGTAGAAGGCATCAGAGGGATTCAGGAATGCAAGTACCAATTCCTACAGATGCTCAACCCAGACTGGATGCATCTGCTCTCCTTTGGGGCTCATTGGGCTTACAGCATAATAAGAGCAAGTAACTGTAGGTTGCCTGAGGCCTGCAACACTCCTGGCCTCCTATGATCCTAGGGACACAAGGGGGTCACCCTCCCACTGCAGCTGCCTCCGCCCCCCCATCAGTTGCAAATCAAGAGCAAACGCTTGCAAAGTGTTATATCCATGCTTTAACCAAGCTCATCACAGGAGCAAGTCACATGATCTATAAACCACTTTGACGCAAGCACTCTTCCTGTTCCCAATATATGAGTGACAAGTAAGACAGGGACCCAACCAACACAGCCGGCTGGGGAGAGCCTCTCTCCTCCCTCTGGATCCCCATGCCTTTCTCTCTTTTGGGAAATGCTCTGACCACATCACTCTCTTTTCTTGGGGTGCAGGCTGGGGTGGCCTGACTTTCTCCTCCTCCTAATCTGTCTGGCTTGCCTGAATTCACCAGGATAACCCTTCAGAGACTGTGCACTGAACAGGGACACTATGAGCGGGTATGCATGGAGTAGGAACGGAGCCAGTGTTTACGAGTGGGGGTAACTTAGCCCCTGGACAGCGCCTCAGAGCTGTCACGGGCTGGTCCCTGGGTGAGGCATGCCTGAGCTGCGTATCTTCTCACGCAGAGCCATCAATTAAGTCAGTTGCTATTCTCCAAAGCCAAGGGATCTATTGGTTGGGAGGGGGCCGCGGTGTCTCCCGCCGCGATACCCTTGTGCTACCTGAATGCCTGTCAGCTGGAAGTGTGACTAGAACATGAAATCAGACAGGAGCAGTTCTATTTGTTCCAAAGTGATGTAAAAATTGCCACCTTTTCGCCAAATAAGAACAGAAATCCCAGTGCACCGAAGGAGGTTAGATAAGGGTCACCACATTCCAGGCTCAGAGCCCCAGAAGTCCCACAGCTTCAGACCTTGGATGGTAGCACACATTCCTCTTCCCAGGGCCCCCAGACACCACAGCCTTTTAACCCTGTTCCTCCCTTTTCAGTTTGTTCCCTTCCTTCACAAGGACTGTAACTAGAGACAGGTCTGAAATGCCATTCCATGTAGCCCATGGCTCTTTGAGCCTGAGCCCCCAGCAGCAGTGGCTTTCTTGGGATATGTGACAAACACCACAGACTTGGGCTTACCTGAGACAATCGTGTAGCCAATACCCCGGGGTCTCCCTTTATCCTGGTCCACAGCAGTGATCACCCGAACAGTAGTGCCCTGGTTGGGAGAGAGAAGGGACTTGGTTCAGTCGCCTGCATTCCAGACCGCTATCTTTCTTTGTGGGTGTCCCAGCATTCTAACTTTCCCTCCCCAGGCCAACTCCCAACTACAGTGATTACCCAGGAAGTGGGTACCCTGTGACATCGCTCCTGACTCCAGGGACTTTGCCTTCAGCCCCCATTCCCTCACAACATTGACGGTCAAGGGACTGGGAGCTGAGGAGGGAGTCAGAAAATGGAGTATGGACTTTCTCCTCCCAGAGCAAAGGGTCAAGGACAGGCAATAGATGGACAGTTGCTGTACACATCTGGGGGTGATGAGATGGACAGATGCACAGGAAAGGGTGAGTATCCACCTAGTCCACCCGGAGGAGCCTGGAAAGGGGTGTCAAGATGGCAGCCTTTAGGATGAATTGCGAGGAATTAGCAGGAGTTCTTCAAGGAAAGAAGAAGAAATGGAAAATGCCCCAGGGAGAAGGTACAACACATGCCAGGGCTTGGCTGTGTGTACTTCTAGGAAGAGATGCTGGTAAGTAACCGTTCATGGATGGCAGTCCATTGAATGAACAAACAAATGTACACAACAAAGAAACTGACATCATCATCACCATGGCCACCACTTGCTGAGCTGTCCTTTGCCAGGAGCAATTGCCATCCCCTTCTCCAGGCTCCCTCACACCATTGCATAGGTTGGCTGTCCCTGTCCACCCTGCACCTGAGGCTTATGTCCTAGAAGGTTTCCCTGGGTGATGGACAGTTAGACAGGCCCTGCCTCCATCTTTGAGGGGGTAGAAGTATCCTCCCAGTACTCATAAGTCTACTAGGGTCTCTGTGGCCTTGTCTGCATCTCCCTCATTCACCTTCACCTCCACTCATTCACCCTGAGGGGCAAGCACATCCCTCCCAGTCCTCCCAGGCTAGCTGTGAAGACACAGCAGGAGCCGCAGCCTCCTCCCCCAGACAGCACTGCTCTTCCCAAATGCCTTTCCAGCCTCCCTTAGCTTAGAGTGCAGAAGATGGAATGCCCCCAAGCTCCCTGAGGGAATGTGGGAATATCTCAGGATGTGTGCAGAGGCCAGGCCATATGGCAAGCAGGCCCAAGCCCCTTCTTCATCCTCTCCCCTAGGGAGCAAGGGTTCTGGTTGGATCCTCTGGACTTGTTAAGGAGTTGAATAGGCTATGAGAAGAACCAAGTGGCCACACTGAAAAGCACACCTCCCTAGTCACAGAGGGTTGCTTTAAATGCTGGCCCAATGAACTCAGGTGCCCCAGCCACCCAATGTCCTAAAACCTGGCCCTTTTCCGCAGCTGAAAGCTGAGAGACTCCTGGAGATCCCAGAGCAGGGAGTGAGTGAACGGGAAGCCAGACTCATATTTAAATGCCCTGGCTCTAATGTTCCTGTCCACCAGGTACGGAGGCAGCTGCAGGGTTCTGCTATAATAATGCTAATGTCATTTCCGAATGTCACTGCTCTGTGTCAGGAACTATTCTGAGCACTGGCTCCTGTGGAATTTGGAAATGCCTACACGCCAGCCATCCCTGGAGATGCCATGTGTTCTAGATTGATCAGGGGCCAAGGGGTAGTCACACGGTAGACTGATCACTTCGCCCTCCCAAGCTTCCTCTCATGGAGCTTGGAGGGCCCCTGACTCATGGGTACATGGAGGCCATAGGGAAGCCCAACTCTATACTTGAAGGACCTACACAGCTTCCCTCATCATCCCATTGAAGACTCTTTTGGGGGACCTGCCCATCAGGGGAGGCCTGGTCTATCCCCAGAGGTGGTCCTAAGGGAATACAGCTATCCTAAAGCTTCAACTTCCAGAACTGGCTTTCTAGACATGGGGACTCACCTGCCAGGGCGACTAAGCTCAGAGGTCACTAGAGCTCCAGGGCAGAGTTACTAAACAATACACTTAAGGGACAGATAGATCCCTTGCCTTATCCCAGGTAGGTTGGGCTGGGTTCAGAGACGTCTGTGACCCAAGAGTCCCTCAGTCCTCAGAGCCCTGTGGGTGCCATCCACATGGGCATTCAGACCTGAGATGGAGATCAGGGTACCCTTGGGTGGGCGGGGGAACATAGCAGAACTGGCTATTTGGGACATGAGGTAGAGGGGGTCTCTCTCCCAGACAAAGTTGGACCCAAGCCTCTGCCGAACAAGCTCTGCCAGGCTCTCAATCAGGTTCGGGGTTTCATCTCTTTTTGGGTAAATAAATCCACTTTTAATAAAACTCTGAGCTTTTAATACAAGTGCAGACAGAAGGCCTGGAAACGTTATGAGAAGGAATTAACAAGGAGGTATGGGGGCTCTGGGGAGCCCACGGCTCTTGTTTCAGAGTCTTGGTGATTATATTTTCAATATACTGCAACTTATTTCCAAAGACGAGGAATGGGGAGGAAGTGTAGTGTGCCAGCACAGAGCTGGGCCTCCGGAGGATGAGTCCACGCCTACAGCTTGTGGCTTTGTGGGAGGTGAAGTCCCTGGAGGCGCGACCAGGAGGGTGAGTGGGAGCCCCTGCTCCAGCTGGAGGGCTGAAGACAGGCCCCTGCTGAGTGATTCTTCCCTTCCCCAGGCACTTGTGTTGTGAGGAGGAGAAGGTGGCCTTCTGGGAAGCAAGGTGACAGGCTTGCTAGGTCCCGACTCCTTGTGGCAAGAAGAGAAGCAGGGGTGGTTAAGGGTTTGAGTCCTGTAACTTGACATCCTACGTCTTGGTTTTCTATCTATAAAATGGGTGTAACAGGCTCCACTGGCCAGCAACGGATATGTATATTCACACATATGAACACACACACACACACACACACACACACACAGATTGAGAGAGAGAGAGAGAGAGAGAGAAAATAAAAATGACAGTATAAATTTGGCCCTAGAGAGCTGCTATGAATACCTAAAGAAACCCTGGGTGCCTTGCCTGGGACTATGCATACATTTGCAAACAATTCCAGCTAGTTTGGACCTGCAACATTCTACACAATAAGTTCTATTCTCTAGCTAAGGAGTTTTCTCTACATTTGAACAGCTGGTACCCCACAAGGAAGAGTCAGTGAAGTGAGCATCTCCTGGGTACCAACCATGTGCCAGGCATGATGGGTATACGGAGATTCTCCTGACCCCTCCCCCGCAAAGGAGGACATATTCCTGTAGCTTTTAGGAATTTGCTTAAGCTCACCAGGTGTGAAGGGTAGGCAGAGTGTTGGTAACTGGGAAAAGGAAGGTTAAACTTGGAGTGAGACGCCCGCTCTAGCAGAGATTGGAGGACCAGGACTCTGATTGGTGGGCAGGAAGTAGGGCATGAGCTAGGACTTCACTAGAAGGAACCAGGTCTCTACCCTCTGTGGCCTGTCCCCAGGGAAGTGGCTGCAGCGGGGACCAGACTGGACCGGTGCTGGGTCTCAGAGACCACTACCAATCTCATTCTCTGCAAGCTTAGCTGGGACACCCCAGCCCCCGTTTCTCTGACACGATTAAGGACTCGAAAGGTGACATGCAGTTTGCTTTGGAGGTGTGGGGAGGGGAGTTAGCTGGGGTGGGGGCTGGCTGGTGGGGACAGCTGGGGACTTCCGACGAGAGCTGCCACAGCAGATTCTGAGGCAGAAAATCCTATTTCTCAGTCCTTAATTCCAGTCAATTCCAGTCAAAGAGCTGATAGGCATCACTGGCAGTAATTTGTGCAGTCTATCCGCTCTTTTCACCTTCTGTCGGCCCCTCACTGACGGGCAGGCCGACATGCTGCTGTTCGAGTGAGGAAATTAAAATTTGATGCAATAATCCCAAATAAGAAGGATTTTATTAGGTAATATATACACTTTAGATGAAGCTTGCTAGCCCGATACACTGATAGAGGGAGGCATACATGCTGGGAACCACAGATAAAGAGGGGGAGCCGGGAGGGTGGGGCAGGGTCTTGACATGGCCCCAGGAAGCAGCAGAGATAGCACTGGGCATGAGGGATGCCTGGGTTCTCCAGTCTGGGATATTGAACAGGCCATGCTGCATCCCAGCCCTGGCCCGGCTAAGGAATGAGTGTGTTGAAATCAGCCTGTCACACTAAAGGGACACGGAGATCCAGATCAAGGCTTGGAAACTGATTAGCAGCCTGGAAACATCGGGCCTGGAGCATGTGGGAACTGGCTTGGCGAAGAAAGGCTCTAGGGAATGGGAAAGTGGAGATTCCTTTTCCAGCAAAGAACTAAGAGAAGCAGATCCATGCAAATGCTATGGGGCTGGTCAATGCCCAGAGAGGCTGGAACCCAGCTCACTGCTTGGTCTGTCTTCCTCAACGGGGCCACAACCCTTGTGAAAGGTACTTATCATGCCCTCACAGCGTGGGTACATTTGCTCCCCAAAACTGGCAGACAACGGGCAACACAACCACAAAAAGAAATGTTATGATCTCTGAGATAAAGAAGACAGTCACATGACAAGCGGCAGAGGGGCATGAGGACAGTGGGTATGATGGAAGACACACATCTGGTCTACTCCACCGAATCCTCTAGAAAAGAAAGGTGTAGCTTACATAGCCCAGGGCCCTACATACAGGACACCTAATAAATACCTGGGAGATGGATCTAAGGCTGAAGGAGTGAGTGAGTCCTCACACAGGGGCAGAGGAAAACTCTGATATCTGACATAGATGCTTGTGTAAGCTATGAAGGTGTTGCCATGGTGACTCAAAAGATGCTTGGGTCAAAGACACAGTCTTGTGACTATCTCACGGCAAGGGCTAAATACCTCATCTCATGGCTAGTGGACCTATGGAGTCATCAGCCACCATAGTTTGATGTCTGTGAGAATGGGTTCTTTCAGGAACCCCCTGCCCTGCCCCATTTCCCAGGGTATGTGTAGATAGCAGTATGGCTTCACGGGGTTCCTCTGGGGACCCAGCCAATGTGATGCCAGTATGTGTCAATCAAGTTGGCTTTAAGCATCTTCCCCACACCTTCTCTTGGACACAGTGTGTGGGGAGACCCGTGAGTATCCTGAGCCAATGTTCTAGAGACAGGATCTGGATCACTCAGCCTATGCTTCTACAGAAACATTACAGGAAAGATGGGATTGACCGGTAAATTATGTAGCTTAGAAGTCAGCTGGATTGCAGCAGGGAAGGGTGTCTAACTCTGAGACGAGTAAGAGACAAGCCAGGGAGAGGGGATCTGGGAACTGAAGGTCAGAGGATCTCTGAGTTGGTAACGAGAGCAAGTAAAAGGGTGAGCTGAGTGGCAGGACAAGAGGGCTGAGATGACCAGAGCCTGAGTTCATTCGTTCGTTCGTTCATTCATTCATTCATTCATTCATTCATTCATTCCATAGATGCTTCTCAAATCCCACTATACCACATCCATCAAAGACCACCTCTGCTGGACCTTGATACCAGGCAAGCGTGGCAGCAGACGCTTTCAAGCTCTGAACACTCAGAATGAGAAGCCCAGAGCTAGAGACAGGTGGCAGGCCTGTAACTGTCTGAAGAAAGCAGTCAGGTCTGGCCTAAGACTGAGTCACGGGACTGGCAATGCTGGGCTTGGTAGCAGAAAGGAAGGAGAAGTCCCTGGATACAGGTGGACTGAGCACAAGCAGAATCTGGCACACTGATATACCTAGAACGCTGAGAATGGGAGTAGTGAGCCTGAGATGACACTGGCTGTTCTCCAAGCAGCTCCAGACACCCATAGCAGCAGGAGGATAAGCATCTTGCTGGCAACTCTTCATTCCTGTCTGGACCCCAAAGCAAGTGACCACACGCCAGCTCCACACCTTTGGTGCCAAGGATGCCTGTAGTTAGAACAACCGTAGCACCTAAACAGGGCCAGGCTCCCCTGGCTGCACTGGCTTAGAAACTCTGTTCATCCCTACCCTTCCCCATGTTTGGGGCTTTGAGTAGTGCAGGGGGCAGTATAAGGCTCTGAGTATCTCCAGTCTCCAGGGGTCCCCCCACTTTCCCTTTGAGCTAAGCCCTTCCCTTCTTTTCACAAACACTCCCCCAAGAAGCATACTGAAGCGTCTGTCTGGGGATGTGCCTCACTGTCCTTCATCAGCCCACAGCAAGAATTCCACTCCAGTCTGCAGAAGAACAAGGTGGCTACCACAGCAGTGACAATCACCCATGTTTTAGCCTGGGCCCCAGCCAGGCCCCTGTGGAGTGACCATGGCCTATTTGTATCCTGAGAACTTCACTGGATCAGGGACAGCTGTTTAGTCCCAGAGGAACAAAAGGATAGGCCTGTGACATAAATACAAAATCAGACGTCTCCCCTGAAACCTGACCTTGAGAGCCCCCAAAGAAGGAGTCATTATGGAGGGCAGATGGCTTCATGAGCTCTAAAGAGTAGCTTGGGCCTGAGAGAGGAGCCTCGCAATAGAAGGAAGCTGTGTCATTGTGTGTGGTGCTCGTGGCCAAGGGGGAAGCAGATCTGTGGAGAACATGACCAAGCAGCAAGGAGGTCTGGCTGAGCTTAGATCCACATCCACTCCCAAGCACAGGCTGGCATGCTCATGGGTATCACTGCTCATGAATCAGTTCCCCTATGGTCAGTCATACGTAGCTCTCTGTCCCATAGTACCTTCTGGGGAGCCTCAGAGAGATGGAAGATAGAGTAATGTACAAAGTACCTGGGGTCTCCACTGTCCCTCACAGGGACTAGAGGCAAGGAAAGGCCACCACTGGGCTGCAGGCAGGGCTTACCGGAGGAGAGTGCTCGTAGATGTTGGTGCTGTAGGGCAGGTTGATGAAGATGGGGTCCATGTCCTGCACATCCGTGATGATGATGGCCAGGTTGGCTAATGTAGACAGGGGTCTGGTCTTGTCTTGATCCTTGGAAGACACAGAGAGAAAGAGAGCGAGAGTACACAGTGTTGGGTTAGAAGGGTGTTGTGAACACGCATGTATACATGCACAGGGTGGTGGTGTGTGACCCCTGTGTTTACAAATACACACATGAACTCTACATTCCTACAGGAAGTCACAAAAGCACTAAGGCTCTTTGGTGATCCCTGAGATGTTCAAGAACATGGAAACAGGATGTCCTGGAGAGAGGGTGGTGTTACATCAGGGCTTGGGCTGAGGCGGATCTGTTGATCCCAGGGCCATTGGTCTAGGACTAGATCTCCCGAGGGTCAGGTGGGTGGGGCCACTAGCTTGGGTAGGAATGGTGCTGTTCTTAGCACCTTTGTCCTGTTCATCCAGGGCCAATGGCCCCCATCTCAGGACAGAGGACACTAAGATGGGGCCCCTCACCTACAGGAAAGGTTCCCCTGTGACTCTGCTAGGCATTTGCTAGGCAGTAACTTTTCCAATCAAACAGCAGGGGGAGCTCCAGGGCTCGTGCCATTTGGAGGCCTCCTGGAAGTAGTGCTGAGAGAAGTCAGGAAGGCCATGCGTGACCCCAGGACAGGGCAGGCAATATTAAGTCACTATTCTCAGAAATCTGGTCCTATAAAGCCCACTAAGAAAGGAACACTAAAGCCTGTGTTCTAAGACCCTAAATGTTCAGCAGACCGAGGTCTGTGTAACAGCCCAGCACAACTAGCTAGCAAGACCCAATGATAACAAGGACAGTCATGTCGGCCCGCTTAGTCCTCACCCCACTCACTCATGTGCCCTGCCAGAGACAGAGAGGGATTTGTCCAGAGTCACACTGCTAAGGAACACAAGTCATTTCACATAGAAGCATCTGCCTTCAGCAGCCTTGATTTGGGGCCCCACATCAGTCAGTCTCCAGCTTGCAAGACAAACGCCCACAGCACTTCTGTGAAATGAACGGCTCCAGGGAGTGACCCCGGTGGCCCTTGGGCTAAGGAATTCTGCTGGGACTTGAGGACTAACTCTTTCCAGTTAACTCGGCCTTGGTTTCACTGGGGCACTACACGAAGCCTCACACTGGCCTCTGCCCTCCACAGATGGCGCTGTGGATCCTATGAGGGGAAAGACTGTCCCTGGTTGTCCCTCATAGACCCCAGGTACAGTCAAGGAGGGCAGAGGAGAACTGCCGAGGATGGGAGAGATGAGAGTCATGTATACACACACACACACACACACACACACGCACGCACACACACACACACACACGCACGCACACACACACACACACACACACACACACATGCACACACATACACACACACACACAGGAAGCACCAAGTATGGGGTGCACAGTACCTGGCCAGGGCCTAAAAGACCACATAACCTGAAGGGGAGTCCCCGGGAGGATTGGTCTCTCGGGTAGGAGATGCTGGTGGTTTGGCTTGCTGCTACCAGATTTTTTACTAGGTACCAGGTAGCCAGCCTGGTATTTGATATCCTTATCCCACCCTTGTGGCTGCATCCTGTTCTTTCTGTAGTTGTGTTATGTAGACCATGCTGGACTCTATGAGAGGGAAGAAGGAATGGATGAAGTTATATCTGGCTGGCAGGTCAATGCCTGGCTCCCAGAAATGACCCTGGGATCTGTGACTCTCTTCTTTTCTGCTGGGATACATGCAGAACCACCATGCTGGTGAAGTGCCCAGTAGCCAATGGCTATTCACCAGCTCCAGGAACACCTGGTAGCAGCTTGTCCAGGGACTAAGCGTGAGGCTATATCATCCAGGAAGTCCTGGCCCAGCTCGGGGCCCGACTGTTGGTAGATTATTAGGTATTTATCCTCCCAGTACAAGCCTGGCCTCTGGATGGACCTGGCCACCCACACTCCTGCTCGTGCTCTGGTCTAATCCTACATCCCAAAGCCATTTGTGTGCTGGGTAGAGATTATCCCACAGGACAGATTCACGGGGAAAGGGAGCAGGCACCTCATGCTTCCGAGCTCAGGTGTGTACACTGGATGGAGTGAAGGGGAAGGAGGAGGGAACACAGATGTTGCTAGTGGGTGTGCCCAAAAAGGGGACCCCAGACTTACAAGTCTCCTCCACTCCCAAGTCAGTTTTATTTTTATTTTTTTATTTAGACTTCTTCCTAGGAAACTAATATGTAATTAGGAGAGAAAATAGAAATTCTTGGCAGGGACCTCCCAGAGAATCAGGCAAGAAGTTGGCTTTTCCTGGCTCTAGGAACCTCTCCAAGTCTTAGCCAAGACTGAGGGAAAAGCTCTATCTTTCAAAACTCAACCTAGGCTAGATGCAGGAAACTGGGATGTCAGCTGCCATGTGGAGTCTGGGGTTGGCTGTTTACCCTGCAACCACATAGTGTTAAAGCCAAGGGTCCCCTCTGAAGGCTCACAGGGCCAGGGGCAGGTGCCTTCTCTGCATCAGAGGGAGCCTGGGCTGGGTGCCCTCTTTAGAGCAGTAGGGGGCAAGACTTGGTGCTATGGGTGAGGCCAGTGGGCCATGGAGGAAGAAAGGGTTCCATAACTTCTTTACTCTTAGCCTGAGCTCTGCAAACAGATCCAAAGGACAACAGAGTGTGGGGGTCACTTCTAGCTTTGCAGGCCACTGAAAAGGCAGTTGTGCTCCCAGGGGGTCGCTGGAATGAGGGCACACAGAGCTAGGACCCTGCTTAAGGTATGGCTGACTTAGCCTGCAGCCCCTCACAATAGCTAGCATCAAAGGCCCAGGTACATGCAGGGGACTCAGACTCCTGGCCATGGAGCATGGCAGCCAGAGCCCAAAGTCAGACATGGCTTTGGATTCCCATTTCCCCTCTCTTAATCAACTGTGGGAGTCTCAATGTTGTCATCCACAAAATGTGCTGAACTCTTCCTCCTCTGTCCTGAACTGACTCATCTTGCAATTCTCTGGGACTGGGCAGGAGGCTTGGCACAGTAGGCATTCCTTGGTGGGGAAGTATTAGTACACTGTGGGGTTTTGGTCAGAGATCTGGACTGCTCTGCCCTTGCTTGTTGGGTAGTGATGGGGCACGTCTGTGTTGACAATCCTGACTGTCCTAAGGAGGTTGCCAGTGCAAGCTAAGCAATTGAGTTCATGCACAACTGGGTAAACCACTGAATCACCCCTCTGCCTCAGTCTTCCTGTCGGTATCTGTAAGATGGGCATCTCAACAATACTCATGAGGTAGGGATGTTTGAAGGTTAATGGAAAGTCTATTTGGGCACTGAGGACAATGCCAGAGACACGGTGACACCACATGTTTACTATTGCCACTATCACCAGATTCTTTACTGTAAATCCTCGAGGAGCATGGAGCTAAATCAAGTCTTCTTGGAATATCCTGTTTCCTTAGATGAGAAGAAGCAGATGGTAGGTACTGGAGGCCCAGGGCAGTGACTCACCGTGGCGTTGACTGTGAGCTGGTATGCCTGCGTGACCTCATAGTCCAGCTCCCGGATCACAGTGACAATACCTCGGGCGCTGTCGATGGCAAAGAACTGAGATGGGGGCTGGAAGGAGTAGAGGACGCTGCCACCGGCACCCAGGTCAGGATCGGTGGCGTTGACGATGAAGATGGGCGTCCCCACTGGTGTGTTCTGGGTGAGAGCAAAGTAAATAAGAGGTTGAGTCTCACTTCACCGGAAGCAGCTGCTCCAATCAGCCGCCATTCCTCTGCCCACAAAGGCCATTAACCGCGCCCCTGCAGCCAACTGAACCCAGCCTGTCATTTCCATTCTAAGCGGGTTTGGAGGAATGTAAAATGCATGATTTCTTTTTTCCCTCTTTTTGATGGCCTCCTGGTGGCTGTAAGAGCACTGGGCTCCAAAGATGGCCTGCTTATCCCAGAGTCCTGGAAGAGGAGCCTTTTGGTCCCCAAACCCATTTCTTGGTGGATCCGCTTCCTTTGTCCAGAGCCCCTTGGCTGCCCAAGCTGCAGCAGATTGCCCTGGAGGGTGACTAGGAACCTGCCTGTGGGAATCTGCCAAGGGCAAGCAAGAGTGGGAGGTGTGTGGACTCAGCTGGGGTGGGGGCGCTTGGAGGCTCCAAGGGTAGGGGCCTCCCCTGCCACCCTGTCAGCTGAGTATCTGTAGGTTGCCTAGCTGGCTCTTGCCTCCGAGGAGCATTCCAGAATGTTGTAACTCTTGTTCTACCATTCATGTAAGCCCTTGTCCCTTTTTGACTCAGGGTGGATGGGTGAAGGCCACTTCCTCAGGAGGCTGGGATGTGGCTTCCATATTCCTCGGCAAGGCTGTCTACGGTCACTGTTTATATGCCACGCCCTGTAACTCACCACCCTGGTCTGTGTGCTTCAGCCAGTTCCCACCGTCCTTCTCAGCCTGCAGTTCCATAGGCCAGTGAACAGCCCCCCTGAGCGCTGGTCAGATCTCGGCCACACTAAGTGGTTATATTCTGAGTGTCTGCTATACTGCCTGCCCCTGTCCACCCGTGTCTCCACAGTGCCTGCTCAGCACTGGCTGCACGGATTTCTCTACACTGTAGAAAGTCTGGACATGTTGGAGGAAAGACACCTGAACGAGGCCCTTTGCAGAGAGTGAAAGGTGAAAACCACCAGTTATACCTACTTGCTGCAGCACTGGTATGGGGCACAGAGGGCAACTGGTCCAAAGCCACACAGCGAGGAGATGGGCGAGCAAGACCTTGGGTTCAAGTGCTGCTGAGTCCAAGCACGTGATCTCAACCTCTACAACCAAGGCTGCCCTACAACCATGGCATTGGCTCTTTCAGGCCAACCAGTGCTTCTAGAGAAGCCCAGCTACTGAGTTGCTATGGTCCTACCTGAGCTGGCCAATACTCCTCCATTGATCGCCAAGTATGGGGCTGACGGGACATCCCCCAACACTCTGCTGATGGGAACAGAAGACTGGCGGTGGGAAGCCTTTCCCCCGATCACCATTTGTGGATCCCCAGTACCCTTGGCATAGAACCCCCGCCACAGACTGGCCCTGGATTGCCCTTCATGCATTATCTCCTAGTTACATGGAGCCATTTGTACTGCTCCAACCCAGCAGCTCCCTTGCACCTCTGGAGGGGCCACTGAATGAGCTTTCTCCTCCACTAGGTCTGCCCTCCCCACCTTGTCTTCCTGCAGCTAATCTGTTGGGAGCACAGTAGACAAGAGGTAGCAGTTCTGGCATAGCCAGAACACCGATTGGAATCCCAGCCTCACTGTGTGTCTCTGGGTCAGTCACTTCAGCTCTCTGTTCCTTAATTCCCTTTCTGTATGCTAACGTTAATGCTATCTTATTGGGTTAGCGTGAAGAGGGCACACCTACAGCTCGCTAGTGTAAACTCTCTAATATCTAAGTGCCCAGAAGATAGACGCTATGATTGTCCCATCAGATCACCTACTAGAACTGTACAGACAGGGCCCCCTAAGGACAGGGCAGGACAGGGAAGTCTCAAGAAATACAGTAAGCATTAAAAACACTGTGCTAGGCATTCCCTGTCTGCCTTCCCTGCCTCTGTACCACAGGGTAGCCTGCTCTGTGTCCACCACCCCCAGACCTCAACTCCCTTGCTTGCTGGCTTCCTGATAGACTCTACCAACTGGGAGTGGGGGTAGGGCTGACAGGAGCTCAGAGGGAGGAGGAAAGCCTGAGAGCAAGGTCCCACCCCTTTTCCCATGAGCCACTGAAGTAGGCGGTACCTCTCTCCATGGGCATCCTGTGGGTGCTGCAACAGTCCATATCTTCCTCCACTCCTGCCTACCTGCTTGGATCCTCCATGTCCCTCAAAGATCCTATGTTGAAAGCTTGCTCCCTAGCCTGAGGTGCTGCTGGAGGCAGCAGAACATCTAGGAAGTAGGGCCCTCCTGGAGGAAGTTAGGTACTGGCCCCTCTCCCTCCCTCCTTCTCTCCCTCTCTCCTTTCCCCTCCCCTTCTCCCTGTTTCTTGATCACCATGAAGTGAGCACCTTGCTCAGTCCATCCTTCCCACCATGATCTACGTCACTACAGGCCCACAGCAATAAAACCAAGCAGCTATGGGCAGAAACCTCTTAGGCTGTGAACCCCAATACACCTTCCCTTCTTTTAAGTCGGTTTCTTTCTTCTCTCTCTTCATGTGCACGTATGTCTGCCCATGTGGTCATGCTCACATGCATGCACATGAGTGTGGGTGTGTATGCATATGTGCATGAAAGTACAGAGGTCGGTACTGGTGTCTTCCTCAGTCACTTTCTATTTTTTTAAGACTAGATCTCTCTCAGGACCTGAAGCTGATGGTTTCAGCTAGACTGACTGGCTGACTCATGAACCCTGGGGATCCTCCTGCCTCTGCCTCCCTGGCCCCAGGATTATAACCACATGCCACATTTGTTTTTTTATTTTTTGTTTTTGTTTTGTTTTGTTTTTATATTGTTTTTGTTGCTGGGAACCAAACTCAGTCCCTGTGCATATGATTTCTTTGGGTCTTTTGTCTCAGCCCTGGAAAGTGACTAATACACTACACCTTGAAAGTGGGCATTTCCCAGATAGCTTCATCGAAGCTATCTAAGATCTCTTTCCTTTGGACCCTGATGGTCACAGTCACCTGTAAATCTATAGCTGGAGGATCAAGCTCTCCTGGTGCAGAGTTCCATAAAGACAGCCTCCACCATGATGCTCCCTCAGCCTACAGTTCCATGCCCTAACCACTCCCCTCTAAAGCACACACATGCCCAGATACGTTTTAGAGATGCAGGCCTCATGCAGGTTACAGCTCAGCTCAGCAATATGGCCCCATTAGATGAGGCTCCATCTCAGAGGGATGATGACATTTCACCTGTCCACACTCCATGGCCTAGGACAAGCTCTTAGGTTCTCTGAACATCGGATCTCTGGAGCCAGGAGTGAGGCCCAGAGAACACTGGAGAAGGGGACTAGAAGGCCCATTTGTGTCCAACCTTGGGCACAGTGTCTCACACAGTGAAAACCCATTTAATTTCTGCATAACTCAGGATAGGTTTTAAATGACCCTGGCAAAGAGCCATTCATAAACTTAGAAGGACGGACATTGGGCAAAAAAGAGTGCTGACTTCCTGCATTTCGGATTCTGGGCACCAGGCTCTACCAAAGACCAGCACACACACTGGAGCCTCTCCAGTTCCAGCTGCTGCTCTATGGGATGCACAGATGGCTACACAGGCCTGCCTTCTCAGCACAAGCAGATTCTCAGGGGCCAGGCACATCTGGTCCCTGTAGACGGTGGACCCTGGAGGCTTAGAGCAGGAATCTTGAGTCAGACCCCCAAATTCAGAACCCAGGTATTTCTACCAGCAGACCTTACATATCAACTGTTTAACCCCTTTTGATTTCTATGTCCTCATGTGTAAAATGGAACCGTTAATGGCACATCCTCTCGGGGACGATGTGAGAAAGAATTACACAGGATGAGGTAGGAATAATAGAATATGCTTCTTAAGGGACCCATGGCATGGTGACATGCAGCAACACTCAACAAATGGTCACTGCCCAACGCTGTTATTTTAGCAGTGAAATGGCATCCCAGGCATGGGGAGATGAGGCCCCACTTAAAAGGAGGGGAGCCTACGAATGAATTTCTTCACTGTGAACAGCACCTCTGGTATGGAGAGATGGCTCAGTGAATAGAGGCACTAGCTGTCATCCTGATGACTTGAGTCTGACTCCCAGGACTCACACAGTAGAAGGAGAAAGCCAACTCCCACAAGAGGTGTGTGTGTGGGGGGGCAAATAAATATAGTGTTTCTTTTTAATTCAAGTAGAAAACCTGTCCATGTGTTAGTTTCTTGTTTCTGCAAGAAACAAGACTGGGAAATATTCCCAGGGGATCCTGCAGGAAGCCTATAAGAGGAGGAGAGAGTTGGGCCTAAGATGAGGGGTAAGCTGAGGCCAGGGACGTCCCTAAACCAAAAGGCCAGTTCTGACTATGGACCATTCTGGATGCAGGGGTTTCAGGATGATCCGGGCCAGGCCTCTCATTTGATAGAAGAGAGAAGTGAGCCCGGGGAGGTATTATGTTCTGCCCTAGGCGAGCCATGGCTCCTGAGGGGTGATCCAGGTCTCACCATGGCTCCTGAGGGATGGCTGCAAACCAAATGCTTTGACTCTTATACAGCTTTTCTCAACCTCCCACAGAAGCCAACGCGCCTCCTCATCCACCCCGCTTCCTCTGCCCTGCTCAAGAGATGAAGCCAGGACACATGCAGACCCAGGATGTATTTGATTGGTGCCGGAGTAACCACCTGACCTGCATAGGCCAATCAGATAGGGTCATGGAAATTAAATCAATTTGCTAAGGGAAACATGATGGAAAGATCTTTGCCATCCACTCAGGGGTGGGATGGGCATTGGGACTGGCCCATGTGCCACAGGGGAATATCCATCTAGGGGAGGGAGGAGGTGAGGCTCCCTGGGTCCTCTCTACACTGATCCTCACACACCTCTTTGGCTGCTGTGTGTGGGACCTGACTTGTGAGGTGTTTCTTGTAGACACCTTCTTGCTCTATAGGCCTTAGCTCTTTGCTCCCATTTGACACCTCTAGAACATGCCTCAAGCATGTGCTAGGGCTCCTTATTCCCAGACACCGCCACAGGCTCCCCCACTTCTCCTGCTGGCATTCTTTCCCATCAGCGCCCACAGTCAGCATAGAAATCTAAGCACCTGGCCACCGCTCCCTGGTCATGGCTCAGCCAGGGCTCGCTGAACATGACTCAGAGGCTCCAGCACTCACTCACTGACTATCCCTTTTGAATGTGCAGATCAACACAGATCACTGCAATGATTCACACGGCTGTGGCAGGTGACAGAATGATCACGCACTTGTCACAGTCAACCCCGAGTGACGCTTCTATAGCCTTGTCCCTTTCAAACCTCAGGCTGTCCCTTTCAGCAAGTGGCCATACCACATAGGTCACAGGCAGGGCAGGCCTCTGCCTCCTCCAGCCCCCCATTTAAGCTCCACATCACTTGCGATGGGCCTGCTGTAAATGGGCCACCCTGTGCAATTCTGAGACAAATAAATCTTGTTGCTACTCCTTGGGGTGACAAGGGAATAGACTCTGGGAAAGTTCTGCCGTGCTCGGGATCTTGTTCGTTAATAATAATGATGAATGGCTTGCTTCTCCCATGCAGGCTGAGCTACATTCTACTCCAGGCTTCTCTGGAGGTGGCTTAGGGTGCTCACTGGAACAGAGTAGGGTGGGGGGCTGTACACTGCCAGGGAGAGAGGCGAGGTGGGGGGAGGGGACAATGCGTGGAAGGTTGGAGATAAAGAGAGGAGAGAATGATGAGAGGGAAAGTCAAACAGACACAAAGAAAAGTGGGATGGGACAGGGAAAGGGACAGCTGGGACTCAAAGGAAAAAGGGAATCAGAAGGGAAGAATGTCCTGGAGGAGCCAGGGCCAGGGCACAGTTGTTGGGACAGAAATCAAGAGCACAAGGAGACACTATGAAGGGAAAGTTGTAAACAAAGGAAATGAACTAAAAAAGTATCTGGCTAGAAATATAGCTCATTCAGTAGAAGTGTTTGCCCAGCATGCAGAACCCTGGGTTCGATCCCCGCACTGCAAACATCAGCTGTGGTGGTGCGCACTAGTAATCTAGGCACCGAGGAGGTTGAGGCAAGGGGATCAGAGGTTCAAAACCAGCCTGGGCTATGTGAGACCCTGTCTCAAAAAAAAAAAAAAGACAGACACTTTTTTTAAAGGGCAGAAAGACAAGTGGGAGAAAGAACTGGCGGCTCGTGGCTCACACTCCTTGCGATCATGGGGCCTCTCTCCGGCTAGATGAATTCTGTACCCTTGACCAAATCCAGACAAACCCGCAACCATCTCTGCTTAGGTGCTATCTCTAAAGGCATTATTAATATTTATGGAATGCTTGCTAGATGCAGCTACAGTCTTTAATATCTTATTATAGAGCCTGTTAGGAAATGCATTAGTAATAAATTCCTGACAGATGGAGTTCTGACAAGGTGCAGGTGGCTTGGTGGATCTGAGCTTGGAGAAGACCCTTCTGGGACATGTGTGAGCCACTCAGAGGCTGGGAGCCATCCCTCGGGTAGGGTGGAGGAGGAGAGAGAGGTTAGCCGGGGATGCAGCCTGGGTGAGAGCTGGTCTAGGTTAGAGGAGACAGGACTGATGGAAACTTTAACCCTGAAGGAATTTCAGAAGCAACAGGGTACCTTGAATTCCTTGTACTTTCTCAGACGATGAGAGGCTTCCTAGTACAACAGGAAGGATGACTGTCTGGTTCTTGGGGCCAGGGAAGCACCTGTGTTTTGGGGTTCCATGGATTGCCTCGGCAAGGTGTCCCATCCAGAGGTCTTTATGATATTCTTATTGTCACCTATTGACCATGGAGGGGAAGGAATAGGGTCTCTAGGACATGCATAGTATTGGCTCATATAGATCAGAAGTGTGGACATCAGGAAGGGCAGGTGGAAATGGCCAATTGAAAGATCACGAAGGAGCTGGGACAGGTGTGTGCCTCATCCCTCTGGAGCTCTCTGGGGTTTCATTATGGTCAAGACAGGGCACTCTTATGCAGGCACAAACCTGCATGTGTAGCTCTGTGGTCCATCTCTATGAAGGAAGCTAGGAGAACTCATTTCATGACGTCTCTTCTCTTGATCACTGTTCTCTCTTCTCAGGGGGTGGCACGTGCTCAACCTGATGTTGCTGGAAGACTGTTCCCTGGGATGGCACCCCAAGTGGTCGGATCTTCCCAGAAGATTCACACAACTCTGAGCCCTGCTTTGCAGCATGTATTGCCTTTGCAGGAAGCCATGGAGACAGCCACAAACATGCTTACTGAACAGCCACTAGCTCCTGATTGTAACCTGCAGGAGTGGCTCTGGAGTTCTCCTCCCCAGACCTCTCTTGCTGCCATTTGCCTTGGCCCCTTTTCAGTTCTTAAGCTGTCTCTTGTCTGCAGAAGGCACGAGACAAATATTGTTAAAGAAACAGGGACTTTCCAGCAAACATGGCAGACGGAACATACTCATTTATGTCTGTTTTAGTCCCAGCCCCTCACCAAGATGACAATAAGCAAATTAAAAATGCATAAGTCCACAAGGGCAAACAGAACAGTAGAGGGGATCACAGCACACGAGAGATGCCAATGAAGCTTTGGAAACTGGAAATAGATGGGTGTCATAGGAGGCAAGGAGGTTGTGTCTAGAAAAGCCCAGGACCCACGAATTCCACATTATGCTGCATGTGAGGGAATGTGTAGGGTTGAGGATGGGACAGGAGGCAGAAGGTCTTTTAGACCCAAATGAGGTTGGGTCCCCAGCTCTTACAGAAGATCACAGATGGCTAGATTTCTACATGGCTACACAGATTCTAGATGGCTTTGTTAACGGACTCCGGACTGCAGGCTGGGAGCTGGGGCAAGGACTTGAGAGGATTCTCATCTTCCTGATTCTCTCACCACCAGGTCTGCTGGTCAGCCCTCGGAAGCTGGGCAGCCAGGCAGAACACAGAAAACCAGCCCAAGAGTAACTCAAGGAGTAACATGCCAGGCCCTGAAAGCAACAAGAGAAGTCTTGTGCAGCCCCCACCCCACATACCCCAAGCACCTGTGATGAACAGGCAGAATGTAAAATATATCGTCACTCTTATACATGAAGAGACAGGGGACACCTGGAATTTCAGCACTCAGGAGGCCAAGGTAGGGAGACTCACTGCCAGTCTGACCAGCCAGGGCTACATAGTGGAAGCCTGTTTTCAAAATACAGGGAGTTAGGGAGGAAGGAAGTAGGGGGAGGGGGGAGACAAGAAGCAACCTGTGTCCTAAAAGTCCAGTCAGGACGGAGCCTCTTTGAAGTAGGAACATTCCAGGAGGAAGAAGAGCCCAACAGAAAGTAAAGGTCAGCTCAGGGGTGAAGGAAGGAAGGAAGGTCAAAAGTTCAAGGCAACCCTGGCCACCTTTATGAAGTCCTGCCTCAAAATGGAAAGAGACAAAAAGAGGCCGGGTGCAACTAAGTCATAAAGAACTTGCTTAGCATGTGCACATGTGGGACCTTGTGTTCCATCCCCAGTACTGCAGACAACAACAAAGGAAGAAAGGAAGGAAGGAAGGAAGGAAGGAAGGAAGGAAGGAAGGAAGGAAGGAAGGAAGGAAGGAAAAGAGAAATTTAACAGAAGAGTCAGAAATGAAGAAAAATTTCCAAAGTAAAGTAACTCAAAGATGGACATGGGCGAGAAAGTAAGAACATTGGAGGAACAGCTTAGACCCAACCAACCCAAAGCCCAACTAACAGGAGTTCACAGAGAGGCAGCAGCAGGAAGCTTGTCACACAGGGGTAACAGAAAAACCTTCCAGATCCAAGAGATGTGAACCCAGATGGTTTCAGAGATAGACCTGAACAAAAACATAAAACTTAGACCTTTCAAAATATGAATATATGTGGGGAAAACCCCAGAGACTTCAGAGAGAAAACAAATGCCCACACACAGAAGATCAAGAGTTAAGCCAGATTCTTACTAGTAAAACTTACAGGCTGAAGCACAGAGGAGGAAATGAGTTCACAGAATGAGGAAAACTAGTTCTATACCCAGCCCAGCTATCAAAGCCATCAATGAGAAAAAATGTAAAATAAACACATTTTTCAGATAAAGTTTTAAAAACATTCCCATAAATCCCTTTTCCTGAAGGGTGTGTTCTATCAAAAGAATGATGAAACCAAGAAAGAAAAAATAATATCTGTCAAAAATACAAAACCTGATCCAATATAGGAGGAAGGTAAGGAGTTCCTTTTAACATACTAAGAGGTGATCAATTATGCTAGAATAGTTAAGGACAAGTAAGTGATCAGCTCATGGAACACAACGTAAGCAAATACAAGAAGTGAATAAATTCTAGGATAAACAATAGGGAATTACAGAAGTACAGTATAGTATGTGGCTCATCTAAGAGTAACATTTACGTAATCATCACACCAAACATACTAAGTGCTATCTTAGCTAACAGGAAGGCAATAATTATGTTTTAAGGGATGGTAGGGAATGTTAGTGGTGTGTGTTGGTGTTTGTGTATGTGCTTGTGTGTACCTGTGTTGTTGTATATGTGTTCTGGTATTTCGTGTAACAAAGATAGGTAGGAATGGATAAATGTCAAATTCTCTCTTCCACAGTTAAAAAAAAAATCACTAGCTAATATCTAAAAGTGAACAATTGAAAAGGATGTGATCTCAAAATGAGAATGAGAGTGTCTTGAAGTAGGGGAGAATAGAGCAGGACCCTTCTGTTTTTATTAGAAGTCACATTGCACTAGAGGACATTTAAGCTCATACATATGTGCTTTTGATTAAAATTAATATGAAAAATGAAAGAAATTCTCACCACAGCTAGACCCCTGAAGGTCCCTCTCCCTTTCAGTTTTGTTCCCTGTGGAAAATCCTGGTAAGCTTGCTGTCCCAAAGTACTCTCCTATTTTCTCACTTCATCCTCAGACGCCATCTCTGGCTCTTCTGTTACCTCCAAGGCTAAAGCTCTAGACCCTGAATGCCACCCTAGCATGACCAAGCATTCTGTCCCCAACTTGTCTTTTACTGCTGTCCCATGAGACGCCTACTTGCTCAGTGATTCTGGCTCTTGGTTCTCCCAGGTTCCCAGCTCTCACATGGAGGTTGGGCTGGAGACCTCCTCCTCTGTCCCACGTACACATGACCCTGACTACCCCACGGATGCTAGACATTAGGGCCGGCAGAGCCAACAATGGCATTGCTGTCTCACCCCCTCTCAGAGCTTGCTCTTCAAAGCCAGGTGTGATAACCAACGAGCGAAATGGACCCAGCTCCTACCTCTTCCCTTTAATGATCGCCATGCCAACCAGTGACCTTCCTAGATAATGAGTGACGGAGTCCGTGCCATAGTGCCCATATTCCAGGGCTGTCTGTCTGACCAGACAGCCCCTCTATCTCCAACCTAAAGGGGCTCCATCTCCCAGCCCTAAGGCTTATTTCTTCCCTTGATGATGGATTGTGCTAAACAAATGAATATGTAAATTTCCTTAGGGCAGGCCTTACAGCTCAGGCAGCTATTGCTAATGAATGGATTGGAATAAGGAGACAGCAATAGTTCTTAGCCTCCCTCCTCCCTCTCCCCTCTGGCTCCTCCTTCTCCTGTGCTCCACATCTTTACCCAGCAGAGTACCCAGTGGGAGAGGTGGGTGCAAAAGCAGCAGAGGCTGGGTGGGAGCAAGGGTGGCATAGGGTCCTGCGGCTTGTTCCCCTCCCACTCCTGTGGCTACAGCTACCAGCCTGTAGATGGTGGGAGCCTGTCACTTAGTACCGGGGGAGCACCTGGATGGACAGAGCCAGAGGCAGGAGGGGTGTAGGGGACAGTAAGTAGGTTTCACACTGGCCGAAGGCTTACAGAGAGCTGGTAGGTGCTGACCAGTGCCAGGAAGAATAGGGTGACCAAGAAATTCACTGGGTCCTGGGGACTATGGGAAGGTGGTTTAAGTCCTAATAGGTGGAGAGAAATTGGAAATCTGGCATGGTGGCACACACCTGTAATCCCAGCACTCAGGAAGTGTAGGCAGGAGGATCAGGAGTTCAAGGCATTTTTATTTACATAGGAAGTTCAAGACCAGCCTGGACTTCAGGGCACCCTGTCTTGAAGGGGAGAAAAAAAGACTTGAGGAGATACCTATACCTAGTACTGGTTGGCACTACCTGGGGATCTCTGAGATGGTCCGAGTGTTGAACCACCACCAGCCTCTGTCTCATACATTCTTCGGAGAATTCTGTGTGGCACCAGGGCAGAGAAGCAAACCCTGGCTCAGGAATGTCAAGACTCAGGGAAAGAAGGGGCCCTTGCTGTTGTCACTCAGATGGTCACTGGAGAGCTCAAATTCCCTGGCCTTCCCCTACCCTGCTCTAACAAGGATGGAAGGTGGCTTGCCCAACCACTCATCAGTCTTAGCTTCTTGGGGATGGGTGTGGACCATGACCCAGAGCCAGAGGCTGAGGATCTGGAGCTGTGTGGCCCCAAGTGTAGTCCTAGACAAGGTACACTCACACCCTTCCTACTGTAAAAGGCTCTGACTTAAGTTTTTCCTGAGGCCTAGTTGGAGGCACCCTTGCTGGAAAGTGACTTCCATCATCAGATACAGGGCTGCAGGTTTTGAAGGGGGAAATCACCAGCCATCTTCTTCTCTTTCCTTTTTAAAGAGCCTCGCTTTCTACAGGCATATGTGACACTCTCATGGATGGGATAAAACAGATTCTGGTGTTCCACCCTGCCAGAGGGGCTCACCCTATACCAAGCTGAGGGCACTGTCTCACAAGGGGGGGAGGCATCCATAAAAAAAGAACTCAGACAGCAAAGGGCACCACAGGCCAAGACACAAAGAAGCCTGGTGTCCTGTGACTCAGTCTCCTTAAATTGCAGATGGATGTCACAATCCCTAGGGATGGGTCCTGCAGACAAAAGAATTCTGCATCATCTGGTTTAGACTGGCTGATGTCTAGTGACCAATTTCATCACTGCCAAGGATTGGCAGCCTTGGGTTCTATGGCTTGCCTGGAGGTGGCCAGGAGACCCACTCACCTAAAGAACTTACTTTGGAGGAAAAGACTATCTAACAGGGCTATCCTTGGGGTCTGTCCCAAGATGGGGTTACACATTCTAAAGGCTGAGATGGTAGGACCTCTGTCTCTGATGTCTTGGGCAAGTCAGGGCCTGTGAAAGTCGTTGGTCAGGGGCCAACTCCTTATTAACCATGGTCTGCTGGACTCCTCCACTGGCTTCAGGCACATCCAGAGGCCCTATCACATGTAGACTACAAGATGGCCTCCAGACAGACTCCAGGAAAAGGTGGAGGCCCAGAGACGTCACTCAAAAGTGGTCCTTGGATATGCACAGCCTCATGAACTGAGTAGGGAAGGTAACTCTTCAGTGGTAGAATTGACCAGCAGCCTGGGAAGAAAAGTTCCAAGTCCTCTTCTACTCCACCTACAGTTAAGGATGCAGAAACATCTCTATGAGAATGTCCTCCCATCCTTCCTCCTTTTCATCACCACAGCGAGTACTCAGCAGCTCCCAAGCTGGTACTCTGTCCAGTCCCACGGGAAATGGGAGAGCTTGGGATAGAAGTTGCTGCCTTTCATTAAATGGAGTGCTAACACCATGAATTTCAAATGAAACCCAGATGAAGAGGACCCTGGCAGCCTCACCTCCATTTGATATTAATTGGGCGACACTTTGCTTTAATGGTACATTAATTAATGCAGAATCTGCATGGAAGTCCGCGTGACACTCACATTAATACAAATGAATTCATTACCATCGGTGTTATTACAAGAAATGACAAATAAATCTGTAACAGTGGGACCCTTCAAATAATAATCACGAATCATTAGGTCTGGGCTCCGCTCTGTTCCTTGGTACTAGCTTGCAGATGCGTACGTGTGTATGTTCTACACTTTTGTGCTGGGGGCTTGCAGGAGGGTGCTGAAGGGTTGGCTCGTGACTCTCATCCCTCCCCCAACCTACAAGGTCTTTCTTTTTTTCCAAAGAGCTTACCCCCAGATAGGGAGTCCCTCCCATGTCTGGAATAAAATTGAGGTTGGCCCTGCAAAACTCGGTTTTGTTCAATGTATACACTCTGCCCTGAGGTTGGAAGAGTGGGGAGGGAGTAACAATAATGAGTGCCCTCAGGTACACCTGGGTTGTAGGGTTTCCCACAGGGAGCCTTGTCTTAATGTTGCACCCCAAAACTTCAGATGCCTTGGGTCCGGTAAGCAGCACTGATGTTGTAGTATTAAACGCTTTCTGGTCCTCAGCACACTTCTCTGTACCCACTGGAAAAGAGAACCATTCAGAGAGGCCAAGGGACTGACGCCCAGCTCCGCAGAATTGAAGCCACGCTTGGGTTACAGCTCTGCTTTAGTATACAGCTTCCAAAGCTCCAGGTCATTGCAAGAGAAGTTCCTTGCTGCACCTGGGCAAGATTAGCACCCTGGGGACATCAGGGGATAGCTGGCTACACATGGCAGTTCCATCCAACTCTCCACTCCTATGCTTGGTGTTTCATTTGGGACCCCAGAAGCTGCCACTGCTGCCCTCTCCCTAGCTGCCTCTCACACCCTCAGATTTCCCTGAAGTCACGGTCAAAACCATTTTTATATCTCTGGGGGTTAATAAGCAAGGCCCCCAAGAAACCACAATGAGCAAGATCCTAAGAAACCAGCTTGGAAGAAAGTGCAGGACTGACCTGAGTGACTTAGGGTGGAGTTGACATTCCGAATAGCTGGCACACAGGTTGCCTCTCCTCCATTTCGTACTCAAGGAATACTGTTACCAGTGAGTCCCACTCCCAGACTTCAGAACTCCCAACTAGGCACATCAAGCTGCTACTGTCAAAGGGCTAGCTAGAGTGGCGAAGTGATTTCAAAGTTGCATCGTACCTGTTTTCAGAAGGTCCCCCCATAGAGGCCTTTGAAATGAGATCCAGTCTCCTCTAGCAGGGATGCCTGAGAGCACTTCAGCTCAGTGGTCAGGGGACTGTCACCAAATGACCTCCCTCAGAGGCCAGCACTCAAGGTCTGGAATTCTCTGGCATAGCTGGATTGTTCCTGTGAGAATCCGCCTGCCACAGCATGCTGACTTTTGACTAACGGTCAAAGTAATATGGAGACCAAATCCAGTGTTCCCACCCTCGGGCCTCTGTTGACACGTCCCATCCATGGGCCCTGCCTGATGACCCGCCCTTGGCCTTCATCCTCAGACACTGCTGCTCTACAGATGAGATCCTGGCTCACTTCACTCAGAGGCTTCAGTCCAAGGTTGGGTGTTGGGGGAGAGAGGGGCCCCGGCTCCCTCTTCCGTGCACGGTCTCCTTCATTCACACTGGCACCAAATGGACCGATTAATCACCTAACATTGTTAACTGTACTAATTACACTCATTCTGGAAACTTGTGGAACAATTATTTACTGTATCTGCCTCCTGAGCTATCAATTATGGTGATTGCAGGCAGTCTGTCACTCTCAGAGAAGACAGCAGTGGCCCTTCTCACCTCAGAGCTGGCTTCTTAAGAACTCCTGGAGGGCTTTGCCTGGAGTCAGGGGACAGCAGGCAGGGGACTTTTCAAGGAGACAGGCCTGGCCATTTCAAGTCAGGTGCGTGAAAAGCCACTCCTGAGTGAAGTCTATTAGACCACGGGGCTTCCTGTTAGAAGAGGAAGCCTAGGTACCACTCTAGAGACTATATACTCTTCCCTGCATCTCCATGGATGTATACAGTGCCTTCCCTAGCCTGGGTCAGTATCACAACCCAAAGATCTATGGGAAGGCTATTTGCACATGGTACATGCTGGATTTTCCCAGGCTCCCCAGTGTGGGGATCCCCAGTAGGGGGCTCTGGCTTCTATCCAGCCTGCTATATTACAGGTCTGAGATTCTGTCCCCCAGGATAGTGTGTCTAGCCAGACAGGACTGTTGCTACATGAAGCAGACAATGGAGTCGTGTGCAGGGAAGGGAGCAGGTTTCTGCTCTCTAATGCCACTGGCCTGAGCACTGACCCACAGGCTGTCTCCACCCAATATACAAGGATCGCCTGTCCCTACAAACTGCCTGGCGACAGCCTGTGATGTGAGGCGCAGGGCTGTTACACTTACTCAGGCACATAGCAGGCTCCTTCGGGCTGTGGTTCCCTGTCCCCTGGGTTCCCTCCCCCATCCCAGCCCGCCCACTGCCCCTAGTGCACACTGCCAAACGTCAGGACTGAAAGCACTTAGAGCCAACTGCTGGGCCTGAATCTATTGCTGTGCAGAGAAATGCACTCTATCACCGTGCGGTTGACAAGCTCCAGGCCGGCTGGAGAGACCGCAGAGCCTTCCCTAGACCCCTGCTCCTCTCCTCCTGTGGGTAGGAGGCAGGCTGAGGGGCTCCTAGCCCTGACCACAGCAGCCAAGGGAACTCCAACTCCAAGGAGGCCCTTAGGTCCCAAACAAACCATCTTGATACCTGAACATGGGTGTCTTAAGGACACTTGAGACTCTACATACCTATGAAGTTAGCTACAAATCTGCCCTGGAAATTGCATCCTTGGCTCTGTGAGTGTTGAGACAATTGTACTGTATACAGCTGTAAGGCCGGAGACCAGAGTTGATTTCCTCATTCTCTGCTCTTCTACCTCTTCCACCCTCAACTCTTTTCTATGCCATGGCAAGTGACTTCCTTACTAGCGCCCCCTTCTTCCTGGTTTTAATCTGGTTTCTGTTGCTGTGACAAAATACCTGTGTCTATATGCTTTATAATGAAAAAGAAGTTCACCTCGCTCACAGTTCAGAAGTTAAAATTCCAAGTCCATCTGTTCAGCCGCTGGTGAGGATTCCTTGGACATATCACAAGGCAGTGGATTAAGAGTAGACAAAAGCAGCTGAGTGTAGAAAAGTCCAACGCATGGGGAACAAAGATCCAAGGCCTGGGGAACAACCTTCATGATAACCTGCTCTAGTACTTAGCATGGGGACCAGAATCCATCACTTCCCATGATGGAATCCAGGGCACATATCCTTCCACCACCAGACCCCTCTTTCTAGAAGGTTCTACCCTTCCACACTGCCCCATTGGAGCTCAAGCTTCCTTAGGGGGCAATTTCAAATCATGTGCACATTCTAGAGTCCTCTGCCACATGGATGCCTCTATAACTGGCATGAATGCCGCAATCCCATCCATGCTCCCCAACAGGGATCCCTTGGCTTTCTCTGGCCCTATGGTCCATGGCACCACACCCTCCAACTCACCATGTGGCCTTGCCTACCAGCTTCTCCACCTCTCTTACCTCAGACCTGCTTGCAACCCTCTCTTTGTCACACGCACCAGGGACCCTAGCGCCCCTGGGCCACGGCCCTGCAACCCAACCAAAAATCTCTCTCCTCTTCACCTGCACTGACACCCACTTGACTGTCACATCTCAGTCAAGTCCCAGTCCTCCAGAACTTGGCCTGATCCCTAGTCTGGGTCAGGCTCTTGCTGGTCTTATTAGAGAACATGGACGTTTTCTTGGGCTTACAATCTCAACCTGGAATTATACAGCTCAATGACCACCTGCTTACTCCAGACTCTGAGCCCCCCAAATTGGGCCACACCAGTTCCACCCACTGTGTGTCCCCAGGGCCCTGGGTGTGGTTGAACCCTCACCCTCATGTGTGGTATATGAATGCTGGTGCGTGTGGAGGCTGGAAGTCAAGAGGTCATTGTCAGCTGCCTTGTCCAATTGCTCTCCATCTTGTTTTCTGAGGCGCAATCTCTCACTGCTCACTGAACATCTCGGCTAGTCTGGCTGGCCAGTGAGCCCCAGTACCCGCCTTTCTCTGCCATTCCCCCTCATCACTTGATCGCACTGCCATCCACAACTTTCTCCTGAGTTCTGGGGATCGAACTCAGTTCTTCGTGTTGTGTCCTAAGGATTTTGCCCACTGAGCCATCTCCTCCCCTCTCCCGAAAAACCATCTTTTCTTAACGGCAGGCAACCCAGACACCTGCCTTTGGCTCTCTTCTTCTCTCAAGTTTCTCCCTTCTATTAATCCCATAAATGTTGACTACACAGTGGAAGGGCACCCACCGGACCGACTCTCGTGGGGCAGGCCAAGCAGCAAGTCTTCAGGCGCCAGTCTCTCCCCTGTCATAAGGTCTGGCCTGAAAGAAGCTGGACCTGAATGGTGGCTCCTAGATTCTCCACCACTGGGGTCTGACACCTGCTGGTCTTGCTTATGTTCCCTGCCTAGAACGTGTTCCTCCCGTGTTTATCTAGTCATCTGACACATCATGACTGAACCACTCATATGTGTTAGCTGATGCTCAAGGGCAGGGGCACAAGGAAAATGCCTGTCGCCTTTCACGTCCCACTGGTGACCATTTCCAGAGAGCTGGAATCCCTTAATTCCCGGAAGCAGGCTGGGCTTGCTCCTTCCATGGGTCTGAGAGCCCCTGCCCTGCGCTGTTGCCCCCTGAGCACCAGAGCATCTCTCACTCTGCTCTGCTGAAGAAGCAAGGCACACTAACATTTCACAGCCGCCTGGGGCCACCACAGCCCAAACACGTTCTTGGCCTGAGACAGTGACTTTCTCATTTCCAATGTGGCTGCACAGATCCAGGCTGAGAGACACCTGAGACAGCGGGCCCAGTGGCTGACATGAACAGAGAGAAGGTGACTCTGTCTGAAAGTCATGGTCTCAGTAGGGACCAAAGTCTGATCTTTGGGATCAGGCATGGAGAGGGGTTACAGCATGGGAGATGGGGTCTACTTGCCTTGGGTGTGAGGACTCTTTGGCCATCCTGTCACAGGATGTGACTTGAGCATGTGATAGGCACGCCGTCACCTCGATCTGATCATTGCATATGGTGTTTGTATACCACACTGTAGCCCAGAAATGTGGGCAATCACTATGTGTCAAGTCAACTATGTTTATATTGGAAGGGGTTGGATAAATAACTTAGTGGTTAAGAGTATTTACGGCTACTGACAGAGGACCTGCGTTTGGTTCACAGCACCTGCATCAGGTGTTTCACAAGAACCTGTAGCTACAGCTCCAAGAGATCCGATGCCTTCCTCTTGCCTCTGTGGGCAACTGTATACACATGTTCATACCTACACAGTACATTCACATTAAATATAAATAAATTACACAATATAAAACAACACACACACACACACACACGCCATGCACTCAAAAAAGTTGCATCAAGAAGTGTTTGAGGGCAAAGACACACCAGCCTTATGCAGTTTGGTCCTGTGATGGTTAGGTTTTTATAAACTTGATACAAATGAGAGTCATTGGGAAGAGAAGACCTTCAGCTGGGGAACTGTCTTCATCAGTTTGGCCTATAGAAGTCTGGGGGAGCATTCTTGGGAGGGCCTAACCCACTGTGGGTGATGCTACCCCTGGACAGATGGTCTTAAGAAGCTTAAAAAGCAAGGCTGAGCAGGCCACAGAGAGCAAGCCAGTGAACAGCATCTCTCTGTGGCCTCTCTCAATCCCTGCCTCAGTGTCCCTGCCTCGGCTTCCCTCAGGGAGGGATGTAAGCTGCCAGATAAAATAAGCCCCTCCCTCCCAAAGTTGCTTATGGTCATGGTGTTGATCACAGCATTTTCACACCGATATCAAAGCAAGCTAGGACAGCCCTGGTACTTGGGTCCACACCACCTTGATGTCCTTCTGATGTTGCCTGTCACTCCAGGGAGCTCAAGGCGAGCTTTGTAATAACTGGCCCGTGCCTGGGGAGCTGCCACTTCACGACAGTGTGCTCAGGGAAGCTCGTGTGTCTGCCACACTGGTGGCTGCTTAGGAGCCAAACCCCTCCTCCAGTAGCCTGTAGGGCACCGGTGGGTTTCCTTTCCCACTGTCATAGCCAGAGGGACAGCCCTGATGCTGGCCCCGTCTCTGGCCCCAGGCTTATCCCATTGTGAACACATATGAGACCCAAGCTCTCCTGGGCCACCCCTAGGTCTAAATCTACCCATAAAGTGACCATTTAACTGTGAAGAAATTGGAGTAGTCACTTGGTGGGGTCCTATCTGGCTGTGAAAGTAGAAGGGTTGAGGTTCCTTTGAAGATGGAGAGGCTTGAGACAGGCCTATGTCCTCACCCCAGGCACCTGCTGCCCGTGTTCTTTGCTTCATTTGCTTCCTTTGTAAAGTAGCCCCTGCTTCCCACCTGATTGTGGGAGGGAGGGCTGGGGATGCAGAGCAACCCAAGATGGTGCATCTACAACTCTGGACTAGGGTGGGCCTGCCACTCCTCTTCTCTATCCTTGTCCCTAATGGGTTAACCTACCCCCTAGTATTCTCATTCCCTCAGCTGGAAGTAAGAAAAGTGGGCGTGGGCAGGCTCTGCCCAGGCCGTGATTGCTGCCTGCCCAGCCCCAGCCTGCTCTCATCTCTCAGCCTCCTCCACTCTGCCTGCCCCTGCCAGGCTAGGAGTGATTGGGACCCCTCCTGCTCCAGCTGATTAGGCCTCATTTCACCGGCCTGTTCCCACCTCTGTCTGGAACCTTCCTCTGTTATTAAGGTTGTTTGCCGTCCACTCTCCTGGTCCACTGGATGAGGTGAGCTTATTCGATTTGATTTCTCCCCCACTTTTCTCTTTCCTTCTACTTCTGGCCACCTTGCTCATGTTTCCAGTGAGTCACACAGCCCAGGGCTCAGCAAAAACTAGGAAAATTAACTCCAAAAGCTTCAGAGTAAAAAATAACTATAATAAGGCCAGGTGACTAATAAAAGCTTCGTCGAATGTAGCTTTGATTAAAAGATGACTCCTCCGCCTCCGGCCCTACCTCTGCCTGAAAAGGCAATCCTGGCCCTTTAAGGCAGGGATTGCCTGAAGGATGGGAAGTTGTTCCTCCTCCTCCAATGTGCTTTTTCCTCAGTCCTTTTACCCAGTCAGGACCCCTCTCCCAAGATGCCTAGAGACCCATCTGACATTCACTCCCCTTTCAGTACCCAGTTACTTTGCAGGGATCACATGACCAGGAAGATGTAGTTCTTAGCATCCATGATCGCCGCCCCCCCCATGTGTGGTATAGTTAGCAATGGGGTGCTGACAACCAACTGACTGCACCCTAGGCCCTACACTGCACCTTGAGGATGAAGGTAACTGTAAGTCCTCATGCCAGCATCTATTGTCCCATCTATCAAACGGAAGGACCTTTTTCCTTGCCAGCTGTGGCCTGGAGAGTTAAGGACCTGTGGTCCAATGCAGGCTTCTGAATAAAGGCAAGCTGTTTTGCTGGGATGTTGAAGCCAAGTCACTTATGGGATGCTGGGGGCCCAGCACGGGGGACTGAAATCTCAGATTTGCTCAGCAACCACTGAGAAGAGAGAGCGTTGGTCATCCGTGAACCTAGCAATTGGGCAGCTGGCCAGGGCCCTTGCCACCCACACCAGGGAAGCTGGACTCTGAGGGAAGTCTGTAACAACATATTTCTTACAGGCTCTCTGGGGAATTGAATTCCGGAGAGGGCCAAGCTATGGCTCCTGCTGGGCCAGAGCTGGGGACCCTGTTCCAGGAAGTGGGGGCAGGGCCTGCTCGACTCCTTGCACACTGGACGGGGTGCTTAGTTCCCGGGCCTCAATGCCCTTCCGTGGACAGAGCCTCTAAAGGAGATTTTCCTGACTCAGGCTGCCACAGGTCTCCCCTCACTACCCTTGTGCTGCAATAATCCTGGTGCCCTATGGCAACCTTGGCCTTGAGTGGCAGCTTCTGCAGACTCATGAGCCTCTCCCTAAACCCCTCCAAGCTGCCTGGGCAAGCACCCTGCTCAGAGCCGCTGGCATCCCTAAAGAGGCTGAGTTCGCAAACTGAACGAACTCTGCCTTCGCCTCCCCTTGGAGGGGAGAAGGGAACTGAAGTGTGGCAGCCTAGAGTCTGGTCCAGCTGCTCCGTTTCATTCACTATTCCCAGCCTCACTGGAGGCACTGGGCTGTGGAGGGAGAAGTCGAGTGCTTTTCAATTTCACGCCAGGTATCAGTGGCCAGGCCTTGGCTGGTCTTATCTCCCTGGCCTCCTGCCCAGGTGGGCATCCGCTGAGCTTGGCTTCACTGTAAAGCCCACAGCAAGGTTTCTCCAGGGCAGGACTTGCGGTCAAAGGAACTCTGGAGCACTCTGGCATCTACGGGCAGGTGGGGTGCAAGGCCCCCATTCGGCTGTAGGAGGTGGTAGCCTTGGGACTATGTCTATGCATATTAGGACACTAAAGATAAAGGCTCAAGGGATAATGAGGGTCATGGTGGGTTGGGACTCGTAGGGGCGGAAGATTCCTACAATGACTTTATCCTCAGTCTTCTTTGTCTTTGTTTCCCACGTGAGGAAGCAGATGGCCTGGAGGAAGTGGATGCCCCGGAAAAATATGTGACAGAACTGGATCCAACCCCACATCCTGGGGGCAGGATCCCAGGATATCCCCACTAGGTGGGAAGGTCGACTATACATCGCTACATAGCTACATAGACACTTCAGAGGGTCTTCACCTGCTGAGAGACCCCAAGCCGCAACACCCCTCCCTGCTGCCGGGGGGGCAAGATGCTTTCCTCTCACAGCCTCTGTTTTCTTATCTGGAAAATGGGAAGCAGGAAGAGTATTAAGTGCAATATCCTTACTGATCAAGATCAGGTGCCAGGGAGATGGCCCAGCAGGTAAACGTGCTTGCTGCACAAGTCTGATGACCTGAGTTCTAGCCCCAGAACTAGGTGTAGAAGGAGAGAACAGATGCCTGGAAGTTATTTTCGGATCCCCACACCACTAAAATAAAAGTATCTGGGATGAGAAAACTGTGCTTGAAGCTGAAGCTGGACCACACAGCCCATGTTCATGCAAGTCAACAATTAAGAATCATTTCTATATGTTTCAGTGTGTTGCAGGAAATATGGGAAAACTATCTCATAGAGCATGGAGATGGCATAATATTCAAGCTTGGCATCTGAGACCTGGCCCTGGAGTTTACCCAGGCTCCTTCATCTTTCTGGTGTGTCCAATCCTGGGATGCCGAGATATGATGTAATCTCTAAAGTTTATGTGCAAGACCCACTCAATCGAGTTACCAAAAAAAAACAAAAACAAAAACAAACAAAAAAAAACTTCTCATCATGTTTTAGTAAGTCTGAAGTTACATATTGAGCCACATTTGCTGTTGTCGTTCTTGATCACAAGGGGCTGCATATGGTGTGTGGGTCCCAGGACAGACATAGCTGTATCATATACTGTCTATAGCTACTTTTGTGTAGCCAGGAAGCTTAATGGTTGCAAGAGAGACCCTAGGAGAATCCTAACTACTTAATAGGTGATCTTTTGTAGAGAGGTTCATTAGCCTTTAAGCTGGGTCCAAGTTCCAAGCCCCAGAAGGGAATAGGATAAAGAAACAGTCTCTGGGTGTTTTATTATTATTACATATAAGAGAGTCCCAGGAAAAATGTGGGGTCCCACCTAAACTCCCATGGGGGTACCTCAATATCTGTAGCAAACAGACTTCCTCCCAAATGCCTTCAGCTTGGTGTGTCCAGCTCAGAGCCGAGGGTCTAAGCTTGCCTTGCCAAAGTGTCTGCTCCTACAGGTCTGCGGGCTCCCTGCCCAGCTGGCTGGGGCTTGAGTGTGTTGTCGATAAGCGGGTGTCAGCGTGGCTGGAGGAGAGGAATCAGAGCGGGTAATTGCTGCGTGAAGATGACAGCGCAGCGATTTATCCACCCCAAACCAGGCTCCCGCATACCAAGAGGCAACCTGCAGCTGAGAATCAATACCACCCCAGAGGAGGGATTATTAGGGACAGAAGGGGGCTGGAAGGATCCATACGAGCTTGATGACTGTCTATTTCCAAAGAGGCTGCAAGCTGCATGCGAAGTGTGTGCTCACGAGTGGTTGTTCTGTGGCAGGGAAAGCCAGGCTGGAGGAAGCTGTGGGGGCCTTCTCTGAACCCACTTCCTGACACCTAAGGGCTAGAGCGGGAAGTAAGGTCTCAAGAGTCAGGCTCAGGGACAGAAATGGGAACGGCAGAGGGAGTCAGCTCTCTAATGCATGATGTAGGACCTTGTTTGCACCCCAGCATCATCTCAGTTCCCTGGCCCAGTGAGGCCGTGGAGGATGTGAAGTTACTCAGTAATGTGAGGTTAATAGTCTGGGGAGAGCTGGGAATTCCTGGGTATGGCCATAGTCATCAGGGGCTGCAGAAGGTAGTGGAGACTTCAGTTCTTATAGTCTTTCCTATCCCATTTGGGACTCCCTCTCCTGCCATTGCCCAAAGTGGTTAGGGAATGGGTGAAATGGGAGATATTGTGACCCCATTATCTTCTGGGGGACAAGTATAGAACTTCTTGGGGTAGTGGGAACCAGATCAGCTTATCAGGAAGAGCCTATGTGTGGACATGTGTGGGAGATACCAGCTGCTGTCACTCCCCCAAGGACCAGCAGCTCCGAGCCTTGGATGTTGGGATAGAGTGGACATTCTGTGACCGTGATCTAGGAAGCATGTGCACATTTTGTGCAACAGCCAAAAGAGCTGTTGTCTGCCCTCCTTTGGGTGGGCTGGTGGATTTCCCCAGTGCAGGTCCAGGGGCCCAGAAAAATACGAACTTTGGTCTTTCAGAGAGCCTCAGTCCTTGCACCTTACCCCACCACCTGGAGGCAAATCCCATCTCCTTGCGACTTGAATCTGAGGCTGTAAGTGCCCCCATCCTGGTCCTCTGTGAGTAGTCAAGCCCATGCCGCCCTCTCAAGACCGCCAGGCACATAGTAAAGGAGAGGCCCAGAGGATCCTGGCAGAAAGCGTTAGGAAGCTGAGGACACCTGCCCTTCCCCTATATACATCCTGTCCTGCAGAGTGGAGAAGGAAGAAAGGGTGGGGTGAGCAGAGAGGGAGAAGGAGAAAAGGCTGAGGAAAGACAGGCAAAGAGGAGGGGTCAGAGAACGGGTGGATGAAAGAAGGAGAGAAAGAGAGAAAGGTTCTAGGTGGGAGAGAGTGGGGAGGGAGGATGACTTGTGGTCCAAGCCTCAGGAGATGCAGGCACAGACTTGGTTTGGAGATAGGGATAAAGGGTGCTGTTGCACTCTGGTTTAGCATCACTTAGTTCCTCAGGCTTGGAGTGTGCCTATAGGTTGCCGCAAGGGCAGAGGGGTTGGGTGCTGAGTCTAGGGAGCATGGCTTGTTTTGCTTGGTTCCTAGCACTGAAGTGACACTCTGGGGTTGCTTCCCTGCTTGGGGAAGCTTGGGGTCCAAGCTGCAGGCAATCTAAGGCATGCAAGCAGCCAAACCTGTCCTAGAGGTCCCAACAGCAGTGTGCTTACTCTGAGATCCTAGCTGGGATGCCAGGGAGCAGACAGAATCTGCTATCTGTAGGTCAAGGTCACTCATTTGCCCCACTAGCTGGGAAGAGAGTCATAGTGTCAAGCAGGCAGGGAGAGAGCATGGCATGGGGAGAGCCATTCACCCCTCTACTTGGGGCTTAGGTCTGGACTAGAGGGGTCAAGTACTGGGATCTCCCAAGATCACCTCAAGACAGCAACGCATCTTCTCAGGGTCACTCATCCTGGAGCTTTTGATCTTAGATTCCAATGTATTGCTCAGTTTTCATTCTGCTCTTGATGAATGGGGGAGTCAGTGGGCCATCCCCCCAAGCCTCACTTTCCCCCATGGTAGTCCAGCTCCGGGAGCCTGCGCCCTGCCAACCTGCCCATCCTACGGCGAGGCTTCAGTACGGCAGGGCAGGCAGTATATGTTGGTGCACTTCAGGAACACAAATGCATTCCTTTAAAGAAAAGCAAACACAAACTGAGATGACTGATTGCCAACTCCCGGGAGCTTATCGCACATCGCACATCCCCACCGAGCAGGGAGTTTTTGTAGCTGCCTGTCATTTGCTAGAAAGCATTCACCTTGCCATCAGACAGCCCCGATGCCCTAACTGGTATACTGCTTTGCTACCATCAGATTAATCCAAGAATCAGAAAGAAACAACTGTGTTGAACATGACAGGACCGCAAGAGGGAAGACAGTTTGGGGCTAGTGTCCTACCCATCATGCTTCCCTGAATGTCAAATGTCTCTTGTCTGGGCCTCAGTTTCCCTAGATGTGATAGGCTAGGTAAGTGAGGGGATTAGTGGTCAAGATTCAGGGATTCTCTGGAAATGGTCATGATCTAATCAGAGGGATAACCGGGTGCCAGGCTGGCACTATTCCCCCCTTCCTGTCAGCTCATCGGGAAGACTGGCGGCAAGTTATGAGAACCTTCTGGAAGGCATGAGAAGTTCGTAGTTGAGGGTTCACATTCCTTGCATTTGAAAAAGGACTCACTTATCACTTCCTCCCTGAGCAACATGGCCCTGTGGTGACCTCATGGGGTTGAGTGGGAAGTGACACTGCCAGGCCTCTCTCCTTCCTGCCTCGCTGTGCAGCAGTGACCTTGCCTTTGGGCTTCAGTGGCTCCTGTCTGAAAAATGGGCCCAGGGACAAAGCTGAGTGCTCCACCATACTGAAGAGAATCCGGGGGAAAACGAATCTACACGCTTCTTAGACACCTACTTCGTATGAGACTCCCAAAACTGCCCATGGGCTTAGAGTCCAGCTCTGCAGTAGACCAAGAGACAGGGATTCCTAGTTTTAATGTATGTGCATGGAGGTGATGATGTATGTGCATGGAGGTGACAGGCCAGTGTCAGGTGGCTTCCTCACGTGTGTGTGTGTGTGTGTGTGTGTGTGTGTGTTTATGTGTGTGTGTGTGTTTGAGACAGGGCCCTTTACTGAACCCTGAGTGCAATAATTTGACTAGACTGGCGGGCTAGTGCATGCTAGGATTCCTCCTGTTTCTGCCTCCCCAGGGCTGGGGCTGCAAGCATGTGCCACAGCACCTGGGCCTTTTCATGGGCTCTGGGAATTGAACTCAGGTCCTCACGCTTGTTTGACAAGCACTTTGCCAAATGAGCTCTCTCCCCAGCCCTCCGGGGATGGCTAACTGAAATACTTCTTGCCCTCAGTCTCCTCATTTTTATGTGCCATAACGAGACACCCCTCATCTCAAGCGTCAGGACATGAGAAGTCAGGGCAGGGCTGTTCACAGCATGGCCATCCATGGATCTTGTGGGGGATTCTGGGGTGGCGCCAGTGCGCAACAAGGACAGCTTCACCTGGGTCTTTGCAGGAGTCAGCTGGGGAGTAAAAAAAAAACCTGCGGGGCCAAAGCCTGAGCCCAGGAGAAGCCCACAAGTCCCACTCATTAGTGGCTTCTACAGAGACAGTCTGATTGAGGAGAGAGGGGAAGGGACAATTACCTTGATGACACTCGGTTTTTTAAGGAAATATAAAGAGCCACTTGGCAGAAGCAAAGCCATTACCAGCTGTAACCTCCTCAGTCTTGGTGACACCAGGAGGGGACAAATCCCTCAGATTAATGTGCTTTCTTGCACTGTGACTTTTGGGAGGGGGTTGTTGGTGACATTCTGCTAGCTTACAAAAATGCAAATGGAGTGACTGTCCCTCCCCGCTGTGTCGTCGTCCGTCAGACCCCTGATAGATCATGTCCCTGGCTCTCTGCTGTGTTTATTACTACTAATGACTTTCTCGTTACGATTTGGCTCTGAAACATAACCGATAGTTCCAGGAGAAATCCTATTATTTTCACACATTATTCAATTAGAGAGCCGAGCAGCTCTTGTGGATGGGGTCAGAGCTGTGAGCTCCAAAGTGGGGGAACACTTGTCCCTTGTTCCTACCACAGGCCCTCAACTGTGGAAGGCATGAAAGCTGGAGAGGTGGGCTGGCTCTTTTCAAGGAAGGACGCCAAAGGTGACAATAAGGATACTAACAGCACTGATACAAACATATATCCAAACTGACCTGAGCATTCCAAAGGTTCTGGAAACTTCCAGACCAGCAGGGGGCCCCTAGGACTCAGGACATGGCCAGAGTACTCACCCCATATTTTCAATGGTCACCCCAACCCTGACTGCCACCCACGTTAGCTGTACTCTAAAGATCCTCTCCCACCACCTGTGCCCATATGCTGCTAGCCACTCTGCCTCCTTCATCTCCAAATACCTTTCCCATCGTCTATCTGCCTGCCTGTCCCACTGGCCTTTCAGGCAGAATAGATTATTGGAGTTGGATTTGTTTCTGACATCAATTCTACCCTTCCCCAATATGAGTCTGTCACTCCATCCCAAACTAGCTGTAAGACAGAGCCATGTGGTGTCATCCACTTGTAAGCCGTCTGACACCCACATAGTGCAAAGCTGTGGCAGCCAGTCCCATGTAGGGATCAAGGACTTTGACCAAATGCATGTGTTCATTCTCTGGGATTACATGAACTACCTTAGGCTGACCGTGTCTGCCAGGTAACCAGCATTTCACAATCTCCCAAGAGAACTGTCTACTCAGCATGTCTGGGCAATGACCGCGTACAGACATGATATCACTTGATTGGCATATAGCATAAGGGCCTGGCACTACCCCATGTGACAAGAGGTCACAGCAGAAATCTGATTCTTCCAGCTCCCAGCCCAGCCCAGGTCCCAAAGGAGCTTTGGAAATATTCGCTACCAACTCCTGGGTAGACTACAAGCCAGGTCTCCTGCAGAGCTCTGAATAGTAAGAACCCATTATCACGGGTGTCTGTCCACCAAAGAAGCATTTCCTCTGTTCTCTGCAGAGGCAACCAATGTCCCATATCTGGATGCCTGACCTGGACCCTGCAAGCTGCTCTTCCCTGGAACAAGCTCCAGGGTGGTGGGTTCCAAGCTCACCTTGCTCCCGGCAGAAGACGGCAAGCTGATCGGGAACGCAAAGCGAGCATGGAAAGAGAGATGGGGGTCATAATTTATACAGTGTCTTTGAGCCCGAGCAGAGGTTATAAGTGCTATCCACCCGCCCCCTCCGGCCTGCCCTTCCTTCAGTCTCACGCTGTCTTTCTCTCGCTTCATAAATTCTCAGCTTCGAGCCATAAAAAGTGCAATGAGCAGTCTGGATGGAGGAGACTGGCCATGGAGCAGACAGCCAGCCACACTTCCCCAGAGAGCTCCAGTGGACACGGGCCAGCTCAGAGGAAGCCAGGCCCTGAGGGCCCTCTCCTGAGATTCTGCATAGGAGGAAGGGACATGGGGATCTTCCCACATCTGGCCAGGCATTGCTAACGTCTCTGGTTAGAAGGGCCTCTCCTCTGCCTGGCCAACTTGGGCAGGGTCTCTGGGCTCCTAGAGTTTATGGCAAGCAAATCCAGGAGGTACACTTGGTCTAAGCACGCCTTTGGGACTGAGTCTATGTCCACACCTGCTCTGGTCTCGGTGTCCAGGTGTCACCATCAGAGCAACAGAATAAGCTTTGAATGGTCCCTGTGGTCTAACATTTCCATCAGCTGTTCCTATCCTCTTGGTTACTTAGCTCTTGGGGTTCACATGGCTGATGGTGGAGGTGGAATTTGCACAGAAATAGAGATGTATGTGCCTGTCAGACCTTCTTCTGAACCCGAGGAATAAAAAGTGACCCATGGAAAAGCCAGTACCCTATGTGCTCAGGAAGCTGAGTCAGGAGGATCACAGATTCCAGGGAACATGGGGCTTACATAGTGAGGCTTTGTCTCCAATGAATGAATGCAAACATGTATACATGAACCAGGCTCAGAGAGGTTTCAATGCAATCCTTTCATCTCTATATAAACAATAGCCAACCGAATCAGGCCAAGGCAGGGGCACCAGGGTGGTGGAGGGTTTTCTCCCATGAAAGATGGCATTTGCATGGTTGCTAGGGGCAGCCGCGATCCTACCTGAGATAGAGGCAGGAAGTGAAGACAACCTCCCGGGCCTCAGGACCTGCTCTGTGGATAGTACAGGAGCCAGCATGACCCAGATTCAATCTGAGATGATAGACACTTGCCCCCAAATGTTATGGATCTGGGGTGGACTGGAAATGTGACGGCCACTTGAAAGGAGCCAGTGGGAGGTGGCAATAGTCATGCATCTGGGGTGGGGAAGAGATTGGGCACCTCAGAGTGGAGGGACGCACAGTGCCTCGAGGGACAACCTGACACACTTAGGAAAGGCACTGGAAACATAGGGCTGTTTATCATAAAAATCGGTAAAGAAAATAGAGTGCTTAAAATTCAGACCCTAGCTGGGAATGAGGTGGGGACAGTGGGAGCTTCAAAGGAAAGTCTTTCCAAAACCTCAGGGGAAAAAAAAATGATGCAGGGAGCAGGAAGTGGGACGCAGGGCCCTTTCCAAGCCAGGGAGAGACAGATTTATCCCTCTAATGAGAGAGGGGTCAGGGCAGAGAGAATGCTCAGCAGCTTGCCATCCTTTATTTCCGGGGATAGGTCCTGGAAACCCCAAGTGGACAAGTGAAGAGATCCCTGGAACAGCAACGGAGATGGCTCAACTCCATGTATTTTCCCACATACAAACCAATGATACTTAATTCATAAATTAGGTAAAATGAGAGTAACAGGAAAAGAATACAACAGAACAACCGATGTAGTGAGTGAATTAAGGGTAACTTGGACACAGCACTGTGGTAGGACAGTAACTGATCAGACAACTGAGATAATTACATAACTGATGGGCAGGTAGAATATAGAGCAAGACTATGCTGGGTGAAGGTGATTGATACCCCAGCTGGACAGTTTATGATTTTATCACATTTCTCAGAAGACGACATTGCTCAATATTTAGGTGCTTTCGTTTTATAATTTTTCACTGAGGATCTGAGCTTGTGGATGGCTGGTCATTGCTAAAGCTGTACAAGCTTCCCACGGGTAAGACAAGATTTGTGTGTCTGTTTCCCTCCCTCTGCCACTCCCCCCTCTGCCATCCCCCAGGTCTGCCACCTCTTCCATCCCATGCTGCTCTGTAAACAACCGAGAATGTTCTGAAGCTGGGCTCACCACGGGCCAAGACGAAGTCCTACCCCTACCCTGGGACACTGGTTCCTCCCTCTGAGTTCTCCACATTAGTGACCTGCCCAAGTAGCTCCTACCTCTGCAGCCCCGGTCTGGATGGCACAAGGTGGGTCTAGCAGCCTCCGTGTCACAGCTGTGTAGATGCCTACCCACCTCCCTCACTGGGAAATATTCCTGCAGGGGGGGCTGTGTTTGTGTTGTAGCAAGTGTGGTAGTTTAAATGAGAATGACCACCATAGGCTTATACATTTGAAGACTTGGGCTCCAATTGGTGGAATAATTTGGGAAGGATTAGGAGGTATGGCCCTGTTGGAGAGGGGTGGGGGTTGGGGTAGGCGTTGAGGCTTCAAAACAGCCCATGTCATTCCCAGTTCTCTCTCTCTCTCTCTCTCTCTCTCTCTCTCTCTCTCTCTCTCCCCTCTCTCTCGTGCTCATGGATCAGATGTGAGCTCTCAGTTGCTGTTTCAGTACCATGCTCCCTGCTAGGATGGTCATGGGCTCACCCTGTGAAACGTAAGCCTCCATTAAATGCTTCTATTAGTCGTCTTGGTTGTGGTATCTTAGAACAGCAATAGAAAAGTAAGAGTTAAGTTTTGGTTGATTTTATTGCCTATGAAGTACAGCTGGCTAGGTGTGGACTGGTGATGTCAGACCCCGGGAGAGGTCAAAGGACATTCATGTCCTCCTAGGGCACAAGGGGAAGCTAGGGTCAGGTGGTGGAGTGGAGTGAGTCTGCCATCTCAGCACTTGGGAGACTAAGCAGGAGGATCCCTGGGAGTTTGGGGCCACTCTGGGTTTTCAAAAGGGTTAGTGAGGTGACCCAGTGGGTAAGCCACTTGCTGCAGTCCCAACCACCTGAGTTCAACCCATGGAATCCGCATGGTGAAAGGAGAGATTCAATTCCTACAAATTGTCCTTTGACCTCCACATGGATGCCCATACCTACCCACCAACCCACTCCACATTAGATAAACATTTAAAAAAAATGAAAGCAGGGAACAGAAGATGCATGAGTTTACAGTGAATGATCTCCAGTGTCACCTGACTGAGGCCAGGGAACAGACAGAGTTCAGAAAGGTGGGGTGGTACTTGAGCACGCACAGCAGGCCCTCTGAGTAGGCAGTGCAAGGCATCTGTGCACCAGGATAAGGATGTCACCCAGAAGAAGGTGGGACACGAGGGGAGCATCATGAGTGACAGATAGTAAGCCAGCATACAGGCCTAACAAAGTCACCCCTTCTGGTCTGAGCACTCCAGTCCTTAAGAGTAAGAAAAGCTCAGGGCTGGTCTCAAAGCCAGGTCCTCCGAGTCTCCGTCTAGGACCCAGGTGACCCTCAGGACTGTGCCAATGCACAGAACCACGCTGAGGCTCTACCTTCCCGGTTGAGAATCCAGAGGGTTAAACTCACCTCACAGGGTGTCACATGCTTCCCACCACCCTTTGTCTGACACCTATTCCCCCAAAGAAGGGCTTGTCATTGCCCCAGCTGGACCGCTCTCCATGGTCATTATGGTCCACGAGCTCAGCTGCTCTGGGTGCAGGCAATGTCTGTCCTCTGCGGCCTCCACAGTGGGAGCCTCTGAGTTTCCCTCAGAGGCTGATGGGCTGTGATGAACTGAGGAAGTGTGACAGCTACCAGGGAACAAGCTCATCAATTAGAGCCCTCTTGCCCAAAGGCTTCTGGGAAGGGATGTTGCTGCGGAGGGGGTGAGACTAGCTGAGCGAGACTCCCTGGGTCCTCTGGCTCCAGCGGACTTCAGTTCCACAGAGGAACCCCAACACTCCTTCCTGCCTTCCTGGTGGCTTCTGCCTTTGGCTGTGGGTGTGTCTACTCTTGGAAGGAGACACTCTCTCTGAGCAGCTGGCTTGAAGTCTCCCTAGAACTAGAAATTTTCTCAAAACGATGGGAATATTTGAGAGCTAAATCTGCACAGATGGGAAAATGAACACTGTTCTCCTCATTGCCTCTGAACCTCATACTCAGCGGCTGGGGCATGCAGGAAATCTTGGTTCAAAGGTGCTGGCCTTGAAGTATCAAGCGGAGGTGGAACCAGGCCAAGTGTAGGAAATGCATATAGGTACTTTATATACACACAGGAAGTGTCAGTGTGAGTACTGTGGGCAGGGAGGAGAACCAGGGCATTGGGTGGTGGACAGAGGCTCCTCTACCCTCAGCTCTAGCTTTGCCCCTCAGGCAGGAGGGTGAGCTCCAACCACTGTCCCCAGGGGCAGGGCTAATGGGCACAGATGGATTATGTTATATGGATCAAGTGGGCCACTACCTATGGCAAAGACCATAAGTAACTCAGATGAATCCTTTTAAGAAATATTCTTACATTTACAATGTGTGTGTGTGTGTGTGTGTGTGTGTGTGTGTGTGTATGTCATCACACATGCGTGGAAGACAGAGATTTGGTTTTCTCCTTCTACAATGTGGGCCCTGGGGTTCTAACTCAAGGCATCAGTCCTGGTGGCAAGCACTTTACCCACTAAGGCACTTTGCCAGCCCGAGATAACTCTTGAGTTGCCTATGTTTTATGACAAGGGGTAAACCGGCATTTAGACTTGAAGAAATATAGTCATTCTGGAGACACTTTGGTGTTGGCAGAGTGTGGAATGTGGAAGCCCTGAATCATGAACAGGAGATGCTGGTGTTAGGGCCTCAGGAAAATAAAAAGTTAAAAAAAAAAACAAAAAAAATGGCGGCTTGCCTAGCAAAAAGATGGAGGTGAAGGCTAAGAGTCTACTCAGCAAGGGCCATGGGAGAAGTCTTGTCTCAAGGTCTCCTTATCCTTTACAAGCTAGTGAAGGCCAGAGGGCCAGCTGCTGACACACTTGTGCCAATAGACCCAAGGAGGAAATTCTACCCAGTGATGACCCTGGAGGCTGCTGAAAGATAGCCTTGGCTGCCCAATGGGGTGCTGAGGGCTCAGGGCATGCTCTCTCCCTCTTTCCTCTTCTCAAACTCATGCACCTCCTTCCTCAGCTCATCTCACAGCTGGGATCATAGGCACAGGTCACCATGGTCAAGCTAGGAGAAATTATCTCATAACGTAAAGATGTCTGAGCTGGTCTGGTGACCTCAGGGATCAAGAGCGCCATATCCGAGCTATGGGTTTGGATGAGGTACTACTTTATCATGTACAGTTCAGAGTGTGCTAGTTTGCTGTGTGATAGTAGGCAGTCCCACAGCATCTCTGGGCCTCTGCTTCCTTCTATGCAAGATGGAATGGACACATCTTTCTCCCAGAGGATCAAGGAACAAAAGGAGCTGAAAGGGCTGGGCTCAGTTCCAGACCCACATGACACGTTTGGCCAACAGCAAGTATATGTGTGAATCCATTCTCCAGGGTAGTGGTTGGGGAACAAGAGATGGAAACAAGAGATGATGAGCTGTTGGAACAGAAGGAGGAAGATGCAATGATGACCGCACCCCAGCCTTGCACACCTGTGTACACTACTGACATCAATAAACTAGACCCATTCCTCTTACCCCTGGCAGAATGACCTAAGGGAAAGAAGAACCAGGGCCAGGTCAGGAGTGTAACATGGATTCAAAACCCATCTTTGCACAGCAGCATGGCCTCTGCTTGCTGAGAGGTCCTGCCAAGCCTGTGGCTCCAGTGGGGAAGGAGGCCCAAGCTCAGCTGGGCCACTCAGCAGAGTCAGGAGAGCTGGGCCTCTCTGTCCTCATTGGACCTGGCCACCTGCCAGGGGAGCTCTGTTCACAGAGAGCCTGGTTGGCAGAGATAAGCGCCAAGTCCTGGCCTGGGCCGGCTCCTTGTTTATGAGGATGCTCATATTAATGGTCCCCCTCACTTCAGCCTGGTGGCAGTTAATATCCCAGCAGGAAGAAAGTCTAAGTGTGTATGAGGGGGTGTAGCTGAGGGAGATGACTGACTGGAAGCCTGGAGCATCTTGCTCTTTAGGGAGCTTCCCTCCCCTCAACAGGAACTTGCAGCCCCTCCTATCCTTGTGTCTCAAGCTCAGGTCTACAAGCTGGGAGTGGGCAATGGTCAGGAAAGTGCTACATAGTTGCCTCGGCCGCTTTCTTTCTTGTATAGCCCTGGCTGACTTCAGACAATGGAGACACGGGTGGTGGTGAACTTCTGGTCCTCCTGCCTCCACCTCTCCCACGTGTTGAGCTCTCAGGAGTGGGATGCCACTTTATGTGCTGAAGCTATTGAACTCAGGGCTTCCTGCAGGCTAGCAAGCACTCTATCAGTTGAACCACACCCCTGCCCCAGAAAGAATCCTGGGAGAGAAACTCAGTGCACTTGAGCCTCTTTCTTGGACTTCCACATTCTGGCTGGAGACGTGAGGCAGCGTATTGAGGATGCCTTTGTATGCAGCCTCAGTTTACCCAGTCAGTAGCAGGAAGCAGTTTTAAGCACAGAGTAATGACTGTACTTTCCTGGCACACAGCCCCTTGTTTAGAGCACTACCTGCACAACCACGCAAGGACGTCTTGCTCAGGAATAGGCTCCTGTCACAGTGGGTGGCTCCCTCACAGCTGAGCCCTGGTTACTCTTACTCTGCCCATGGCCTGATGGCGTCTTAGAGAAAGGAAGAGAAAAGGAGGAGAAAGTGAGAAAGGAAGACCAGCGGCATTGGCATCCACGAGAGCTTGGAAGCCCTGCAGAACCACAGGCCCTGTCTCAGACTTATAGAACCAGAGACCGGATGTTAACAAGGTTGAGTCACAGGTGCATAACATTTGGCTTGGAAACACACTGTGTTGTCTAAACACTAAAGGATGTGGGCTACAACTTGGAGGAGATCCATAAAGCAGAGAGAGCCAGCCCAGTAGGGTCAAGAGGAGGTGGCTCCATGGTGGTACACTTGCCTAGAATCTGCAGGGAGGGGCTGGGGCGTGACTCTGAGGGAGAGCGCTTCCCTGGAATCTATCTGGGATGGGTTAGGGTATGGCTCACAGTAGAGAACCTACTTAGAGGTAAGGGGCTGAGGGTCAGCTCACCAGTAGAGTGCTTGCCTAGAACTTACCTAGAAGAGTCCGGAAGTGTGACTCAGCAATGGGGCACTTGCTTAACATCCCCAGAAGCTCTGAGTTCAAACTCCAAATCATAAAGACTTAGGGGATGGAGGGTATGGGTAAAAGGGATAGGTTCTATGAGAAAAGGAAGTGATGAGGAGGGTGTGGGAACATAGCCAGGGCCCAGCCAACCAAGACCTAGCTCTGGGAATCTTCTATTTGTTCCAGCCATGGGAGCCCTAGCTGTCTGCTCCTAGTGGGCAGAGAGGCCTGGCCTCACAGCCCCAAATCTCAAAACTCTGGGCCCTCCTTGTACACAGTCCTGTTTCTACACGAAACTTTCATCAGGATCCCCAGGCTGGTGGGGAGGCCCGGCACCTCAATCACTCCTATCGCGCTGGTTGCAGGAAGAGAATAGCTTTCAGCTCAATTACCCTCACATTGCAATATCATAACGCTCCAATGAGGCTTTTTAACCAAAAACAAAAAAGCCGTGTCTGGTGCAGGCCGGCTGCGAGGCCAGCCGTGCAGAAGGGATGGACCTGCCCGGCTGACAGCCCCTACCAGGCTCTGTGGATTACAGTACCAGAAAGGACTTGTTCTGAGCACCAGGTAAGTCCAGAGTACGCCAAAATCCTGGACCTCAACTTACCAACATGGGCCCTGCTCCTGTTCATTGGCTGCTGGGATACGACTGACCCATGACCTTTGTTGGGGTAAGACACTAAACCCCAAGTCCCAAGAAGCCCTATAGAGTGACACAGCTCAGAATGTTTGTCAGCGTCTTAATGCTGGTAGCCATCACCTCCTGGGTAACAGAGTGCCACCCAGATGCCTTGCCCTGGCATTGGCAAGTCAGGACTGGAGAGATGAGTTGTAATCTGCTATCATTTTGAGCCCACTGGTCCTTCTGTTTCTTATAGCCATAACCAAAATGGTTACCCTGTTTTCTGGATGGTTAAGCAGAGGCCCAAGATGAAAGGGCCAAACACACATGGAAAAATCCCTAATGCTATCTCAGGGAATCAGCAGCAAGATCGGCTCCTCTGCCCCTTAGATGTTGTCTTAATTATGTCTTAGACACCATGACCAAGGCAATTCTTAAAAAGGAAAACATTTTATTGGAGCTAGCTTACAGTTTCCGAGGTTTAGTCTATTATCATGGCAGGCAGCATGGTCTCTCTCTCTCTCTCTCTCTCTCTCTCTCTCTCTCTCACACACACACACACACACACACACACACATACACACACACACACACAAGATACTGGAGCAGTAGCTGAGAGCTATCCACAGGTCACACAGGAAGAAAGAAAACTGGGTCTGGAATGGGTTTATGAAACTTCAAAGTCCACACTTCCTCCAACAAAGCCCCACCTACTCCAAGAAGGCCACACCTCCTAATCCTTCTCTAGTGCCACTCCCTTATGATTAAGCATTCAAATATAGAGCCTATGGGAGCCATTCTTATTCAAATCACAAGGATCACACGACGGTCCCCAACACCCCCCCAACTTCTACTGTGCTCTGAGGCAGGTGAACCCTGTCCTTGATTGCAGACGGGAACCTTTTGTAGGTTTGTGACTTCCCCCATTCTAAGATAAGAGGATCAGGGCCAGTAAAGCTCAATTGCTGGCCCTGTAGTTCAGGCCAGAATTCACAGCAGACCTGTGCCAATTTGAGTGCGCTAATCTCTGCCTCCTGCACAAGGGACAGACATTTCCAAGTCTTGCTAGTCGGGGAGGAACAGGGTCCATCTGAACACTGTTCTCTTGGACTGATTATTCTGGCTGCAAGCCATGCAGGTTCTGTGAATCCCCAGAAAAGCACAACAGTCCGTGTGTGTGTGTGTGTGTGTGTGTGTGTGTGTGTGTGTGTGTGTGTGTTTCAGGCCTCTGACGAGCCATGTTCTAAAGAGGAGGCAGGCCACTTTCCCAATCAGCAGAGGCTAGGCTTCCTGGCCAGCACACTGCTAATGGCCTTGCTGGCCATGTCCCCTCCCTTCCTCCTCCTACCCTCCTGCTGGCTACAGCCAATTTGTTCATGATTTAATGCTCTGGGGCGCTGACCCGTGGGGGAGACACTGGGACAGAAGGAGGCAGGGCGGACACCCAGTGAGGTGTGTGCAAGCGTGTGTGTGCGCATGCTGGCTCAGGCAGAGCAGTCTCTCCAGGAACACACAGCCAAAAGAACTCTCTAGGACTGGGGGAGGCATCTAGCACCCCAGTCCTGGAGGAAAGGCTCTAAGGAAGGTTTGGGGGACCCCAGCTCCAAGACCCTGGCTATCCCTGCAGGTTTTCTGAGGATCCCAGGCATGGTCCCCTGATGTGACATATCTCCATGTCACTGCCTAGACCCATGACCCACAAGAAGTAGTAAGTCACTCTAGATCACAGCTCTGCTGTGGGATATAAGTGACTAACTTGGTCTCTCTGGGGGCAGGTCCCCATCTTACAGATGGGATAGCCCTAAGCCTATTGCTATGACCTTAGAGATATTGATGATCTATAAGAAGTTTAAATAATAAAGATGTAGTTCCCAGGCTGCTGCTGCTGCTGCTGCTGCTGCTGGCAGAACCTTTAGAAGGCTAGTGGCAGGCCTATAGGTTATTGGAGGTGCACCCTCAACAAGGCTCAGGGGAACCCAGCCTCTCTTCTTTCCATTCCTGGTGATACATGTAATAGCTTGTTCCCATCATTGGCATCTACCATGTACCATGACATGATGCAGACCAGGGGCAGCCCTTGCCAAGCCTGAAGTGTGCCATGTGGACACTGGGTCCCAACGCTATCAGCACAATAAACCTTGCTTTACTTCATACGAGCACTGTCAGGCACTATGTTGAAGCAACCAGAAGCTGACTGATACCCCACGCCATCAGCTGGGGACAGGAACTTGAATGAGTGAGGGGCATCCTCCATCCTCATTGCTGTCATTTCTACTGTCATTCAACCTTCCCTATACTCAGGACTCCTAGGCTTGGCCCTTGCAGATTGTAAGATGGACTTATCTCCAAGCAGCTGATAAGTCTCGATGGCCCATGTGTGGGACAAGTCATAAGAACAGAGGTGATGGTCCATAGAGCCCCACTCTTCCTTCCTCAAAGAGAAGGACCCTGTGGATGGCAGCCTTTCCATCTCTGGGGACTCTACAGACCTCAATAACAAACTGCAGAGGAGGGACCCAGCAGGAAGGGGGTCTATACTGTCTCTGAAGCTGCTACAGTCAGGGCCGACCTCCTAAGCTCGGGTACAGCTGCTGTGCCCAGCTCTGTCACCCAGAGGAAGGTGTGCTTGGGATCAGCCCCTACAAGGGGGACAAGGGCAGGGAAGTCAGGACAAGGTGGTATGAAGTGGGGGCCAGCAGTAGACTTCTGAACTGCCCACTTTGCCCTTCCCTCAACAACCTGAGAGTTAAGCTCCACTTGGTAGCTACTTGGTCCCAAGGTCTTAGGTCACTGTCTCTGTTTTACAGGGTGTCATTGCGGTTACGGAGTAACCCTACCAGAGTCTTCTGGAGGTCAGGGAGCATGCCATTCATCTCCTTCCTGCTATTCCACCTTCAGAGCCTCTCTTGTGCCTATGACCTATGGCTGCTGTAACAAATTATTACAGACTTAGTGACCTAAAGTAGCAAAGATTTCTCACCTTTGAACTCCAGAGTTCAGGACCCAGAGTGGGTCTGACTGGACTAAAATCAGAGTGTGGGAAGGGTGCTCGGAGGGCCTCAGGAGGCTCTCAGCCCTGCCTTTGAGTTTCTGGTAGGCTTGAATCCCATGGCTCACGTCTGCATCCTTCTTTTTAATTGTTTTATATATGTATATATATATTGGTTTTTCAAAACAGGGTTTCTTTGTAGCTTTGGAGCCTGTCCTGGAACTAGCTCCTGTAGACCAGGCTGGCCTCGAACTCACAGAGATCTGCCTGCCTCTGCCTCCCGAGTGCTAAGATTAAAGGCATGCACCACCACCGCCCAGCTATAATTGTTTTATATATATTTTTAACTAAGGTTCAAGGTATTAGACATCACTACAGTATTTCAACACTTTCATCTTTAAAGTCGGCAACATGACAACCCTCCCCCATCTTGTCTGATCATTCCCTGGAGACAATACGGGGCCATCCCATCAGCAAATCCCTGTGGCCAGGTGAGGTAATAAGGCCACTGGGGGAGTCATCATTTAGCCTACCACAACTTTAAATGATGCCTGTTCTTTTGAACAAGGCATCCTCCCATTGACTACCTGGACCAGTTCTGAACTCAGATGAAACCAGGCAGAACTCAACAAGCTTAGGGGCTAGAGCACCAGGGGCAGAGATAGATTCATATTCTCTCTCTCTCTCTCTCTCTCTCTCTCTCTCTCTCTCTCTCTCTCACACACACACACACACACACACACACCCCACACATTACACTCACAAGAGTGTTGATGATTTGGGGGTCCTGGTGATGTTAGGCATGGAACCTAAGGCCTTGCTCATCTTAGGCAGGTGTTCCACTACAGTACTCCACCATGGTGCTCCATCTCCAACTGGAAGAGACAGGCTGCCACCCATCCAAGGGACTCGAACTTTGGATGGATTAGAGGGATGAGGAATGAAGGAGTATGCCTCACTCCCCTCCTCTGCCCTGCGCCGGAGACTCACTGTGCCAGCCTCGTTCCTGGCAACAGCTATCAGGCTCTGCAAAGCCCCACACTTCAGGATTTATTTCCTCAGCCACCGGCACCGCCCGGGTCGCCTGCGGCCCGCTGGAAATGTCTGTAATCGCGGCACACTTTAGGCATTACTTCCACACCATTTAGGGTCTTCCGCCCCAGTGATTGCTGACGCATCGCCTCCATCTCCATCTTTGGGGCTGTGGTTGGTACAATTCTTTTAGGGTTTGCTAGCCCCTGGGTTTGGAAGACCTGATGGTTTGGGGGGAGGTGAGGCATGAGACAATACCTTACAAGAATTAATTCCTCTGTCCTCCACCTGCCCCAGCCCTGACCAGCAAAGGAAGAAAAAAAAAAACCCATTCCAACCTCTAAGAAACCTTTAAAGATTTTTGTGTTTTCTCATGCGGGCCAGAGATGGGGCTGCCGATATGAACGGCCACTTTGAAGGAGGCAGAACACAATAAACTCATCTAAAAGAATCTTTCCTAACCACATACCCTCTCCCCCTTCCACCTCCAGACTAAGGCTGTTCCCTGGAGACAGCAAACCCCTACAACTGACCCCAAACCCAGTGTGGATGCTGCAGAGACAAGATGCATGTAGATTGGTCTTGGCACAGCAAAAACTGTGAGAGTCAGGGTTAGCTGTGTGACCTTGGACAAACTGCTTGTCCTCTCTGGGTTTCCCTAACTAGATCATTGGGAATCTGTCTCTCACACAGGACGTCTTTGAGGCTTCTTTCCTCTCTTCCCCCTTTCTCTTTAATCCCTGTACTCCATCAGTTTCCTACTCAGCTCAAGGTACCTGCAGAGGTGTCCTAAGCTGGGAAAGAGTGTCTAGGCCCCTCTAGGCAGACATCTCTCATGTTATCCATCCAATGCCCATGGGACTCACAGACAATGAACACTCCAGGGTGCAGCTGCTGATGCTGTACTCAGCATTCAAGTTTTTCTCCTGTTCTGGGGACTCTCAATAGAGAGTCCCTCCCCATTGTGGAGCATGGCCTTCCAGCACAGGCTTGGCTGCCTGCTCCCAGGGTTTGGAGCAGTAATAAAAACATGATGGAAGACCACATATAGCCTGTGATTTCAGTACTTAGAAGGCTGAGGCGGGCAGATTTTTAATTTAAGGCCCGGCCCTATCTAAAACAAAACCAATCCCTAAAGAGTATATATACAATCATAACCACAGGCAACAGAACTGTGTGCCTTAGAAACAAGGTCACCTGAAGGGAGGAGAAGAGTTGGGAGAGCTGCAAGGTGCTGGCCAGCCTGGTTTCTGACCCAGGGGCAGTTACACAAATGCTTGCACTTGGTAAGCACTCCAGCGGGGAAGGCAGCCACTGCATCATGGTGCAGCTGCGTCAGTAACACGTTGTTGACTCAGAACACCAGTCAGTGACCTACACCACTCCCGTGAGGCCGCCCCGTCATAGATGCCTGCACTGGCCCTGCTTCTGTTGCTATAACCAAACAGCTGAGAGTGGGGGACATTATAAAGTAAAAAGGTTGTTTGTGTGCTCACGGGTCTGGCCCAAGGTCAAAAGCCCACTTATGGTGGTGGTCCCTTGGGGGCAGCACAGGGCTCCTGTGGAAGCACAGCACATGCACACCTATGTGCATGTGTGAACGGCTCCTCTACTGTCCTGTTTCCGGGAAGCCACAAGGACTTAACTCTGGCTCCACCATGATGACCCCACAGAAGCTAGTTACTACCTTTCAAGTCTCCCTTCATGAACACTTAGGGTCCCCTCTGGCTCTCTCAAATGTCAACTTTTGAGAGGCTACCCTCTGTGGGGGTACAGGCCCAGGATGAGCAATCCTATTTAATAATGACAAGAGCTCTGAATAAGTATAATGTGGCCACAAGTGAGATAGTCACCCCTTTCTGGTCAGGAGGTGCCTCACTGACTCGCTGAGGGAACCCACCTGAGTTTATAGGAAGGTGGGTTTATAGGCAGGAAGGCCCGCCTACTGGCCTGGGTCTGAACCACCCTATGGAAAGCCTGGGTCAAGCTCAGGAGGCAGAGTCCACGCAGGCTGGAAACTGGGGTGGGAGCAGTGCAAAAGCACCCCAAGATCAGGACAAGAGAAGTGTCTGAGGCTGGATTCTGGTGGCTACTACTGAAGGCAAGGGATGGCTGGGATCAGCCTCTCTTGCAGCTGGGATCAGACTTTCTTGCTGCACTGTTCTAGGGAGGAAGCATAAGTTTGGGCAAATGGTTGACAGAGGACAAGCTGCCCACCTGCAGGCTGTATCTTGGAAAGGGCACAGATAATGACCACACAGTGAGAAAGGACAAGCACAGCCTTGTTTCAGAACGCCATCCCAGCTTACAATCTTAAACCAAATTGGCTCTCTGCTATGCGGTGCCACTGTGAAGGTAACACCGCGCTGGGCTACCCTAGGGTTATAGAGAGCAGTGGGCAGCTAGAAGGGGCCTCTGTGCCATCTTCCTCTCTCTGGGGCAAGCCTTGGAGAAGGTACAGCCCAAGCCTGTGCCCTCTCCAACAAGGACGTGACCTGGCCTGCAGCCCTCCTCAATCCCTGTCCTGGGGAGGAGGGCTGGCGATGGATGAAGGAGGGAACAAGCAGGGATTATTCTATTGTACCTAGTGATTATGCCGGGGGTGCTATCTCCCTGCGGCATTATCTCATCTGGAGAGAAGAGTGGGCTTTTTAATAGATGGACAGGCAGCTTCCACTTAAGGTTATTATAAAGAGAGAAAGCCCAGTCCCTCCCGCTTCAGGCAAGCACCACAAAGTTACAAAGTAATTAAAGGCTGCTGGGGAATCAGAGAAATTATACTAATTCCATCCGCAGAAAGCCTGCGAGAGTGCTGTCCCCTCCTGGTAGGAAACAAGGAGGGTCAGGCAACTGGCAAAACCATCAAAACAGCCCATTGTGCTGCGGGGCTCAATGTCATGGGGGCTGTGGGCCTGTCCCTGGGCTGTTTTGACAATACTTGTTAGGATAAGTGGAAACCAAGGGCTGAGATTAAGTCCCATACCCCAGAGGACAGATAGAATGTGGCTCCCTGGAGGTTTACCACAGAATCTGCACCTCCATGCAGTCCCAGGCCCCGACTCTGGCATCTGGGGGTATCACTGCCTCCTCTTCCTGGGGACACAGAGTGCATCTGGCAGGGAACAGGCTTCAGGACACAGGTTCTCTAAGGTGCTTCCCCGAGACTCTTCTTTGACTAGCCGGGTTCCTCAGAACTTTATCCCTGACCAAGTGGCCTTGAACAAGACTTTGACCCTCTGTAGAAGTACCGACCACCTACAGAATGTGTGGATGGGTGTCACCCAGAGGGACAGGAGTCTATAGGAACAAAGCATATTCTAGTTAATTCTCCGTAGCCAGGGCCGTTTTGCCCTTGCCATGTCTTTGTGTATGTGCCATTCCACTCTGATAAGACTTTATGTTTATTTATGTATATGTGTGTCCATGTGAACATGTGTCATGTGTGTGCAGGTGCCTGAAGAGATCAGAAGAGGGTGTCAGATCCCCCTGGAACTGGTGTGATGGGTGGTTGTGAGCTGCCTGATGCGGATGCTGGGAACCAAACTCGAAGCACATATTTTGAATCGCTGAGCTATCTAGGAGGCTTGGGTGTTTTATGAGCTTTAATGCTTTAAAAATGCATTATTATTTAAAGGGGATGGGTACACACTTGTCATAGCGTGCATGGGGAGGGGGGCTGTCACTGGTCCCTGATATCCACTGACCAGTCTAAGGCAATGGAGCCCACCTGGAGCGCTTTCTCTGTTTCCAGGAAACCTCCTGAGTTCCGGTACTTTCACAATCAGAGTTACCGTCAAGGGCCACCCTTGTGCCTCCACTGAACTTTTTATAACTCCATGCTCACTAGCTTTACAGATGAAGATGCTAAGACTCCGAGTGGTGACAAGGCCACCCAGTGTGGAGTAAGAACTTGTATGTGTGGCTCTATCACAGGGCACCCCAGCAGGGACCCAAGCTGTGTGTCAGAGTCAGACACAGGTCCTCCCGATGCAGAAAGCCATAAGCTGCTCCTGGCTGTAGCCTCCTGGGATCCAGGATTTCCTAAGCCAGCCCCACCCAGGTCTTCCACTGCAGGAGGAGGCAAGGCAGGAGACCTCATGTGAGAGGGGAAGAGACCATCAAAGGGTCAGGGAGCCACGAGGCAACAGCTGGACTCCATGCACAGGGCATCAGGTTACAGCCATCCTTTCCTTCTGCATCAAAGGTCATTACTGAATGGGTGGGAAGCAATAAAAGGTTTCCTGGCACGTACCGAGCATCCCTGGTGCCTGCTCCATGGTAATGGACTGGGACTTGCAGCCACTACCAGACCCTTCTGTGAGCCCAAAGACTCCCAGCTAAAATTGACCAAGAAACTTATCAGAACGTTATTGTCTTTAAAACCAAGTAATCAGTTTAATGCTATCTGGCTCCCTACATCATGTGGTGCTCTCTTTCCTTATGCGGAGGGTGCAGAAAGAGTGTCTATGAACCTGGCCATGTCCCACACACACAAGGGAGGAGCTATTAACGTGGGTGTTGGAGGGTCAGGGTCCTCAACTTCACTTCCCTGTACAGAAGATAGAGCAAGGAACCTCTGAGTGTGTGGCTGGGTCAAGCTCCCTGGTCTTGGTTCTGGGGCCCACTATTGTCTTTCCTGGTAGCTAAGCAGGACGAGGTGGCTAAGGACAGGATGGAGGCAAGCCCATGGGGGAGACAGTCACCTACTTCTCACTACTACTTGACAGTTGGAACAGCCACAGCCTCTAGGTATCTACTAGCCCACAAGCCCAAGCGGCATCACAAGGGCTATTGCTGGGTCCCCAAGCTGCCGGAGGACACCAGTGGGGCTGAGCATTATTGCACAGACCTGGCAACGGGCTCTGGGTGAACCTGCCACAAGACCCCATTGATCTTTGCATTAAATATGAAGACAATTTGATGTCTTTGGGGTAAACCAAGACACAAGGCATAGTGTTCTTGGTCCCTTTAACTGGTCTGGTCTAATCAGGATCTCATCCTTGCAGACTGCAACCAATCACAAACAGGCACCAGACAGGCACACAAGGATGCTGTGAGTGGGTGGTGCTGAAAGTCCTTGCAGGAGTGGGTTGCTGGGAAACAGTGAGGCAGACTGCATACGTGCACAGGAGAAGGATATTGCTGTAGACAGTGGCATTGTACCAGCGATTTCACTTGGGGACTTGGAGAAAAGTCAGCAGGCATATTCATCATGGCCTCAGTTTCCACGTTCTATCAATGTAAAACTCAAGTCTTCTCTTAGATCCGTCATGAAGAAGAAAGGATAGTGAGAGTTCCCAGAGAAAGATGCATCGTGGCGCGTGTACACATTTGTGCACATGTGTGAGTACACAAGCCGTGGCACGTGTACGAAGGTTGGGGGACAACCTCAGGTGTCAGTCCTCATCTTCTACCTTGAGACAGTCTAGCTGGTCCTGTCTCTGCCTCCCACCCCACTGTAGGAGTGCTGGGTTACAGGTACATTCTACTATGCCCAGGTTTACATGGGATCTGGGAATTCAAATTCAGATACTCAAGTTTGCGTGGCAAGTGCTTTACTCAAGGAGCCTTCCGTCTCCCGTGACCTAGATGGGAGTATTTAAATGATCGATTTCTCTCCCTCTCTCTCCCCACCCCCTTCACACACACACAAGCACACACACACACACACAAAAGCACACACACACACCACAAAAGCACACGCACACCTCCTCGGAACAGGTGGTAGCTGGATACACAGGGGCAAGTCTGCTGCTAACCCAGTGGTTGCCTTCTTGGCTGCCACAGGCTGTGGCATTCGTGTCTGTGGAGAGTGGGGAGTCCCGGAGATCTGTCACTGTGCTGACAGAGGGAGGAGACCAAAGCCACGAGTTAGAGGGTGGGGGAGAAGCCTTGGGGCATTGAGATATCGCAGGCTGCCGTCTTGGGGAGCCAGCTGCCCCACTGTGGCCAGCCGAGTCCCAGGCCAAGATGATTTATCGTTCTCTTTCTTCCAGATCAATAGGCCACTGGCTACAGATACAGAGGAGGCTGCAGGCACTGTGGCCCCCACATATAAATTAATACAGCCTGTCATGGGGCTGCCTCCCCTGGCGTGGGGGAGATGACACTATCGTGAGTAACGCTGACACCTTGGAGGGGATGGCAACACGTGCCAGGAGGATCCCCACCCCCACCTCCCCTGCAACCTGAGGATACAGTTCATAAATCATTCACTGCTAACTTGCACGCTGAAGGTACACTGGGGTACTAAGAAGTTGGCCTCCTTGGCTCCTCACGTGCTCTGGGCTCATATAGTCACCACTTCACGGCTCCCCACACGCTTTAGCATGAAGAGTTCTAAGATCCAGGGACTGGCAGGCACCAGAGACTGCCAGCTTGGAACGCAATGATTTTGAAATGCAGGAAGAAATGAGGAGTAGGGTATGAACAGGTTCCCCATCCCAGGTCGGTGCCGTGCCTGCTGCTCACATCTATATGAGCTCCATAAAGGAACCTTCACCTTGGGAAGACCCTCTGACTGGAAAAGCCCCTGTATAAACTCTCCTTTCATCTTCATGAGTGCTACCAGACAAAGAGGTGGCACAGCCCTGCCCATTGTGACGGTCATCCACGACGAGACATTCTCTGGGCACCATGTATATGTCACGCCCTGCACTGGTGCTCAGCAGGCCCAGATGACCAAGCCTCATCCTTGCTGTACTAGTAGAGACAGATACACAGATGGTAAAGGTCAGAACCACAGCTATGTGCCAGACACACGTTCAACTTGGTCCCCATGCTGAGCACTCTGCATGCACACCGCCATTTCATTGGGTTGCTACAAGAACGTAAGTGTTTCCATTCTGAACGTAGAAGAGAAGCAGCTGGCCCAAGATAAGACAAAATCTGGTTCCTCTTAAGGTCCCTCTCTTAGCTAAGGTCAATTTTGAGCCTTTCTGTCCTCAGCTGCACATGTAGAATGGGAACAGCAAGAACAACCATCCTGGAAGTGGCAGTGTGTTCCTAGTGTGATGGTTTGACTACAAATTGCGCCGAGAGGCCCTTCTATTTGAATGCTTGGTTCCCAGTTGGTAGAACTGTTTGGGAAGGACTAGGAGGCGTGGCCTTGTTGTAGGAGGTGTGTCATTGGGCTTTAAGGTTTCAAAAGCCCATGCCATTCCCAGTTAGTCCTTTCTGCCTCCTACTTGTGGATCAGGATGAAAGCTCTCACCTACTCCAGCACCATGCCTGCCTGCCTGCTGCCATGCTCCCTGCCATGATGACCATGGGACTCACTTAACTGCCTCAGTTACTGTTCTATTGCTGTGCTAAGACACCATGACTAAGACAACTTATAGAAGAAAGCATTTAATAGAGGCTTACAGTTTCAGAAGGTGAGTCCAAGATCATCATGAGTTGCCTTGGTCATGGTGTCTCATCATGGCAATAGAAAAGCAACCAAGACAGCTTTCCTTAGCTGATGGCCACCCCTCTGTCCCATCTACGTACAAGGTCTAGGCAGTGAGTAATGATCCTCTGTCCTTATTAAGTGACAAGAACAGGTCCCCCAGTAGAACCCCAGGCTACTCTCTAGTAAGGGCCCTCCTTGAGCTCCTGGACCTCTTTTACCTCCTCCCTAGCCTCTTTACTACACAATGGGTCACCTGAAGCCACAGCTGACAAAGATCTCTGTGGGATCCAAGTGCCACAGAGACCTGAGCCTAGGGAACCTACCTTCAGCCTGGCTTTGTCTCCATTTGTCTCTTTGAGGTAGCTTGGGGACTTGCATGGGACCTATACTCCTAGCCCCCAGCTACCTTCTTGTCTCAGCAGGGCCTCCAGTCTGGGTTAGAAATCGCCTTCTTTTGGAAATTCCAGTATATAAGAAAAGATAGCAAAGGATTCCAGGAAATGCATGGTATTAGTTGCCTACCCTAAGGAACTCCTATACATCCTACTAGGACCTAGCACATACAGCCCACATGCTTCCATTGGGCTGCACACACAAAGCCACCATAACATTTAACAACAGGAGGCACAGTCAAGAGAGCGAGTGCACTGGTTTCTCCCTTTATAAAACGGCTTCTCCTGAGGATGAAGATCTTAACCTTATTCAGCAGCATTTAGGCCGAGAATGCCTCCTACCTACATTAACTTAAATCTAACAATCCTGTTGGTGACAAGTATTGTCATTCATCTTCTAGAGAAGATGACAGAGGTCCAAGCTGGGCCTGGTGGGCCAGGCCTGTAATTCTAGCTCTTCAGGAACCTGAGGATAGTGTGGTCAAGGCCGGCCTGGGTCACTTGGTGAGACTATTTCAAAATCAAAGGTAAAGGGGGTCTGGCTGTGTGTCAGCATTAGGGCACTTTGCACATGTGCAAAGCCCTTTTAATCAGAGAGACAGACAGACAGACAGAGACAAAGGGGGTGCATGGAGGGATGAGAATGAATATGAATGGAGAGAGCAAGTCACTCATTTAAAGCAGCATAACTGGAGAGTGGGGACATCTACTTCCCACCCCCTGCATGTCCAAGTCATCTAAGCCCGCCCATGCCCAAGTCATCAAAGGGTCCCGCCCAGGAGCTGTTCAAACAAACGTTGTCCATAGTCACGGAAAAAAGCACACTGAAGATCAGGCTGCACAGATCCAACCTGGGCTTTGAAGGTTCAACTGAGTTGGACTTTAATGAGTTAGCAAGGTAAGTGTGGGAATAGAGAAAGCCAGGCGGGCAGACTAAATGCACTGACGCAGTCCTCCAGTGGACAGGAGGATTCAGCCGAGTGAGGTAGAAGGTGTGTTGTGACCAGATGGATAAAAGCCAGAGCTGCCCAGCTGAGGAAGCTCCACTTGTGCGAACCTCAAGGACACCGTGTCCCTGAGACTCTAGGGAACTCTCCATGGCTTGTCCCGGAAGCCATCAACCCTTCCGGACTTCTAATCTCACACCTACCCTCCTGCCCCAAAACCCCGGCATCAGGGTCACCTCCTCTGTTACCCAGCAGGACTGAAAACTGGCCTCCAGAGAGGAACAGGCTGGGCAGTGCTGAAGGTCAGCAAGGCGAGCCAGGCCCCCTCGCCGACGTAGTGGAGCAGTACCGCTGGGCATAGACACAGGCAAACACGTTTGAGCAAATTGGCAGGCCATAAAAGTCTATTACAGCAAATCAAACAGCAGTCAGCGTGACAGCCATTAGGCTGAAATGAATACACGGGGGCTTAATGAGGTCTGTCGAGGCTGGCTTGGTGAATTAAGTTGCCAATTCTAGCCGGATTTCCCCTTTCTTTACGGACTTGAAAGCTTCCGCGCTCCCTCGTTAGAGCTTCGACAAGTGAATTGCGGGGCCTTTTGCCCTGATAAAATGGATAATTACACAGAGAGCCGCTTAGCGAGGGGAGGAGGGTGGGCAGAAGGGAAGACAGCACAAACACAAACACACACCTGTCTGCTTTCTCCTGGCAGAGAGGCTGGACCCTTAGGGGCACCAGGCACAGGGCTGCACAGACTGAGGTGTGAGCCTTGGCTTAAGTGTCTCCTACCCCACTATTTCTGACCTCAGGGACTGAGGTCCCCACAGGCATCATGGACTGCTGAAGGTTTTCATACTAGGCAACTGCTCTCAGCATCTTTCAGAAACCCTCATGGTCACCCTGTAAAGTTCTCCAAACCTAGCAGGTCTCACTGTCATCATCCTACAGATTTCTGGCCTCCCCTGTGTGGTAGCACAGGCCTGTAATGTGTTTGAGGCCAGCCTAGGCAAGACCTTCACAAGACCATATCCAAAAGAAAATTTTAAAAGGATGGACAGAGCTCAGCAATGGGTCACTGTCTTGCCTAAGCGTGGCTAGGCCCAGGGACCCATACATATACAAAACCAGATTCCTAGACCAGCTCTCCTTGATCTACTGAGGCAGAATCACGGGATGAGAAGAAACCTCTGAATAACCAGGATATTCTGCTGGGGCACTTGAGGACCCCCTGGTTCATCACAGTTCTAAAACACGGTGCTGGGTGTCTGGAGGTGCATGGCTCTCCTGCTTCTACTTGCAAGCCTACGTGCACGGGAGTGCAGTACATCCTTGGGAAGGCAGGGGAGTGACAGTGTATCAGCAGACTATTCTGGCCCCACAGACTAGTTAATCATCAGAGCCCAGGTTTAGGGACATTGTGGTTAGGAAGGTAAGGGATTCAGTACAGTGGCTTAAATGCTCCTAGAGGACTTGAGTAAATAGATGGAGGCAGTCTAGGAATTTTTCCACCATCCCTCAAGCACAAGGGACTCCTGGGAAGTAAAGAGCATCACCTGCTGGGCTCTACCCTTAGATTCTTAATAGGAAAAGTACTGGTCAGTCCCCTAGTTGGGCAGCTGTATCTCCCTCCCCACTCCACACACACCAAGCCAGTTCATAGGCTATGGTATACATAAAGTCAGTTTGTATGACAAGGACCAGAGACTAGGTCCCTTGTCTCCACTGTCCTTCCTCCTACTGCTCTCAGGTCTACTGTAAGCCACCTCCTCCAGGAAGCCCTGGGAAGTCCCAGATACTCTGGCAGTTACCAGGTACTCATGCCCAGCAGGGTCTGTGGTATGCCTGCCCCTCCCTTCACCCCATCACCCTGGTCTTCAGTTTCACCCTGCTCCTATTCAAGGGCCTCTGCCATTGAACTTGCCTCTGCAATGGACCGTGGTATGTCCAGGATACCTTTAATGCAAGCAGAGAACTATGATCTCCATTCCAGGCCAGGGGCCAGCACCCGTGCTGGTTCCCCAGCTGGGGTTTGAGCCAAGTAGCTCAGTCCCAGCTCAGGTGACCACACCAGGCCCAGGCTGGGCCGTGCCAAGATGACTGGGCCTCCATCTAGCTGATACCATATGCCCTGGACACACTGAGCAGCCCCAAAGCCAGCATCAAGTATCAGGCCACAGAGTGACCATAGGTGTCTACTCACAAGCAAATGAATTGGACAGGCCTTCCTCCAGCACTGTGGGCTCTCTGCAGGTATCTACCTCACCTCTTCATTCTTATGTGACAGGGAAGACTAGGTCCAGAGGGGTTAAAGACAATGCATGGGCAGGGGTGTGTCCTGGGGCTGTTTACCATGAGCCCTGACACTCTCTGTTTCTGCAGCTTCTCAGGCCTGAGAATGAGAGTCACACAGAACCAGCCACACTGGACAATCTTTGCTAATTAAATGAACAACAGTGGAAGCCAAGAGGCTTGGAGGACCCCAGGGGTGGGGGTTCCAGCAGGGGTGTATACTGCAGGATGAGAGAGGAAAGAGCTGGCCTCCAGACCAAGGGCTGGGAAGGAGGGACAGGACTGCTTGTCCTCCTGTCACTGCTGTTGCCTCCCACTCCCTCTCTGGGGAGGACAGAGGACAGCCGGGCCTGCCAGGATGGCAGCTGAGCAATGGGCACAAGGCTCATTAACTCTGAGCCATGCCCTTGGCTTCCAAATCCAGGCTTGGAGTGCAGGCTGGCACGTAGAGCCCCTTAATTGAATTAGGGGCACTTCCAAGTGAGCGAGAGCCAGAAGCCAAGCCGCTATCCTCAGGCATGTCAGGGTACTGTGCCCCCATGCTGATGAATGTGGACCCTCTCTCCTGCCATCCTGTCCCAGGCACCACTGGACAGTCCCAGCTTTACAGCTGCCCTCCTACCCTCCAACTGGCACAAGTGTTAGGACCCTTGGCTCACCATTGAGTGCTGGGGGCCAGGACCTCTGGTCTCTGAGAGAAGATCCCTTCACCCTTCAGGAGTCTTAGGTGCCTCAGAAGTTAGGGTCAAAGTTACAGCTGTGACCTTGGGCAAGTCCCTCTCCCACTTAAGCCCAGGGAATAGTCTTGCCTCTTTGCCAACGGACGGCACGAAGGAGTTAGGATTCAAGTGTCTGGCGCCAGCCTGCCTTTCCAGAGGACTACGTCTCCCATCATTTTCACCCCAGCGGCTGCCCCAGCTAGAGCCCTGAGGGCAGGCTTGGGGGACACCCAGTTAGAAGCTCTTTACCGGTCTCAGTCAGGGTCTTCTCCCAGCTAATGGTCAGCCACCATGGTGAGGGACAGCAAGCGAAGAGAGCCCTGGTGCCATCGGGAGCCAGCTTATTAACGAATCGTTTGTAATGCAATAATTTGTACTTCTCAATTACCAGCGATGGCTTGATTTTACACGCATGCACTCATGCAAACATAGTCAGAGTACACAGAACAGAAGCTCCCGGGAACTGCAGGCCAGACCACACAACTAGTGACATGCAAATTCCCCAGTCCCGCAGGGACCAGATTCTGACCAAAGCAAGTAGTTCTGGGGTAAGGCCTGCCTGTATGCCTTGTCCAAGGCCCACAGCAGGCTGCAGATGGAAGGGAAGAGGGCATTAATACTCGCTTCTCCCAGTTCCTGTTCCATTACCAACCTCAGATGGGAGTGAGATCTGCCAGGGCAGGCCTGGGGCTCTACTCGCTGGCTTAGTCATTCTTTCAACCACAGGATGGGTAGCTCTCATTGGTCCCAAGTGGAATCCGGGCTAGAGCGTGAGCTGGGGACAAGGCATCTACCTGTACTCAGAGATCACTATACCTACCACCCAGCTGGACTGGAGAACAGCTGTGGTCCCAGGAACCATCATCTCCCGCATACCACACATGACCTAGAAGGTTCTTACCTCGGGGATGCGCACACTGTAGGGCTGGTTGTGGAACGTGGGGGCATTGTCATTCACATCTCCAACTTGGATATTCACCTTCCGTGTGATCACCTGGGGAGAGATATGCTGGGCTCAACACTGTCCCTCCCCTCGGGCCTCTTCCCACCCACGCAATAAGTCCAGAATCAGTCCTCATAGGGCTATTAGGCCTCAAGGGACACTCACCCCTTGGTGATCACTGACAGAGAACTCCACTGTAAACTCAGACTTTGTCTAAAAGAAGAGGGAGGGGGAGGAGAGAACAGGGTTAGAGATGACCTCATGGTCACTTTCCACTTGTTCATCCAATGCTTCTTCTGACTCTGAGAACCCCCATCCAACCCACTCCAGCCAGGTCCAACACAGCCCTGGAAGAGAGCTACTGCTAAGACAAATGGTCCCAGCAGAAGTAGGATAGGGCCTTGGAAGAAGACCCCGTCCCAAAGATGCTGTGCCACCTTCTTCCATTGTCTGCCCCTGCTCCTCCAGGAAAGGGAAGGGACTATGGAGTCATGTGCCATACCTCTCTGTCCAGAGGCTGCCGGAGCCACACCACACCAGTGTCAGGTTCCACAGCAAAGAAGCGAGAGGCCTCCTCCCCAGACACACCAAACACCAAGGGGTCATTGTCCATGTCTCGGGCCAGCAACTGGGTCACAGAAGAACCTGGAGTGGTTGAACAAGAGAGAGGAGGACAGTACAGAGGTCAGGCTTGCTTCTTCCCACCTTGCTCAAGTGACAGGGCAGCCTTCAAGTCTTCCAGAGGCCAACAGTCATCCCCAAACCACCTAAACATCCATCATTGGAGTGCAACCCAGGCTCTCCACTTCTGTCCTGGCCCACCTGCCGCACGGTGCACACAGTTGTAACACAGGGTATGAAATGGACAGCTATGACCTTTACAGTTGTAACACGGAGCCCTCTCCCAGGTGGGTTCAGATATGAGCAGACCTCCCATATTTCAATTCTTATGTCCCAAGTTGTGTGCATAACTCAGCCCTAGTCAATCAAAGGGTCCCCTCTCTCCCATCAGGATGAATGGCTTGTATGTGACTCAAACTAGCCAATCAAAGCCAATTCCAGGGCTTGTGCTCTCATTCCATTGGGTCATTGACTGGGCCAGTTTGGCACCTACAAGAGAAGCCCACCTGAGGGCAAGTCTGCCAAGGAAGCTAGCAGAGCTTATAGACATGGTGATGGTCATTCCCACAGGGCTCATACTGGCTCAGTCCTCTGGATGTCTCAACTATAGGCACTGATGACCACACCCTTCCCCGCTTGTTTTATTCCTACTTCTGTTGAGTTGGGTTTCCATCTTCTGCAAATAGAAGCATCTTTTGTTTGTTTGTTTGTCGAGACAGGGTTTCTCTGTAGCTTTGGAGCCTGTCCTGGAACTCGCTTTGTAGACCAGGCTGGCGTCAAACTCACAGAGATCCACCTGCTTCTGCCTCCCAAGTGCTGGGATTAAAGGCCTGCACCACCACTGCCTGGCAGAAACATCTTTTCTAATTCAAATGATTTTCCAAAGTGTTCTGGTCTTCATCTGTGCATGGAGGCTAAGAAGACATGTCACTTCAAGACTCATTCTGACTGGATCTGATTCCTGTCCCCAAGAAGACTAAAAGGTAGGGGTCACCCTCTTCACGATGTTATGCTCTGGACAGAGACCAACCCAGGCATCATGAGCCATATAGCCTGGCTCAGAAAGCTGGTATAGAATATCTTGTCCTGGGGCTCCCTGGTTCCCTAGTGGCTTTCAAAGAGGAGGAACCCTCTGCCCCATGTACCCAGTATGAAGAGGATTCTGGCACAAGTGTGAAGTCCTCAAAGCTCCAGGGTGGCTGGGATAGCTGGTCACCTTAGCCTCAGGAGGCTCTTAAGTCCCTAGGAGCTGGGGGTGCAGGGTGGAGACCTCTGAGGGGAAGATCTAGCACCTCAGAGCCTTGGCTTGGGCAACTCCCTTTTTTTAAGGGTTCAGCTGAACCTGCAAAATGGAACAGGCACTAACCGTTCCCCAAATACTGGCATTCGTATTTAACCAACAGCCTCAAAGAACAAAGTGAGGGAAAAAAGGAAGGAAGGAGGGAAGGAAGGAAGGAAGGAAGGAGGGAAGGAAGGAAGGAAGGAAGGAAGGAAGGAAGGAGGGAAGGAAGGAAGGAAGGAGGGAGGGAAGGAAGGAAGGAAGGAAAGAAGGAAGGAAGGAAAGAGGAAAGGAAGGAAGGAGGGAAGAAAGGAAGGGAGGAAGGAAGGAGGGAAGGAAGGAGGGAAGAAAGGAAGTGAGGAAGGAAGAAACTCAGGAGTTTCTTCAGGAGGAAAAGCAGCTCTAAGTCGACAGTGACCACCAATGCTTGTGAACCCGGAACAAAGGCAGGCAAGGAGCTCCGTGTGTCATACTGTCTGCCTCGGAGCTTTCAAGGCAATAGCCAGTGATGCCATTATTTCCCACAACCTCATGGTTAGCAGACGGCAGAGCTGCACCCGATAGGCCAAGCTGGAGATTCAGTTCTTCCACAGTAAGCAAGAATTCCACAGAAATGTTGCTGTCAGGCCCTAACCAGGATCCCAAAATAGGAAGGTTTTTTTTTTTTTGGTCCATTCACTTAAATTTACTCACTCAATCCTCCCATAATTTTGTCTGGTGGTCATTACTGTACCCATTTTATAGATGAGGACACTGAGATCCAGGGAAGGAACATAGCCTCTCCCATGCCAAAAGGCAGAGGCAGACGGTATTGTGGTGATGGAGGTGAGAGGCAAGAGGGGCACTGAGAGATGAGAGAGGCATGGGACAAAGTCAGAATAGCTTGGTGTCAACTTCCCCATCTTACAGAGGAAGAAGCCAGAAGCAGGAAACAAACACCCAGTTAGACAGTGAGCGTTAGGAAGCACGTGTAAGCATGCCTACATGCCAAGCTTGATGCCTTTTTTGCCTAAGTCAGAAGGGTGGAGTGTATGAAAGTCATGGGTAAGTCAAGCTCAACTTCCCAAAGACCTGATATCCAAATTGGGAGCTGAGTGGACCATAGAATGCATTCTAATAAATACACTCTAAAACTGTGCAGGCATTTCCAGCCAAGACTCCTGGTTTCCATAAATATACATACACATACATCATATCTATATCTCTCTATATATGATGTAGGCAAGTACGTAGATAGATAAATGGATATATACATACATACAAACACACACACACACACACACACACACGCAAGCACATACATCACCTCTCTGTTGTCAGATCTAGGAAACAAAGAGCTGCTTTTCAGGCCTTGGGCCAATTTCCCACAGGAGACAAGAGCCCCCCATATGCCCTGGCCCTCCACAGTATAAACATGTACAGCCTGTAGTCCTCAGAAAATAGGCCTCCCCTGCCAGCCCCAGCCCCATCCTCACCCAGGTAGAAGGCTCACTGAGGATAAGCTGTGGCTGGCCAAGGGGATTGTGGGAAGGCCACATCAGCCATGCAGCCAAGGTCCTGTGACTGAACCTGATATCCCAAATGGCTTTCCCAGGCCTGACACTCGGGTCCTCCCAGGGAGGGGGGCGCTGGGCAGGATTGGGACGGGACCATCAGCTGCTGTCACCCACCCTGTAATTTCCTGGACTTTTATCCATTTTCTCCTCAATTATGTGCTGCTCAAAATGGTCTTTTGTGGCTTCCTCACGGGCTCTTTCCAGCTCACGCCTTCTTGGTGTCCCAGGTAATTGCTAGTGGCCTTTTCTAAGCGTACTAATTAAAGGTGCTGATTTAATAATATTATATTTAAGACAAGGCACCCCGCAGTTTTCTAGCTGGGCACCTCCTCCCCCACCCAGTGTTCTTGGCTGCTCTGCACAAGTGGCCAGAGCTGGCTCCTCTGGAAAGCAAGTCAGCCGCCCCACCAGCGATCTCTGGCCAGACTGTCCCTCTAGAAAGCAGGTGTGTCTGTGGGACTCAGCTCTAGCCCAGGGTCCCGGGATCACCCCTTATAGTATAATCATCCCTGGCTGTGAGACCCTGCAGTGCACAGGTCCCGCAGGGTTTGGTCCCTACCTTAAAATGATAGCATCTTGGATGCAGAATGCTTGGTGTGATTTAAAGCAAAAATTATCTGGTGGGCTCAGGATGCAGATCAGCTGACAGAGCACTTGCTTGCCTATATGCACAAAGCCTGGGGTCCATCCCTGGCACAGCACAAACCAAGTGCGGTGATGCAAGCCTGTAACCCTGCACCTGGGAGGTGGAGAGAGGGAGATTGGGAGGTCAAGGTCATCCCTGGCTACAAGGCAGATCTGTGCTACGTGAAACCCTGTCTCTTCTATACACGAGCAAGGTAACCACCTCACAAAATTCAGCATCTTCACAATTCTAAGTGTGCGATCTGGTACCTTCTGAGGTGTCCACAGTGCTTGGCAACCATCTTCCATCATCCGTGAAGGAAACTGTACCATCACAAAGCCACTTCATTGTCTCTGGCTTCTGCACATCCACTTTCATCTCTAGGACTTGCCTGCCCTGGATGTTCATGTCAACAGAACTACAGTCTGTGGCCCTGTATGTGACTCTCGCTTAGCATCACCTGTAAGGCTGGTCCAGGCTGGTACCTGTGTCAGAGTTCTGCTCCTTCGGATGGCTAGCTTCTCAAGTGGCTCTCACACATCCCATTCATATGCTCTGCAGTCTACAGAGGTTGTGGTTATTTCCCACTTAGGATTGTGAATACTGCAGCTATGGACGTCTATATACAAGATACTTTTCAGATTCTCATTTTAAATTGTTTTTCACGCGTTTAGGAGTAAGTTTGCTGGGCTGTAGAGACATTCTACGTTTAACGTATTGAGGAATCATCAAGTGGTTTTGTACAGTGTCTGCACCTTTCTATTTTCCCACCCGCAGTGGATGAAGCTGGAGTTCTTGTTTGTGGTACGGTGTCCAGTGATTCACCCGTGTGGGGGGTTCTGATGATGGTGTGAAAGGGCTGGGGACATGTCCACAACAGCTACAGTGGTGTTGTGTCTCCCTCAGTGCCACCCACACCCACACCTAGCCTCTAGTGGTCAGACTCCATGATTTTCGCCAGGGTCAGCCCACGCCGTTCACAGGCCAGAAGGACCAGGAAATTTATACCCCTGGTCTTGGGACTCAGTGATTGGCTATAGGAAATGATGGATAAAGAGGAGAGGTGGTGGGGCTGGATAGATGGCTCAGAGGTTAACAGCACTGGCTGCTCTTCTGGAGATGCCGAGTTCATTTCCCAGCAACCACATGGTGGCTCACAACCATCTATAATGGTATCTGGTGCCCTCTTCTGTCAGGCAGGCATACACGCAGGCAGAATTCTGTTTACATAATAAATAAATTAAACTTTCAAAAAAGGATGAGAGGTGGTGGACATGCATCCTAGTTCTGTTGGCCCCAGTTCTCTTGGCTCTCAGAGGCACACCTCTGAGGCATGTGTTCTATACTGACTTCTGGAGTTCCCCAAGAAGACAGTCTCCAGTCGCCTCCAGTGATGGCAAGGTCCATGCTGTGGTTTGAATGTGTCCTCTAAAACTTGTATGTTAGCAGCTATCCCTAATTCATAATTGCTGGTATTTGGGGATGAGGTCTTTGGGAAGCCATCAGAACCAGATGAGCTCAGGTCCTTGCAAAGGCATTAATGACTTCACAAGGATGAGACCCCTGAACTAGCATTCTGTGTCTCTCTCACCGCACGATCCCCCACTGGGTTAGGAAGCAGAGTGAAGACCTCACCGTGTATGTGGGCACCAAGCTCCTCAACTTCTAGCCTTCAGAAGAGCAAGCTAACAGTCTCTCCCTTCTTCATAAGCTAGCCAGTCTCTGGCAATCTATTACAGCAGCAGAAATTCCATCGTCCCTTCCTCAGACTCTCACCCCCTTTCCTAGGATTCCTGGGAACTCCTTCTTAGTCAACCACCTGCCTTTAAGTACTCATCAAAAGATCTGTTTCTAAAAAAAAAAAAAAAAAACAACTTCAAAGACTGTGTGTCTGAGCCATGATGGGTGCTTGCTCCTGCCAGACCCTGCTGGCCCAGCTGGTTAGTGGGGTACTTAAAGTCACAAACTCCTAGACAGTGGCCCCAACCTCTCCTCTTTAGGAGACTGATGTGCAGTCAGGTGTAGAAGTCCTGGTGTGGTTTATTGCAGGCCCATATTCAAATATTTAACAATGGGTGCAGTACAGGAATCTACCAATCAGAGCAGATGCTGGCTATAAACAATGGAGCTCTGAGTGCTGCCGGTAAGTCAGCCTGGTTTATGGCTCCCGCTTTAGATGCAGAGGGGGACCGCTCCAGGCCTGGCATGATTTAATAGCTCAGACCCAGGCCTCCTGGCTCAATCAGTGCAGCCAGAGGAGTCTCTGCATTTGGCCTCCCATCCTACCGAGCCAGCCATCTCCACCCTGTGCTGAGCCAGGCTGCGGTTCTGCCTAACCTCAGGGTGGAAGGGCTTTAAAGACTGAGTCCTCACGGCAAACCCACATCCATGGCAGTTGTCATGACGGTCAAGAGGTGGAACAGCCCAAGGAGCCATGGATGGATGGATAAGCAAAACACGGCCTAGGCAGCCAATGGATCATTGGGTTCTGAGAAGGAAGGAGATGCTGACACTTGCTCTAGCACGGATGAACCTTGAGATGTTGTGCTAAACGAAATAAGCTAGTCACACAATGACAAATAATACACAATCCTAGTTCTCCCAAGCACCTCACGAAACAGAATGTCGATCTTCAGAGGCTGGGAAGGACAAAGGAGGGGAGCTCACTGCTTTACAGGCACAGAAGTGCAAGTTTCAAGACAAGGGCTGCTTACACAGTCTACCGAACCGCAGTCTTCACACTGACAAGGGGATAAATTCTATGCTGTGCATACTTTAAATTTACATTTTTCTCCTTCTATTTTCATGGGTGTGTTTATGCATGTCTGCATGTGTGAGGATGCATGTGGACATGGGTGCACATGTATGCCATGTATGTTGGAAGCCTGTGGTTAGTAACCCTCTTCACCCTTATTCACAGTGACAGAGTCTGTCAATCAAACCCTCAGTTCTCAGATGTGGCTAGTCTCGCTTTATTGGGGAATGCAGTCTCTGCCTTCTAAGGCTAGAATTGCAAGAAGGCTACCATGCCTACCCAGCAAGGGGTTCTGGGGACCCAAGCTCAGGCCCTCATGTTTATGCAGCAAGCCACTGAGCCATCTCCCCAGCTCACAAGATGTTAAAGGTAAATAAAGAATCAGATTATCCTGCCGTTCTAGTAGATCTTCCCCAAGATGACAGATACCAAAGGGTCATGCTCTCTGTCCCCATTACCTTTGACTGCTCTTGAGTGGGCCAAGATCATGGCAATGCTCCACCTGGGAGCACCACCACCTGACATCACCCATGCCCAGGCTCAATGATCATCTTTCAGCAACCGTTGACCTTGCAGGGATTTCCTCAAATATATGTCACCCAGTATATCCACCCAAAAGGGTGCCAGTCTCTCTGTTCTCATAGTTTCCCATCTCTGAGTGCTCATTGGCCTTGCTGGCTGCCAGTCTCAAGTGCATTCCTATCAGCTCTGGGGGAGCAGCAGCCTGGCTGTCCCATTCCCTAAACCTGATAAGCGACTGGATTCCCAAGTCACTCAGCAGAATCTTGAATACGTCCTGCCATGTTCAGGAGAGGTGAGGAGAGTGAGAGGCCCCCCCTGGACCTTCAAGCCATGGTGAGAAGAGAGTGAGGACAGTCAGATCTTAATTACTACACTAGCGGGCAAGAGAGTGCAAGGTGAATCACACCCAATAAAGCCCCAATCAGTAGTACTTTCCTGGGATGCTGGAACTGATGTCCACACAGCTGAGAGGCTAGCCTCCTACACACTGCCCTTGGATTCTCTCTTAAGGGCAGTGCAATCTCTCCTGTCACTCAAGTGTTCTGCCCTGGGACAGTCTACCATGGTCTAAGAGGTAGGGATTCCCTGAGTAGGCAGCTAAGGGCTATTGGGAAGTACAGAGCTGGGGACATGTCCTCTACTGTGGCCTCAGCCCCTTAGCAGCTACTTGCATCTGCCTCCCAGGCAAGGGGCGGACAATCACAGTTTCCTGAGTCCCCACTGGGTCCCTGCTGACGGCCCAGATGACTGTTATTACTGTTATTGTTGTTATCTGCACAGAAGGGAAGAGCTGCAGATCTCTGCCTACCTGGTGAGGGGAGGGGCAGAAACTCAAGTCAGTGGCAAGCTGCAATCCTTTCCGTTTTCATCTAAGGAGAAGGCTGAAATTCATGCACACTCCCAAAGTTGAGGCGGGGCTGTGGAATGAACATGGGTTATGAATGCCCTCTGCCTTTTAGGGGCACTGGCCAGAAGCCTATCTGTGATTGTCCCCACAGCATTCAAACTGACGTTTTCTTGTCGTGGTCAATGCTTTCCCAAGCCAGGCACAACCCTCCTCCAGGTCCCCCTAGCCAATCACATTTCCATTGAACTGTGGGTCAGCCTGCTAGGCTATGCCAGCCTTCTTGAGAACACTGTGGCCCACATGCCCCACCATATACCTCTGAGATCTCACACAGTCTCCGTATACCCCAAGCTGCCTTCTCTGCCATCAGCTTCTCTGGCGCTGTGCTCCCAGATCCATCACTCTCAGCTCCGTGCAACAAGCAACAGGCCGTTGCCCTTGGATGTAGAGACCGGTGCTCTAGGACAGGTTGGCAAAGCTCCTTCAATCACCCAGAACTTCCCCGGCAACTACTGTAGCCCAGCGAGTTAGCCAGACCCAATCCTTTCCCATGCAGACATTACTAATCAACCACTACGTACTACAGTCAACTGCAGAATCCTTCACAACACTGGGCTCCATGCAGTCACTCTAATCAACATTAGAAGACACAGGAAAGTCAATCTCTTGTGATCTGTCACCTGCACAGATCTCTCCACTGTCTCTCACCATCCAGAGACCAAGGCTCTTAGCTATCTGCTTCTACCAGGCTCAGGACAGTTGGAAAGGACAGAGTCAAGATAGGAGTATAGAGGTCACCTCAGAAACGGAGACTGATTATGGTGAAAGCAGAGACCACAGACCCCCTCTTACCTTGCAGATGGAAGAGCAAACTGGGAAGATAATCTGAATGATGCTCAGCTGAGCCTAAGCAGCTGCAGTTCCAAGACCATGGGTTATAACGAGGGCCTTCTGAGAACATGTGTGTCACCCCTGTGTCACTAGCTGCTCTAAAGCTCCCACCCACTCACCCTATACAAACACACACACACACACACACACACACACACACACACACACGAGAGAGAGAGAGAGAGAGAGAGAGAGAGAGAGAGAGGAACCCAGCCAGGTCCCTCACTGGCCTTGGTCTCTGCTAGAGCCACAGTTGCTGCTCCCCATCTCCTAGGTCGGGGCACCCCTCGGAGCCAGCTGGCCTTGTAACTTGTGGTCTCATTTGTCTCCCTCCAGGATCAGACAGCCTATTAAGTGCCTTCACTTCATCTGTCTCAGCTTTCCCTCCCCTCCCCTGCCACCGTCAGGCTCCCTGTCTGCTCACCTCTGGAATTCTGAACTTGGTTTGACCTCAGGGCCTTTTTTTTTTTTTATTCTAAACCCTATCTCTGCCCACCTGGGAAGCTGGAGGACCACAGAGGGGCCTGAGACCAGACCTCCCTCCTGCTAAGCTGAGGCTACCCAGCTTACCCTCGAAGGCCCACCCTGCAGTCCCCAGCAGAAATCCTCGGAAGAGGAACCAGCCCCGTGTCTAGAGCCCTCCGGCCACCTCCACTCCCAGAAGCAGCTCTCCTGAAACTGCCCACACCAGTAAGGAGAGCCTCACTTGCTGCCTGTGGGAAGAAGGCATCGTGCACAAGAGGCATGCACTTCTAACGCTAGCCCTACATAGAAGGGTCACACCTTACTGTTCCACCAGGAAGAAAACCAAGGTTCGGGGAGGCAAAGTGACCTAGCCTCGGGGGTATGAGGGCTTGGACTCGGGACAAAAGGCCCAGTAGATGCTTTGGGAGCAGGGCTGTCTCCAGGATTCCCTGCATTAAGGCAGAGCCAGAGGGGACTGAATCCATCCAGACACTCTGCTTCCCACTCAGCCACTGAGCGGCTCCTTCTTCATCAACACCAAGAGAGACCTGGGAGTGGGGGGGTCATTGCCGTCCTTAGGGAGGACAGAAACGAAGTGTGGGGTTGAGAGTCGTCTGCCCACAACAGCCCCAGGGTGGAAGAGGGTGAGGTGGACTACCTCACAGCTTGAGGAGGAAGAGGCTTTGATTGAACACCTGACTCCAGTAGGGGCTCTTGACACCTGCCACACATTCCAATTCTTGATGGGCCCAACAGACTCACAAAGGAAACAGGGCTGGGCGGCCCAGCGACAAGTCCACTGACACTCACATTGGTCCTCAGGCTCCTATGCACTTTTTACTACACCACATTATAGTCACAGTCGGTTGACATGTCCACCCTATTGTCCTGTTGGTCACATCTCACACCATGTCAACATGGGTGCTTGACACTGGGAGATAGACCCCACAGCTGACCCTCCCCTATTTCAAAGGTGCACCGCCTGGCTGCCATGCCCAGGGAACAGGGAGACTGGATTCTCTCTTTATCTTGTTCAGAAGGAACAGGTAGAGCATAAGATGACCATGAAGTAAGGAATGCTAGAATGTTCTGTTCAACCTTCTCAAGTCCTTGCAGTTCCAAGGCCCTCGGGAATGTGTACAGGGGATGGGGGAGCGGCGGATGGAGTCCTTTCTTAAGGCCAGAGAGCCAAGCAGTAGTTCCCAGATTTAATAACAATGATAAGAGTGGGCTATTTTTCCCCTTCTCCTGAAACTTTTCAATTCATTGAACTGTTCAATTAACTTTACAAAAGGAAATGTGGAAAAATGACGGCAAATTGAACTTGACATTATCATTAAAATAAACAGAGCACTGCGGGACCGTTAAAGGCTGGCAGAGATACTCTAAACATGGGTGGCAGGTTCAAGCTGGCTCCTTCCTGCTCAGAGGCCACCCTGCTGATGGTCGGCCAGCAGGAGCTCAGGACAGAGTTCCCGCTCACAGTCCCCACACCTAGGATCAAGGCTGCGGCCATGGAACCCTTACTGATACCCTTAAATGTGGCCACCAGAGAGGGTGTTTGGGGCTAGGTAGAGTCTGGAGCCCCACCCTCCAAGCACAGGGTCAAACCTGAGTCTATGATGAAGAGCAGCCTATCAGGCCGCAGTTGATTCCAGACTCACGGCATATCAAAACCACCTGGAGTCAAGTAATGCCTACGTATGCCCCACAGCTCTAAGGGTAGATTCATGGTCTGGGGCAAGGACTGGGTGCTAGAGGAGTCTGATTCCCAGGAAGCACTTCCACTGGGGAGTTGTGCTGGGGGGGGGGGTACAGCCTTACATGGTCTTTTCATTTGTCCCACAGGGAGGCCAGCCTCCCAGGTGTTTCTATACCCTCACTCTTGTGGGAGGGTCTCTAGCCATAGTGAGGCACCTAGACCAATCCAATCCACAGGAATGGCAAAAATGTATATGTATATAATATGTATGTTTTTGTGTGTAATCTCTGCTCCTTATTGTGTCTGAACTTTTCCAAACCACCTGGCCTTAACATAGTAACTCTTGACCTGATTCCATTTTAGCATCACTTGGGGAGTATTTGCAAGGAGGCAACCCAGGCCCCACCTGCCAACGGTTTGGTGCATTGACCCCTGGGTGACTCCCTCAGGGTAATGCAAAAGTCTTCAAAGTGCAGAGACACTAGGCACCTGTGTTTAGAGCAGACTAGTGGTCTCTGCAAAGCTTCTAGATGCATCTCCCAGGCAGAACGAAGGGTGCTGGTCCTGGACCATGACTCTAAGAACCCCTGGACTACAGGTCTCATTGGCCAAAGGCTCAATTGTTTCAAATCCTTCTTGGAGGCGACTTGGTTCTCAGAAATGTATACCTTACTGTGTGGCTTCCTGGACCTTTACCCTTTAGCCCCAGCTTCTCATCGCCTCTCCACGGCAGAAGAGACAAGACATGTGCATCCAGGTGCAGGTAAGACACCTCCCCCAACCCTTCCCCTGCTGGGGAACCAGAGGAGGGCCCCCCAGAAATCACCTCATTTCAGAGGAGACTCGTAATTACCCACGATGATCACGGAACCATTCATTCTGCCCTAAAATTAATACATCACGTTGAGAATGATCTCGCACTAATTTATCACAAGATTTATGAAACTTGCACTTTTTCTAATGAGATTTATGCAAATTCCGCTCTTGCCGCTGTTTGTGTTTTTAAAAGTTTTGACAAGGAGGAGAAGGTCCAGCGCAGTTGGAGGTAGTCCTACCCTGTCTCAGGGGCTCCGACATGGAGATTGGGGTTCCATGGCAATCCGTGCTTACGTGAGGCACAGGCAAACCACCCTGAGCCATCCCCTGTCCCCTCCCAACCCCAGCACGTCTTTTATCCACCTATCTCTGGGCCCCCATCCTTATTCAGTTCATTTGCTGCGCAGGTGAGGATCTTTACAGGTGGGAAGCTGAGTCTCTCTCCCAATCAGGGGCCTTCAGGGTGTTCAAATGCGACAAACAACTAAAGCCACGAGCATCCCCAGGTGACAGTGGAGCCCATGTAGCACCCAGGACAAGTGGTGTTCCCTCTTGGTGCTGTTCCTGTGTATGTAGAAGTTTGGCATGTCATAAGAGTTGATATGCCTTGGGACCTTCACTCACCTCACCCTAGTCTGGACTTTGCCATTATTTATTAAGCACCTACCTTATGCCAGGCACTCTGCACAAACCACCTCATCTAGTGTTAAACATGAGAAGGACACATTCCCACACTCAGAGAAAGGGAACAGATTTAGCAACTTGTCCAAGATCACAGCTAGGAAGAGGTGGAGTCAACACAAACCTAGGCCGATCTGATCCTGAAGACAATGTTCTTATCCAGTCTGAAGGACTGTAGTGGTGCACGCCTTTAATCCCAGCACTCTGGAGGCAGAGGCAGGTGGAGCTCTATGAGTTTGAGGCCAGCCTGGTCTACAAAGCAAGTTTCAGGAAATCAGGACTATACAGAGAAACCCTGTCTTGAAAAAACAAACAAACAAACTCACAAACGGAAAGCAAAAAACAAACAAACAAAAAACTTATCCAGTCAGAGCCTCAGTGACTGTGGAGCTATCCAAACCATAGATTAAAGCAGGACAGTAAGGCTAAGTGTGGAGAGAGACACAAGTCTGAATCCCAGGATCTGGGATTGTGAGCCCAAGGCTAACCTGGACTATATAGTGAGCTTCTGCTTTGACAAAAACAGAGGGCAAGGGGCATTACTTGTTACAGAACACTCACTGAGCATGTGCAAGGCTCTGGATTCGATTCTTGGCACCATTATAAACAAATCAATAAACAGATGAATAAAAATGCATGCGCATAGGAAACCATCCTCAAAGACTCTGAATGACTAAAAGTCCTACAACCAAATACATACATGACATTCCAAGTTCATACAAAGGAGAGGTCTGGCAAGGCCCTTTCTCAAGGACAATGTGTTTGCGTTCACATACTGAAATTGGTTCTTAGGTGTTTCCTTCGTCACTCCAAGAAGGAACAGAGACAATAGAGGAAGCAAATGTATCTGTGCCCTGATCCCACATGAAAGGGAAAGACCAAACATTCTCTGAAAAGTAAGAACACACCCATTTCTGTCCCTTCCCTAGGTCCTGTCAGGGACAGTGCATCACTCGAAGATGCTACTCAGGGTGATGTGTTCAATGATGTGCCCAGGAAGGGCTGAAGGATGAGTCACCCCAACATGAGGAGGCAGGTACATATATAATAGATCTTATGAATATTCCATGCAAGTCATTATAATTAAAAAAAGATTTCGTGCTTAAAGGAATGCTTCCTAAAGTGTATTTCACGAATCATTAATTCCTTGGGAGGCTCACGGGTACTCCATGAGAAAAAAAAAATGTTCCTTGGTCAAAAAGATGTAGAGAACATTGCATTAGAAAAATAACCTGGGGCCAGGGAGAGAGCTCAAGCAGGCTGGCTGCCAAGCCTGATGACCCGGGTTTGATCCTCAGGATCCACAGAGTAGAAGGAGAGAACCAATTCTCAAAGGCTGTCTCTTGACCTCCACATAAGCACCATAGCACTGTGTGCCCTCCCACCAATAAATAAACATTTTAAAGGACTTTAATGAAAAAGAATCTAAACAGAATTCTTCCCATTATTACACTAATACTCAGTGTTAAGGGGTGGGGAGGAGAAGATGCAGCTTTCCCAAGATTATTTGGACGAGAAGTCTTTTCGTCTAAGGTCATTTCAAAGGACACAAGTGGTTTAAGAAAGAAGGCCTAAGAAAACACTGGACCAGAAGTTTCCCTGACTACTGATTTCAGGCATATCTTTCTTTAGAATGCACATATCGGGGGTGCGGCTGAATTAGACAAAGGAGTGGTTGGACAAACGAACTGAAGGATTGATGGATGGGTGGGTGAATGAGTGAATGGGCAGATGGATGGGTATAAGAGTGGTTGGACGCATGAATGGGTGACAAAAGGGTAGGTGAATGGATTCATGGATGGGCGGGTGGGGATTGGTGAGTGGGTGGATAGGTAGATGGATAGATGAACAGAGGATGGATGAGAGTGGGTGTGTGAATGGGTAGGTGAGTGATGGGAGGATGAGGAGGTAGATGGATGGAGAGGTGGATGGCTGGGTGAATGGGTGTGTGGACGGGTAGAGGAGTGATGGGTGGATGAGGAGGTGCATAGGTATGTGAACGGGCAGGGAGGATGAGGAGGTATGTGGGTGGAGAGGTGGATGGCTGGTTGAATGGGTGTGTGGAGGGGTAGAGGAGTGATGGGTGGATGAGGAGGTATGTGGGTGGAGAGGTGGATAGCTGGGTGAATGGGTGTGTGGACGGGTAGATGAATAGATAGACATGTGGGTGGGTGGATAAGGAGGCAAACAGATGAACAAAGGAAGAAATGCACCTCTCTTCTCATCTTATGGACCCATCAGTGTCTCTGCCATGGAGGGATAGTGAGTAAAGACTCAGTGACCATTCCCAAGATGTCTCCCTATCAGGTGACCACTCCCAGTCCCATGACTTGGGAACCTTGGCCCTCTAACTAGGTGGCAGGTGGGGGCAGGCTAGAGTTTTACTGTTTTACTCAAGCCGAAACCCGAGGGTCTAGGACCAGATCACACCAAGTCTGTGCTTGAGGCCCAAGCATAGACAGACCTAGCCACCAATCTCAGCCCCAGACCTCCAGACCTCCACACCGAGCAGCCCCTCCAGCAGCCATACTCATCAGAAGACGAGAACCCACTTGGGTGTAGTTTCTACTCCTGGTCTGTCTGTGCAGCCTGCACAAGGTGTTCCACATCACTGGCCATGTTCCTGCCTCCTCAGAAGCTGCCACAGAAAATGACAGAGTAACAGACACAATGTTCCAGCATCTAAGAGGGACCTTCTCTTGTGTTGAATAAGTCCATGTATGCATGTATGAAGGAGTGTGCTTGTCCAGGCAGGCATGTGTTGAGGTCAGAGGCTGAACCTGGGATGTCTTTTTAAACACTCCTCTGCCTTATTTTTGAGACAGAGTCCAAAGCTTCAGCTAGACTGCCTTTTCAGGAAGCAAGATCTGCCTGTTTCTGCTCCCCAGTGTTGGGATTGCAGACACATGTTACCATGCCCAGTTTGGGTGCTGGGAATCCAAATTTAGGTCTTCATTCTTGCATAGTAAGGTCTTGACCCCAGAGGGGCTTCCTGGTCACCACAACAGGCTGTAAGGACCGTTTTCCAGCAAAGTTCTTACCCTGTGTCTCCCACCTGACTCCCAGCACCCCAAGGACAGGCATTGTGACCTCTGCTCTCTGCTGCATCTCCAGAGATTTGAGCAATGCTTAGCACAGCCCAGTCATGAGGTCAGCATCCCCCCCAACACATCAAAGAATGAACGAACACATAAATTCATTGATGAGTTGACAAATAATCACAAGATGATAGGACCCAGAGGACTGCAGGGCTGGAGTTCTGTGATTCTAAAAGCCCCGCCAGACCTCCTCTATCCCCAGCCCCTCTAGGACACAGGAATAGCCTCAAGGGCACCGGAAGGGCTAAGGGGAGAAAGCAGGAACAGCTTTCCTAGTACCCGAGCTGCCTGGTGTCTTGCTCACTGACCATTCCCTGAATGATATATGCTTTGTTTTTTAGGCTAAGGACAATTTCTGGAACCCTTTTCCATTGGGGTTCATCTCTATCCTTCCAGCAGCACATAGATCTGGGAACTCCAAGGCCCCACACTGTGGAAACCATGGGTATGGTTGGGCAGGAGACTGAGACAGGGAAGTGAAGGATTGAAATCACTGAACACAGAACCACCTAGATGTGGCCCTTCACCTTGGCACCCATACACATCCCCATGGGGTTCAGAGCCCTCATTCTCTCCCCATGGTACCTCAGTGCTCTGAAACCATATTTCTGCAACAGGGTTAGTTTTAACCATGGGGCTCTGGGTTCAAGGTGGTCCCACTCTTGGAATGTCTCCCTCTTCATTCCTCTCCTGAAGCCTGTGGAGGCCTCAAGAGGCTGCCACAAAGCTCTCTGTCCTTCACTGCAGACAGCATAGAGCATCAGTGGCCACAGTGACATCGCTCCCCCCCACCCCCATAAGAGTAGGTTCTTGGGAAAACAATCTTCCTCTACCTGTTCGGTGTATTCAGGAAGCATTAGCTACTTGGACACCCTCCTGCCATGTGACATCCTTGAACACGAATCCCATGTGACACTCTTGGATACTGCTCCTTTCATGTGATACCCTCTTCCATATTACGATGCAGAGAAGACCCTGCTAGAGGTAGATGCTCCATCTTGAACTCCCTATCCTCCTGAACGGCGAGAAATAAACTTCTGTGCTTTAAAAATGGCCCAGTCTAGGGCATTCTATCGTAGCAACACAAGCCAGACTGAGATGGGGAGGTCACCTTGCACCAGTTACCCTGCTTCTTGATCCTTCATTTTCCTGCTCAGTAAATGGTGGGCACGCTGCTGTGAGGATCATGCACAAAGCACTAGAAGAGCATCTAACACACAGGTCTGCATTCAACAAGTGGTGACTATTAATATCGTTCTCAAAGTGAACTACACAGATGCCTCTGCAGCTTTTCTGAATATGGGCTCTTCCTAACAAGCCCACATCATGTAACCTTGGCTCCCCGAGCGGTCGATTGGATAGCTTTGGAAGTCACTTGGCCTCTCTGGGCCTCTGTGATATGATGAACCTTCCATTTACCAGCTCATCCACCCGTCACTCTCTCCCTACTTGATCGTTCATTCATCAATTAACAGAAATGAAGCATCTGTCGTGTGGCTTCAGGGTGTGCGTCAGACAGAAAAAGCAGGCAGGGAGATGCAGCGAAGATACTAGATAGGAGAGGCTGGAGAGATGGCTCAGAGCTTAAGAGTATTTGCTGTTCGGGCAGAAGACCCAAGCTCAGTTTCCAGCACCCTCATGGTGGGTCACAACCAAATGTAACTCCAGTTCTAGGGGTTCATTGCCCCCTTCTGGACATCTTGGGCACATGCATATGGTGCACAGACATACACACAGGCAAAATTCTCATATACATAAAATAAAAAGAAATACTCGTTTAAAGTCCTGAGTGGAGCAGAAAGGGACTCCTTGCTCTCAAATGGGCCACCGTTTAAGTAGTCTTTAAGTTCTGGTCTGGCACTGCATGCAATGGAGGCACCCGAGTCACATTATGTCCACAGTTAGGAAACAGAGCATGAGCAGAAAGTCTGGTCAGGCTACAGAGCTTCATGCAAGGCCTGCCCTCAGTGACCCGTTCCTCCAGCCATGGTCCCTCTCCTAAAAGCTTCCAAAGCAGCGCCACCAGCTGGGGGACGAGTGTTCACACATTCACACCTAAAAAGGACATTTCACATTTAAGCCACCGCAAACACTCAGGCCAAAGACTATGGGAGGGAAGACGCGTAGAGAGAACAGGCCATGTACTGAACTGACCGGCCTGAGTGGATCCATTTCACAAAGCCTCTAGGCTGGTGCCTAAGGGATGAGAAAGAGCATTCAGAAGCAAAGGAAGAGAACGCAGGCCGTTTTCACAGGAGATGGGAAGGAGAGGAGAGAGAGGCAGAGCTGAGGCTGACATGGCTCTCGGTAGCTCTCACCAGGGCCAGTCAGGCACGGACAACTGGATAACTGAGGTGGCAGAGCCCACCTTCAGCGTGTTTGCCATCTGGAGGCACAGACAGACTCAGAGAGCAATGATGACCGTGCTATTGTGAAGCCATGCTGAACTCCAGGACCCACAAGGCTGCTGCCACTCTCGGATCGAGAACAGCCATGGTTACCTGCAAGAGATCCTCAAAAGACCAGGCCCACTAACATCCTCAAGGCAAGTGTGCATGAGGCCCCACCCCTCCCCAAGGATGTACAAGAGATTTAAAGTCGCTTGCAGGAGGGAGGGTATTCTTCAGTGGAGTAGCTGCCAGTAAGTTTCCCCGTGCTCAGTAAACAGCCCTGTACTCACATTCCTTCGAGTAACCACGGGAAAATCACTGATTCACCAAGCAAGACCTGGGTAGAACCGCTTCCTTGGTGGATCACTGGCCTCTACCTGAATGCTTCCTTACGTCTTACTGCCTAAGTGCTGCATGTAGTTCCGTGTGTATCTTTCTGGAGACGTGTTTATATTATGCATAGATAAGGGAAGATAAAAATGTATGCACCTGCACGCATGCAATTGTGTGCATATTTCTATACACTGTGTTTCTTTTAGTGGCATGGTGGTCTAGCATCCTCCACTGGACTATTTCTGACTATAGGTTCTAGAGATGCGAGACAAGGCATACGAACGTGAGCTGGGAGGATCTGCTGTAATCAAAGAGAGAGGACCATCCCAGGCAGGAGGACAGGTGTTCTAGGTCCATCTTGAGGAGGTGAGTGAGGTCTAGTTCCGCTAACTGGGAGGGTACACAACACAATTGTCACCCAAGTTCACCCCTCCTCACCAGTGACAGTCTGTACCGAATGAGTGGTTGGAAAGGCAGAGTACCTGACCCCCGTCTTGACTTCCCCCACCCCAGAACTCCCCAGAGGATCAGTGGATACCCTTGTTTCAGCTGTCTCGTGGCTCCATTCCTGCCTCTGCTCGGCCATGCCCCCTTGCTCTGGTACACCCCACACCCCTTCTTGGTCCTCATCACGGAGCATCTTTCTGGACAGCCTGGTCTAAGATGTGGTCCAAGGGTCCTGGCTGGAGTGGACATGACAGGTTACTGTCCACCTGTATTCCTGATTGCTATGGGATGGAGCCTGTGTCCTGAGCTTATTTCTGGGTACAAAACGAAGGCTGTGGCACCTGCAGCGCCCTGCTGAGGGCTGGCATGAACAGCCTAAGGAAACCTTTAGAGTCAGGGAGATCACTGGACAGCACGCTGCCCGCCTGTACCCGAGCCTCTGTCCTTCAGCTTCACACAGACTTCTGCTTGGTGCTCCCCGGACCAGAGCTGGGAAAACACTGCTTGCCCCTCTGCTCAGCTTTACTCTCTGAACTCCAGGAAGCCGTCCATGATAACCACAGCCTCTTCCGCTTCCTCTATACTCTCAGGAGCACCACACAAACTGCTAAGTTAATGATTCCCACCAAAATGTCCTTAAGAATGGGGACATGTACCTCTGTTGACCAAGACCCAAAGAAGCAACCCCAAAGATGGACTAATTCAAAGCCTTGCATTTAATAGTCTACTCGTTTTCATTCATTCGTTCATTCATTCATTCATTCATTCACTCAAGGTATTTTCACTGAGCATCTATCTAATGGTAACAGGACAGTCATGATTCTGGTCTTTAGTGAGCTAGTATAGTCACAAATGATTTTTGAAAAGCTATGTAAATTCTGAATTATATTCCATAGTATACTTATATTGACTTTAAAATAGTCTTTCTGTTTCATCATCAAATAGCATCTGTCCTCTAGGAATATAAACCAGGCTTAATTGTGGCTTTTTGGGTGCCAGCTTGGTCTAAGAACCTTAGCAGAAGACACAAAAAATGGCACCTCCCATTGGCTCAGCCATGGAGTTAGGCCATCTTGAGAACAGGATGCCAGCTGAGAGCCACAGAGCTCCCAGACTTGATGCTACTCAGCAGCCATACCCCACGTGGATACTCTGCATTTGATTGGACAGTGTAGGAGCCTTTAGGCAATGGAGGACAACCTCCCAGCCTCAGGAGAGAGATGGGGCTGCCAGCAAGCCTTCTCACATACCACAGCCAAAGAGGCGGCAGGAGAGGCTGCTGGGGGCAGGAAGTAAGGTTTACTTGGATGAAAGGTTCTTGCCACCCCTCCAAAAAAACTTTGTTGTATTATCACTGCAGCTGTTTGCAATGTGGAAGCTGAGGTCAGAAGGTCAAAGGACCTGGGAAAAGACCAAGCCCAGGTCCCTGACAGTCATTGTCTTAGGGTTTCTATTGCTATGATAAAACACAATGACTAAAAGCAAGTTGGGGAGGAAAGGGTTCATTTTGGCTTAATGCTTGTAGTCTATCATCCAGGAACTCACTTAAGGCAGGAACCTGGATACAAGAACTGAAACAGAAGCCACAGAGGAATGCTGCTTCTAGGCTTACTCCCCATGACTTGCTAAACCTGCTTTCCTATGAACTCAGGACCCCTTTAGGAGGAGTGGCACTGCCCACAGTGGGCTGGGCTGCCCCACATCTATCATCAGTCAAGAAAATGTCCCACAGACTTGCCCTACAGGCCAATCTAGTGAAGGCATTTTCTCAGCTGAGGTTCCAAATGACTCTAGCTTGTGTCAAGTTGACATAAAATGAGTCAGCACCGTCATTTGTCCAGAGGGCCAACCAATTCCAGGAGTTGCCAATACACAGACCTCTCTTGGTGAGAAAAAAAAGTCCTGATTTGGACCCAAGTACATATCTGATTCAGCTTTTGGTGGTGTGTAAGGACTAGGGTGTGTGAGGCTCCCATTTACAGATGGGGAGTCTGTCCGTGCACAAGAAGTCAACTCCAGTCTTGATAAACCCAACTGGAGTCAGAAGGGACCATCCTCAGCAGGATAAAATGTATAAAACAGAAACTGGTGAGAGCTCATGGGAAAGATCTCAGATGTGCACCTTATGAGATCAGGCAAGACTGCCTCCCCAGCCCATGTTAACAGGTGATACAAGGAGTGGTCACAAGGTGTCCCCCAAGGGCACCAAACAGGAAGTGGCAGAGGGCTTTGTGTGTGTATGTTCCAACCAAAATTAGATCTTGACCATACGTCTTCCCATGTAGGTACATTTAGCTGACTGTTCTCCAGAAGGCGGTGCAGACAGAGGACCTACTGCGACCACTTGAGTTCCCCAGGGGGCCAACGGGTCTGGCCAGCATCTCTGCTGTCTTGCCCCACCCTGACCAGACATTTTGCACCCAGAGGAGATGATCTTGTGAGACTGCAATCTCACCTCTCCCCAGCTTCCTGCTCACTGCCCCTTCCTCCCGCTCCCCTAAGAGATGGGAGAGAAGAGAGGAAGATGCTTGGCAGGTGTCTTGCAAGCACCCTGGCCCCGTCTGCTTATCTGTGTCCCTGCCACCTCGCCACGGCAAATTGCTTGTTGATAAATGAGGCTATTTAAGAGCGAGTGATGCTGGCATTACAGTTATTAATGAGGACGACGTGGAGAGATGTTTAAGAGCGACCCAACTGTTCCTGCATTCTCTCACCTGTGAGTAATGGAACCATAGAGTCTTGGGGTCCTTGCCCCCCTCCCCAGGAATATACTTTGGGACATTGTGGCTCCAGGTGTTAAGGACAAGAGGAGGGTCTCCAAACTGGATTTTGTAGTATTGCTCTGGCTGGAGGACAAGGGTTAGCACCTTGTTCTGGGAGCTGAGGCAATGGGGAAGGAGAATGTGTGTGCAAGGTCATAAGAGGGAGGGATGTATGTGCCTGCGTGTGTTAACAGCGGGGAGACCACAAACACAAGCAAGGTGCATGTGTGTGCCAAGCAGGCAATTTTTGCTTCATATGGTCCTAGAATTAGAACTTGATGATACCTCCCTCACATGTAGGATGGATGTGAAGCAGCCTAGAGAAGATAAAGTCAACCGATCCACAGAAAGGGCTAAACCCAAGAAATGGCCAGAGGATGGGGAAGGTTCTAGAATGGGTGGGCATCTCTCCTTTTCCATCACTGTAGTTATGAAGGTCAACCTCCCTGTAGGCATGAGGGCTGGGGAGACAGTGCCAGAAGGATGATTAGGAGTGCAACATGCCTATTTCAGTGAAGGATGCTGGGAATAGAGCAAGAGATTATCAAAGAGACTTGGGATGAGAGGTTGAGATTCAGCTGGTACACTCCATAACAGCTACCACAGATAAAGAGCTACTGCCAGGTGGATACCCCAACTCTGTGCCCCAGCATGCTCCCCTGGGAACAGAGTATCTGTGGCAGCTGGTTAGATCCTGTTGGACAGTTGAGTCAATGTACTGGCTCCAAGAACAACTTGAGCATCTGAACAGCACTGAGTCCTGAGGCTACCCTAGCATGGAGGGAGGGCTCCAGAAAGCTACAGTCTGTGGGTAATTGGGAAACTGTGGAGTAGTTTTGGAATGCCAGGTACTGTTCCAGTCAACCCCAGGACAGGCATATAGTTCCCGTGAATGTAGCTGAAGATACTATCCACTTGACGTCCTGTGTGCTGAGCCCTAGGGGATCAATTCCTGCTGAGATGTGCTTCCAGTGGGAAAGCTGTCTCTGTGTAGATGAACGACACTCTTTCTGTTGCCTGGAAACACTTCCACATGACTCTCTTTGGATTTAACTGTCAGAAAACATGGGGCCAAATGTAATGCCCAAAGGTTGTAATCTGTTCCTACCTAAATCTCTCTACTTCCTCCACACACATATGGTATTTTATCTTCTCCTGTCACAACTCATGCTTCAGTCCCTTTTCAGAAAAGATCTGAAATAAACAAGGAGCCCAGCACCCTTAACTCTTCCACTGCTAGCCATCCTGCCTCTATGTGCTTCCCAGCATTGGGACTATCAGTGTCCTCTAGGAAGGGGAGCCTCTTCCTCAGCACTGGCTCTCCACTAGGGTCCAGGGCACAGATTTCTTAAAACCAGACACTTGTAGCATTAGTGCAACCTGTGGCAGAGAGAGGAAAGTATTAATAAGCTATCTTAGGGTAGCTGCCTGGACAGATGGGGAGGGGTGGAGCTGCAAGGGATTCTGGGATTGAAGTCCTTTGTGTTAAGAATTCTAGGAAGGAGAACTGACACTGGAAGAAATAGAAAACTGCAAAGAGAGAGGGGATAAAGGGGAGTGAAAGAAAGAAAGAAAGAAAGAAAGAAAGAAAGAAAGAAAGAAAGGAATGAATTACAAAAGAGGGAGAGTGAGGGATAAAAAAGATGAGACGAGGGCTCTGGCAGGGGGTCTTTCACCTAGAAATTTAGCAGCTACTTGTGAGGGGCCCTTAGCACGGGGATGCCAGCATGTGACCTGGTTCCATTTCAAAGGCTCTTGTCCGGTTCTAGTTTCTCTATGGAGGAAGGCAGGAAGGGAGCCCTACCCACATAGCCCCTAACATTGCCCCCACAGTGCATTTCTGGACATCCCTCTGCACAGGCTGAGCATAACAGCTGGGAATCCCTGCAGGTCACTACTGGGGGCTGGCAGGAGCTTTATGTCTCGTGCAGGCTCAGGTCCATAGGCAATGCTAGGATCTGGCTGCCCCAAAGGCCCATCACAGCCTGCCAGGCTTAGCCCAGGCAGCAGGAGAGAGACCCTGCATCTGATGCTCAGGGTAAGGCTTCTTTCGCCAGTGGCTTCTTGCAGCCTCCCAACCCAGTCTTAAAGCTTCCTCCTGGCCCTGTCTTTCAGACCCAGGGCAGTGGTAACCAGATCACTTGTTGCACCACAGTGCAGAGAGACAGCAGCCTAGGGCCTGACTTAGGCCATGGAGGCCCCTAGTTGCCTTGGTTTAATCTAACCCAAGCCCCCCAAAGAGGCACCATGCAATGCTCTCTTGAGTCTTGATTCCCTTCCTTGGAATCATAGTGCCCTCTGCCCCCCCCCCAAACATACTGTAAAATGCATCAAGCAAAAGACCAATCAACCTCACCCTCTGCTGGTATTCTGCAGCCTCTAGAGCAGTGCTGTGGGCTTCCTGAGATATCTACATTCATCAGAGGACCCCTCCGAGGGGTCCTTAGGCTAGGGGTGGGTCTAGGTTACTCAGGAGAGGCCAATGCATCCACATGCATAGCCAAGCTCTGACCTCCAGCAGAGAAAAAGGAGCAGACTCAGTATCATGGCTGGAGAATGAGAGCAAATGAGGTGAACTCCTTGGGGGAGTCTGAGATCCCTCTCTGTCAACACCAATCCCAGGCCAGAGTTCCCAAGCAACTTACCTGCGGATTTTCATAAAACCAATTTGCATGTCTCTAAAACAGATCCCCCATCTATTTATAGAAGGCCCCCAGGAACATCATTCCCTGACCAGGTCCCCAAACCAGAGCCTGGGAGCCATTCCTGGTTCCGTCATCTCACTCACGTGTCACTCCACCAGCTAGCGATCGGCCAGAGCTGTTGGGTGTGTTGAAGAGTGCACAGTCATCCGGGTCTTGACCCTGATGGCAGGCCTCGCCTTCTTCACAAGGCATCTGGTTGACATGGTCTTGCTTCAGTCAATATACCCAGTGTCTTGTTCACCTTACCCCGAAAGTCACCCTTATACATGGCAGGACTGACCACAGTGACAAAGAACCTATCTGCGTCTTTTTCTTTGTCCAGGATTTTAACGGGTGGTGGAGTTTGAGGCAGAGGTGAACTGATTAATCTGACAAAGGAAATTTCAAAGAATCCCATCATTCAGGCTGTGGCATGGGTTTTATCCCAGTTTATAATGACAATTGTGAGCAGATCATACAGCAGAAAGCTTTGGAAAACTTGCAGATTACCCAGAGGAGGGAAAAAAGCCACGAAAATCAGAGCCAAGGAAAATTTGTCTGCTAAACAGACAGACGGGTGCCACTAAAAAGAAACCAAGTATTTTTTTTATCAGGACAATAAGGAAAATGCAGGTGGGCATCTTAGGGTTGGCCAGACCCTGTCCATCACAGGCTGAGGTACAAAGATTTTTTTTTTAATGTGTATATCGGGGTGGGGCATGAGCACATTTAAGTGCACTTGCCTGTGAAGTCCAGAAGGCGACAGATCCCCTTGCAACTAGAGTTATGGATAATTGTGAGCCGCCTTCTGTGGGTGCTGGGAACCAAACCTGACTATTCTACAAACACAGTCTGTTCTCTTAACCAGTGAGCCATCTCTGCAGACCAGGTCTACAGAGTTTAACTTATTTTAAAGATTTTCCTTGCAGAAGGGTGCTCTGTGGCACACTGCTTGCTTGCACAGGGTCACCCAGGAAAATGCTGAAGTTGCAGACGGATGTGGTGACAAGCTGGGTGACAGAGGGAAGCGCACTGTGGTGGACTAAGATAGTCCACAGGAGGCCAAAAGACAGAGTAGCAAAGGGCAAGGGAGGCAAAGGAAGGTGGAGGCACTCCTGGCAGAGAGCTGCAGGCACACATTTCCTGAGGTAAGAGGTATGGGGACAGGTAAAGGGCCTGTACACAAAACTGTAAATCTTCAAGAGTGGCAGGAGTGGGAGGGTAAGCTATTTAGCCACAAGCGGGAAGACCAAGTGGCCCACAAGCCCTGAAGATGGGCTGAAGAAGTTTTGTGGGTTTTAAAGAAGCTAAATAAACAATATAGAATGGAAATAAGAAAGCATATTCAACAAATGGTGCTGGCATAACTGAATATTAACATGAAGAAGAATGAAAATAGATCCATATCTATCACCATGCACAAAACTCAAGTCCAAATGGATCAAAGACCTCAACAAAAAGACAACCACACTGAATTTCATAGAAGAGAAAGTGGGAAGTACACTTGAACGCATTGGCACAGGAGACCACTTCCTAATATAACCCCAGTAACACAGATGCCGAGAGAAACAATAAATGGAACCTCCTGAAACTCAGAAGCTTCTGTAAAGTGAAGGACATGGTCAACAAGAAAAAAATGGCAGCCTACAGAATGGGAAGAGATCTTCACCAACCTCATATTGGACAGAGGGCTGATCTCCAAAATATACAAAGAACTCAATAAACTTGACATCAAAAGAATAAATAATCCAATGGAAAAAATGGGGTACAGACCTAAACAGAGAACTCTCTAAAGAAGAATATAAAATGGCTGAAAGACACTTAAGGTAATGCTCAACATCCTTAGCCATCAGAGAAATGCAAATCAAAACAACTCTGCGATTCCATCTTATACCTGTCAGAATGGCCAAGATCAAAAACACTGATGACAGCTTATGCTAGAGAGGATGTGGGGTAAGGGGAACACTCCTCCATTGCTGGTGGGAGTGCAAACTTGTACACCCACTTTGGAAATCAGTATGATGATTTCTCAGAAAATTAGGAAATAATCTACCTCAAGACCCAACAATACTGCTGTTGGGTATATACCCAAAGGATGCTCAATCATACCACAAGGACATGTGCTCAACCATGTTCATAACAGAAGAACCTGGAAACAACCTAGATGCCCCTCAACTGAAGAACGGATAAAGAAAATGTGGTACTTTTATACAATGGAGTACTACTCAGTGGTAAAAAAATAAATGACATCTTGAAATTTTCAGGCAAATGAATGGATCTAGAAAAACCATATTGAGTGAGGTAACCCTAGACCCAGAAGACAAATATAATATGTATTCACTCATAAGTGGCTTTTAGACACTGAGCAAAGAAAAAGCAGCCTACAGGCCACAACCCTGAAACTAGACAACAAAGAGAGACATACACGGATCTAATCTACATAAGAAGGTGAAAAAGACAAGATCTCCTGAGTAAATTGGGAACATGAGGGTCACAGGAGAGAGGGTAGAAGGGGAGAGGGGAGGAAGGAAGCAGAGTGGAGAAAAACATATAACTCAAAAAAACAAAATAAAAATAATTTAAAAAGAAATTTTGCGGTTTTTTTAAATTCAGTGTTGGGGGGGAGGTGTATACATGATGGAGGACTACATGCGTGGAGTGTGAAGGTCAGAGGAAAATGTCATGGAGACAGTTCTCCCCTTCTACATTCAAAAGGGGTCCAGGAATCAAACTCAGGTCACTAGGCAGATGTGGCAAGTAGGCACACCCACTGTGGCCCTCACCCACTGTGGTCCTCACCCACTGTGGTCCTCACCCACTGTAGCCCTCACCCACTGTGGTCCTCACCCACTGTGGCCCTCACCCACTGAGCCATCCCACCAGTCTGGGAAGTTTAAACTTTGTTCTGTTGGCCATGGAGAATGGTAAAAAGATTTCAAAGTAAAAGAGGAACCCACTTCACTTATACTGTAAAACTGATTCCTCTGGCAGCTCTCTAACAGAGATCGGGGAGCGAGGGATGGACCACAGAAGGTCACTTTTATCCTGGGAACTCACTCTGCTAGACTGGTAACGGCTGCCTGGGATGCTGTGCACAAAAGAGAAATAAGCAGCACCACGATTGACTAGTGATGTCTGTCTGGGCACAGGATTTTTTTTTTTAAGTGATTTGAGTGTCGGTATTTGCTGGTTCCATGTTAAGCAGAGATGGTTAAGAGTGAAGCAAAAAAAAGAGAAGGGCTGTTTGAGAGACACTTTGGAAACAGAAACAGAAGATTCAGTGGTTTTTCAAAAAAAAAAAGGGGGGGGGGCTAAGGACAGGAGTATTGGCCTGCAAAGTTCTGGCTGGGCAGTTGATGGATTTTTAGAAGCTAGAGAGCAAGCAGATTTGTCTTTGAACCTGGATTTGAGATGCCTGGTGCCGAGGCCTGGGAAATGGGTGACAGCCATGTGCAGAACTCTGGGGAAAGAGAAAGCCATCTCTCAAGTTGCTTCTTGCATATGGCAGCTGAAATGAGGCCACAGGAGAGACAAGCCCAGAGAAAGGTTGTGCAGGATGTAGGCAGGGGACCAAAGACAGGGGCCAGAGAGCCTCAGGAGCAGGTGAGAGCAGGGGTCACATCTCCCTCTTAGCTTCCAACCTGGCCACTGGCTGTGTGACCTCAGTCACATTTTTCCCCTCTTTAAGTACTGAACTCGCTGTCAATACAGGGAGAGAGCTGAAGTGGAGGTTTCACATCATTTCAGATACAAGTTGCATACCAATGGAGGCCCACACTTGGTGATAGCCAGGGCCAAGAGCAAGGCTGGAGGTCCCCTGTGTAGGTGTGTGCCTACATAAATATCACCCCTTTGTCAAAGATCCAGTCACCAATTCCAGCATCCTATATCTTTGATGGGAAGCGAAGAAAATGTCGGTCACTCAGTAGATGCATCTTCAACAGACTCTCCCGCTTGGGTGTGGTCCCATCAAGAGACTAGCATCCAAGGTTCTGGAGGCAGCGGGGAGATTACAGGGAGCCATGGGCAACAATAGAGGTGTGATCTCAAAGATCATCTCAAACACTCACTGCATTGTAGAAACAGAGGCCCCAGAGAGGGCAGCCAGGCCAACTGAGCAGCACAGCAAGCTGTAGATGAGCAAGAGCTGGAGACACCAGAGCTTGCCCTGAGCTCCCAATCTGAAGGCCATATTCCTCTCCCCCCACCTCCAGGACTGAGGCACAGAAAGGCATCCCGTGCATCCAGCCTTTCCCTGCCGTTCAGCCTCCACCCAAGGTCCTCATGCCAGCACCCCTGACAGTCATCCTACCTCCCGACATCAGCCAGTTTGCCAGACCCTTTTCCTTCACAGCCTACCCCTGAGTCTGCCACTGCCTCAGACAAAGCCAGTGGGGGCAGGGACCCACAGGTGACTGATGGGTCCTGCACAGTTTGTACTTGTCACGTGGCATACAGAATGACAGACCTTGGGAACTGGGCATTAATGCAGAAGATTTATAGTCAAATCTGTCACGCCTGAAGGCACTTCCCCCAAACTTGGCTCGGCCTGAAGGTCGCTTTTCAGAGGTGATAAGTGCAGAAAAAGACGTCCTCGCCTGCCCAGCCCTCCCAAGCCCTCCCTTCCCCGAGTCCAGGACTTGGGCTGTACAGCAGGAACTGAGAGGATAGGGACAGGAGTCCTCTCACGCATAGAGTTCCCTCCCTATGTGGCCTTTCTTTGATTCCTCAGTGGCATGCAGGCACCAAGAAGGTCAGGGGGAGAAGGGCAGAGGGGACCCTGTTCAGCACAGCCGGTTGGAGTGTCTTAGCAAAGTGGCCTGTGACCCAGCTAGATTGCTCAGACCAGGACCTGATCCCAGCCCAAGCTGACAGTGGTAGTGACCCCCAAAGGCCTGGGGGCACAAGTGACCTGCCTAATACTTCTTGTAGGGGGACAGAGGCCCACTTGCTCATCCACTATTTACCCAGAACCTCCTAAAATCTTTCTGGGGGGCAACCTCAGTCTGCAGATAGGGAAAGAGATTCAGAAAGAATCCAGGTTTGTTCATCCGCTGAGCTATTCCTGGTACCTCACTGTGAGCTGGGCCTGGCATCTTGGTTCTTGCCTCTGTGCCAGCTGTAGGCAAAGTCCTGGGCAGGGATACTGGGAGGGGAGTTTGAGATCAATTTCCTCAAGGGGAAAGATGCTGTCCAATAGAGCAAGATTAGCAGCGAAGCCCACTGAGGCACAGGAGAAAGGGAGAGGGCTTAGCTATCATGATCCTCCAAGACATTAGGCTATCTTCTGCAGAAAACTGAGACATAGACCAACTGGTTTGGAGCGGCCAGAACCCAGCCCCATCTCACCACTCAATACCAGTCTCTAATTAACTCCTAAGCATGTGTCCAGTGAGTCTAGACTCTGGGGCAGGGGGAAAGGCTCCAAAGGCTTTCTGGTGGAGGCAGAAAAGGCAATGAGATACAGGCTACGCTTCTGCCAGGATATGGTCCCAACGGGAAGGAATTCTCTGGGGGAGCTCAGAACCCAAACTCAGGATTGGTGGGGTGCACACTGATCCCTCTCTGGGGGGCTTTCTGCAGGCAAAGGCCATCAGACCCTCTGCAGAGCAAGCCAGCCAGGACAGTTCAAAGGACCAGAAACACTGGCAGCTGGTGGTTCCTACACTATGGCCAGGGAGCAGGGAGGTGGTGGGCACCAGCATCCTGGACTTGGGAACCTGGCCCAAGAACAGTGCTGTTCCTGGGTTACAGATGAGCTAAATTAGCTGTGACACTCATTAGCGGCAGCTCCTAATTAGTGAAAATTAATATTGGCCTTGATAAAGACATCGGCGCCAGATTTCCAAGGCAGCGGCATTATCGACCTTGACAGCCTGGCTAACAATGGGGTAAGTGGAGGTGCCAGGGGGCCTGGCGGCAGGTGAAGAGTCACAGAGTAGGTAGAGCTCCCTCCTGCAGCTTCCTGACCCTTCAACAGTCATTCCACAGGGCCCCACCCCCACCAGAGCTTTTGAGCAGGTGGCACTAGAATAATTACCGCTGACATCGTTTTGGCTCTCCTGAGCCTCAGGCAGCAGAGCCACTGTGTTTACACGGACTTGTGGAAATGCATGCTTTGCTCTCCACCTCACAGACCAGGGGCGCTGGGGCTGAGGGAAGATACATAATCGGTGCTGAGACACCTGGATTTGGACCCGGGTATTCGGATACTGTGCTTCTGCTCTACGGCCTCAGTACCACCGCTTTCCCCTGGACCTCCTCGGCACAGCTGGCCCGGAGGCAGATTTCATGATCTGTTCAGCACCTCACACATAACGGCGGGGCATCAGTGAAAGCCTGCGAGCCTGCAGACGGTTAAGTAAAGACACTTTTTTGGTTTTTTCCTTTCAGCACGTCCCTCCTTTCTCTCTCGATATTGCCCTCTGCCTGTTTCATGCTGTGGAGACTCTATGCTGAATTCAGCTGAAGATTAAGAAGTCAAGCATCTGTTTTCCCAAAGTGAAGACTATTCAATCTGATGACAGTTTCCAAGAGCGATCCTTAAATTTCCAGAATTACACCACGAGCTTTCCATTTATTACAATAAATACAAAGATGTGGAAAATGAAAAAAGAAGTCAAGCACCACTCTGCAAACTGCCCGTGACAAACTTCAAGACTGCTCTGGAGCGATGTCCAGGGCCCAGGAGCATCCAGGACAGTCAGAAACAACACATCTTCCCAGGCGGGCATAGAGACCTGGAACTCATAGCTCACAGAAGCCTCAGCTGTGTGGTTACCAAGTGATTAGCTCTAGGGCCCAGCCCCTTAGGCCACTTGGGAGGTGACAGGCGGATGTGGCTTCTCTTTACCCAGTTCACATTCCCTAGCCAGAGACCCAGCCTGGGGTAATGAGAAGTAACAAATATATCTATTTTTAATCCAAATAAAGGAAAATATGTTTGCCACCATGGAGTTCATAAAAATAACAATGCATTATTTGGGCATTAATAACAGCAAAGATGTCAAACTGTCAGATAAGAAGTTAATCTCATTCAGAGAACAATTAAAGATGCTATTATTCCACCACCTGGGGCCATTTGGCTTTTACCACTCAGCAGGCTTAATAGATAAAGGGGGCAGGCACAGAGCACAGGGAGTTCCTGGCACTACCGGTTTATCCTGCCTGCCATTCACTGCCAACCTGAAGAATGCTCCCTTGATGTCCCCAATCCAAGGACTCGAGTCTTGCATGCGTAAATTGTATAGATGTTCATGGTGCCTTTATTTGGAGAAGCCCTGAATTAGGAGAAACCCAAATGTCACTGTGAATGGTGGCACTTAACGACAAAATCCCAGTATTCACGAGGTGGAGGTAAGAGGGTCAAGACTTTAAAGCCATTCTCAGTCACGCAGCAAGTTCAAGGCCAGGCTGGCTTACATGCTAGGCTATATGAGATTTTGTCTCAAATAAAAAGAAGAAGAAGAGGCGAGAAAGAGGTAAAGGAAGGGGAGAAGGAGAAGGAGGAAGAGGAGAGAAAAAAAGAAAAAAGAAAAATAGGGGGAGGAAGATGGCAGAGTAAAGTAAGCCCTACAAGAATGAGGTCTGGAGTTGGGATCCCTAGCTCCCCTGTAGGGATCAACTGTTGACCTGCCCAACGGTATGAGGTATGAATGAACCTCAAAATGATTATTCAATTATGCAAAATGAGGGCCTGAAATAGCCCTCCATCTACTGAGCTTCCAAGGAAACAAGTCACAGTATTGGAGGTGTGGGGGTGGAGGTCACCCCGTTGGGGAGGAGACAAAGGAAGAGTAGATACCCTAGGTGTGACAAAGGAGTTCACTGTTTTTATTGTGGTGGTGACTTCAATGACATCTATGCAAGCATCAAAATGTATTTATTATATTCACTAACTCATGGCTTATTGTATTTTAATAATGTTACAATAGAAACATTGTTTTAAACTTGAATGGAAATAAAGAAAGTGAGAATGTAGAAGGGGGAGAGAGAGGAGCTGAGGGACCTGTGAGTTTGGGAGTACAAGCCAGGCTTAGAGCTCCTGGGAGACAAGAGGCTATCATATCTCCCTCAGACCCACATAAATAAAAGGCCCTCCTGGGCATCAGCACCATGGGGAGCAGGTCTGACTGGGGACCTATGGGTAGCAAGGTCAGCACTGAGCTAAGCTGTCTGCCTACCTCAGGGCACAGGTCTAGAGGTTAAGCATTTGGCCCAAGGGTCCCCACATGGGGACCCCCTACCTTCTTCCATAATTCTCTTCTCAAACCCTGCCATCCAGCTGAACCCATTGCTCAGTCACTCTCCCCCGGGCTCACAACTATTCTCCGACTCTTTAGAACATGGTTTCTTGAACCTGGCTCACACACAACCCCATTTTACACAATAAATTTTTACGCTACCTCAGATATACAGGTATATAAAGTGCTGTACAAACACATATTGATAATAGATCATAAGTAAGTTTTTCAAGCAATTCTTTGGCAAACGCTTCATTTCACCACTTATTAAAGATGAAAGAAATTTTGCCTACTAACAAGAGAATATGCTTGCTTACTTTTATAAAAATAATGAAATCTTGGTTGAATATTTGGTGTTGTGGGCCGTGGGGCATCTTTGGTGTTTTGCAGGGTTGACTCATGTTCTGATTTCACCATCATCAGTGTAGGGAATGCTGCTTTACATAAACTCATAGCACAAAATGGCAGAACTACGTTTAGGGTCATTTCAGAATTTACTGGAAATTCTGTCCTAATCCCAAACCAGAATTCGCTGAATGATTTTCTATGAAACCCAAGCCAGCGACTCCAAGAGCAATTTTTAAAAGCACACCATTCTAACACAATCCAATTCAAAGGCACGCTAATTTGATACTTGCATACTGAAGAATAATGGTCGGAAAATAAGAAAAACCTCTGCTTCCCATAATTAAACTGTTACATTTCTATAAGAGCGGAAAGTTCTGTCTGCAAAGGGAAAGCACTGTCGTTTGAAACACACCATAGTCTCAAATCAGAGCCTAGGTGTTTCCGGCAACATTCATTGACACCATGTAGGGAGATGGCATGCACGGTGCAGAGCGCGTACTTTGTGCTTGGACCCAAGGCTTCAGTGACGTCACGTGACGGAACACAGAAGCACCTTCTATTCACGACGTGTTTAATTCTGAATTTGTCTTTGACCGCCGAGTTGCCAGAAAACTTTTACTGTTGCTGGTGTTTTTCCACAGCCACCACATTAGTTATGTGGTGTGGGAATGGGTTGGAAGCAGTTTAAGACGCTGAGGCCTGGAGTCACTCCCTATACAGACACTGCCATTTCTCCCCTATCTAGCCACTCTGACATTTATCCACTTTTTTCATTCAATAAGTATCCATTAAGAAAGTCCCTTGAGTACCAAGACCCCAGCTGGGCACCTGGGTCACAGCGTGGAAACCAGAAGGCTCATGCTTTCCGGAGCTGGATAGAGGGATATGGGAATGAGCTGACTGCAAAGACTCCAGGGGAAAGGCCCAGGTAGAAGGACCAGCAAGTGCAAAGGCCCTGAGGTGAGAATATCCTTGGCTCACTCCAAGGCTGGGTGCTAACACACAGCAATCAGGAGAGAAAACAGGAGCGGGAGTCAGAATGATTGTCAGCAGGACCAGGAGCCTTACAGCATGGTTTGGGCTTTACTATAAGTGGTCTAACTGCTGTGTTATTTCTTCTGGTTCCTTTTTTTTAATATTAATTTTTCATTCATTATGTATATGGTGTTGTGCCTGCATGTACACCTGCAGGCCAGAAGAGGGCACCAGATCTCATTACACATGGTGAGCCACCATGTGGTTGCTGGGAATTGAACTCAGGACCTCTGGAAGAACAGCCAGTGCTCTTAACCTTTGAGCCATCTCTCCAGCCCCCTTCTGGTTCCTTTTCCTGTACCTACCTTACCCTTCTTAGCTTGCCATAGAATATCCCATGTCCAGGCCCGGTAGCTCAGTTAGTTGAGAATTGAGATGCCCAGAACCTAGGAATGGGGCAGAATGCCAACAAAATGCTGACAGTGTCCACTCAGACCATGTAGTTCCCAGGGGACTCTCAGGATCCCTGGGAGAAACACAGTCAAGACCCACGATGTACATTACTAAGATAGCACCTGACCCCAGAACCCTGCCTATAGGACCATCCAGACATGGAAAACAGGAGTCCTTGGGGACCAGTCCTTCTCTGCTGCCCACACTGCCAAAGAAGCTTGCACTTTATAAAAGCCACAGAAAGACAGATGGGTTCCAGAGGCACTGGGTAAGAGCAGTGTGCACAGGAGCATAGGTACACATGGATGTGCCCTGTGCACAGGCCCCTGCATCCCCATGTGTGTCCATGGATTGCCAGCTTCCAGGCTTTTCTCCATCCCAGCCACTCCAGGTGAACCTCAAGTTTGGCTTTAAAGTACTATAGCTGCAGGAGCAAGTAGTGGTCTGGGCTTCACTGCAGAGCTAAGGGAGCGGGGGGGAGGGGGCCCAAGGGCCAGAGTGACTAATGGGACTTGTTCTATCCCACTATTTTTGCTGAGAGGGAAGCAGTAAGGTCTACCTCCAGCTCACATACATCACCAAACAGAGAAGGCAGCTCAGCACTGAGATGGGACACAGGGCCAAGCAGGACCCAAGCGAAGAGGGACTGATGAGCTTCAGGGCTGGGGACAGGGTATGAGGTATCGCTGTATGTGCAGTGCGACCTCTAAAGTTCAGTTCATCCATCTACAAAGGGAGGTGACTACAGCAGCCCAAATGCTGAAGATACCTCTTCTAAGCATGTCAAATTTTTACTCTGGCCCTGGGCATCGATCGATTGCCCAGTTCACAGAAGAGGAAGGCCAAGCCCAGAGAGTCTCAGTTCATAGCCTAGGGACATAGTGGAGGGAGGTGGCAGAGACAGCTTTTGAGCACCTACAGTCAGCAACCATGCTATCACTACTATGACTTTACCACCTAGCCTCACAGGTACTGGGGAACTCACTGAAGTACAGTCTAAGCTGCACCATCCGTGGTTACAGTGCTGTAACTACTATGTTGTATGACCTCCCTCGCAGGTTCTAGGAAACTCACTGAAGTACAGTCTAAGCTACACAATCCATGGTTCTGAATGTGGGGTCTTCAGAACAATGGCATCAACATCACCCAGACCACAGCAGAAATGCATATCCCCATGTTCCATCTCACACCTGCTAAAACTGCACTCCCCAAATCCCAGGGATGGGGCCCAGCCATCTGTTCTAAACAGATTTCTTTAAGGTCTAACAACTATAGGATTCACCTACAGATTGCTGTGGTTCCAGTTCACACCGTTTTGTTTGCACATTTAACATGCTGAACCTAGGCAAGTGCTTATCACAGCCCAGTGCCCACCCGCCCTTCACTCTTAGCTCTGGGAACTCCAAAGAGCTTAGACCTGTCTGCCACGTGCCTGGCACGTCTGCTCATGGCCCCTTTGAGAAACTGGAGCCTGTGACCTAAAAGTAAGGATCATTCCCATAGAACTGGTCTTTTCCTCCCTCTGATTTCTGCATTATCATAAATAGCAGCCTTCAAGGTGGTGTGCAGCCCTGAGGGTATGTGCATGTACGTATGTACACACACACACACACACACACACACACACACATGCATGCACACGTGCACACACACACACACACACACACACACACACACAAGAGCCCATATGCAGCATTGTCAGGTAAAGGTGCTTACGTGGGTCTCTGAAAACGCAGAGAGGCACAGCCTGAGATAAAGGGGAGGCCACACAATTTGATTGGATACAACACAGGGGACAGAAGTGTGCTTGGAAGCAGGACAGCACCTTGCAAAGACACATTAGCACACACATCGATGGGAACACACATATGTACATGCACAAGAGTAGGTGCTTCATCTTCAGGGACAGCACGAGAGGTGAGTGGAAGTCAGCCCTCTGGCCTTCCCACACCCATCCTGCTGGTTTTGCCTCCATCTGCCAACATGGCCAATCCAGCTGACCAGCAAGGCTAGTTGATGCAGTCAAGCTACCACCTCCGGCGCCACCCACTCCTCCACCCTCGGGAGGAAAATGATGACTTTCAGGGAGGCGGGTTTTTTTCCTTTTGTGTTTTTTTCCTCTCCCTTCGTTCAGCACCCGGCACTAATTTATGACTATTTTTCCAACTGCACTGAAGTGCGAGGGTAATGGCTTTCAGCGGCTTGCTTCCTCCGCCTGTCACTCACGGTGGCTACCTGACAGGACTGCAGACAATGTTCCCATCACAGCCCCTGCCTCTCCCAGGGCAGTGAGAATTCATAGTGGCCGTGGGGAGAGTTATTTCATTCCTGGACAGAGCGTCAGGTAAACAGCTGTAGAGATTCACAGACAGCAGGTCTGCCTCGGGCCAAGGGCAAGCACCTAGCCCACAGCTACCCTGAGCCACTAGCTGGGGGTTGGAGGTTTGTGTTGCTGGCTCCAGGCCTTCTGTCACCATCACCCAGGCCACTCAACCTCTTGGCCTTATCTAGGTTGTGTTATCTCTTCCCATGCCACTGGTAGAAAACGTTCTTTGTCTTTAGGGCCAGAGGGAGGACTGCCAGGCTCAGGGAATGGTAGCCAGAGCCTGAGTGTTCCTGCGAAGGTCAACTATCCCCCAGATGGGTGACTCGGGCATGCTGCCAAGTTTTAGGCTCTTATTTCAAAACCAGACACTCCATGCCCAAGCGTCCGGGGTAATGGAAACACCGTATGTACACTGTCTGACACGGTTGCCACAGGACCCAAGTGGTGTCTGAGAACTTGGAAGGTGGCCAATGGAAACAAGAAAGTGACTTTTCTGGGCTTTTTATTTCACTGTGATCAATTTACTTATAAATAATCGCATGTGGCCAGGAGCCACTTGCTGTAGTTTAGATCAGGAACTTTTCCCAAAGGCACGTGTGTTAGAGGCTTGGTCTCCAGCACGCAGAGCTATTGGGAAGTGTGGAAACTTCGAGAAGCCATTGCAAGGATGTTCACTTGGGAAATATGGAGCCCCAGGCTCTTTCCTCTTCTCAGTCACTCCCTGACCATGAGATGAGTGTCTTTAGTCTAACACGTGCTTCCCACAGCGATATGCTGCTCTTCCCGAGGACCTGGGTTTGATTCTCAGCACCTACATGCCAACTCATAGCTCAAGTTCCAGGGTATCTGATGCCCTCTTCTGGCTCCCAAAGATACTGCCTGCACATAGTGCCCAGACATGTATGCAGGCAATACACACACACACACACACACACACACACACACAGAGTAAATAAATAAAAATTTAAAAATAAACCTGTTTTTCATACAATGTGTTTATCTGAAGCATCTCTGCAATGGGGAGAGCTGATTGGCCCAGTGCAGTGTCACACTGTCCCCATGTGCTCAAAGTATCTCATGTCAACAACATGGAGGCCAGTTCTGGCAGCCACGTGCACAGGGGTCATGATGGTTGGGTGAGAAGAGGAACATAAAGACTTGGAACCTACGCAGGGGTGATGGCTAGTACTGACGTCAACTTGATAAGATCTAGAATCACCTAGAAGACAAACCTCTGGGCATGTCTGCATGGAGTCTTTAGACTGGGTTCATTAAAGTGGTAACATTCACCCAAATGTGGGCGGTACCATCCAGTGGGCTGAGATCCTTCACTGAATAGAAAAATAGAAAGGATAAAATTAGCTGAGCACTGTCCATTTCTCTCTCTCTCCTTCCTGACTGTGGATACAATGTTACAATGTGACCAGCTGCCTTGGGCTCCTGCCACCATGCCTCTCTGCCATGATGGACTGTATCTCTTCAAACTGTGAACCAGAATAAATTCTCCCTTAAGTAGCCTTGGCCAGACATTTTATTGCAACAACAGGAACAGTAACTAATACACTTCACAATGCCAGCTCCTGTTAACTCTACAGGACACAGAAGGGCTGGAGGAAGGGAGATTTGAATTCGGGAGTGTTAGAATACAAGGGGACTTAGTGACTCCCTTTTCTGTCATTAATTTTTATTTTAACTGGCAAGAGGAGCTAGCTGCCACCAGTGAGGACACATGACAACATATGACCAACAACGAATCACTCACCCATGAGAGAGGCCTGTTGCCCTGCAATACCAGCTCTGCTCTCTCCATCCCCAAGCACTCGGTCCACTCAGTACCACCCAGGGGAGCATTTGGTTTTTTTGTTTTGTTTTGTTCTTTAAGACCTGGTTTCTCTAAATAGCCCTGGCTGTCCTGGAACTCACTTTGTTGACCAAGCTAGCCTCGAACTTGCAGATCCACCTGCTTCTGCTTCCCTATTGCTGGGATTAAAGGTTGTGCCAGCACCGCCCGGCCAGGGGAGCTTTTGGAAGGCTCTGACATAGTAGATCGGGGACAGAATTACTTTCAGATGAGACTAGTACTCAGCACAGACACCTGGGGGTCTCCAGAGCCTAAGCACCCAGACAAAATATCAGGTCTAATGGGACTATGACCCATCTGACCATCTAGGTCCCTGTTGCCTGACCATCATAGACTTCAGTGTCGCTACCACTGTTAGTAGTTCTATGACCACAGCGAGTACGTGGCTCCTCTTCTGCCCACAGAAACATAAATACCCACCTGACAAGTTAGTGATCTGTGGATGACAGATCACAGCCCTGAATGAAGGGACAGAGAATGGGAGGTTGGCAGCCCCAATTCAGGCAAAGCAGGCCCACTACCATCAAGGTACATTTGGCCTTGGGGTTCCTCCTCTTGCAGACACCCTGGGTCTTCACCCATCCTGCCACTTGGTCACAGACAGTCAATGTCCAAATCTATGACAGAGGAAAGAGGCAGGAGAGAGGGAGGAGAGAGCAGCCTCCTTCATCCTTCACAAGCCTTCCACACTCTCCACCCTCTCAGCCATACACAGATGCCGAGAAGAGAGCCTGCCTGGGTGAGAAGAGCAGGGAAGCAGGGGGTAGCCCCACCCTCCCTCCCCACTATCCCTTTAATGAACATAGAGCTAGGCAGAATATTATTTCAAGAGAAAGGTGTCATTTTCTACCAGGAAGTGGATGGAGGCAGGGAAGCTGAGATTTAGCAGCCTTGACAGTGTGCCAGGATCTGTGCCGGGCAAGTGACATGTGTCACCGTCCATATGTCAGCACCGTGAGTGAGGGTACCAGGCTGAGGCAGGGATGAGCCCCTTTGGGGGTCCTGGCAGTCTGTCTTTTCTATTCAACTCCCAATCTAATTTCAGAACACGCTACTTTTCAAACAGACCCAGATATTTACGTTCGGGGGCTAAAAGGCAATGCCATTCTGTCGCCTGATTTCTCTAGCCCACCACGTAGATGCACCAAGCTAAGAGTGTGAGCATAGCTTCCAACGGAGCCATTTTCATCTTCTGTGGAGTCAGGGGGGGGCATCTTCATTCTCTTAAACTTAAAGGGGAGAAAAAGACTGTTCACCCAAGGATCCTAGCTCTCTGGGGTCAGAGGCCCTGTCTAGAAGAGCACACAGGTGTGCACAAGTGTGCGCATATGCACACATATACATACACACACACCTCACCTTCCATCTCCTCTTCCTGAGAAAGAGGCTTTGTGAGACCAGTAAAGACTTGGCACTGTTGTCTGTCACCTGAACGCCTTCTGGTCTGTAGCAATGCAGGGAGGGGACATCCCCAGCTGGGACAGAGACAACCATCCCAACCACCCAGCATGTCACAGTCATTACATCATCCCAACATCAAACATGCTGGGAACCACACACAAAAGCCCCACTGCACAGTTAAGAAGACTGAGGCTCTCACAATTTATGGCTGAATGCACCACAGAGTGCTTAGCCAGGAGGTGTGGCCATGGTGTGGATATAGACTCAGAGGATGGGGTTCCCAGCTTCAGAAGCCATCACCCCCCTCTATGACATCCCACTTCCACACAATCCACAGATTCCTTGGGACTTCCTTGGTGACAGGTGTCAGTGGGGGCGCCTGAAGAAGGAAGTGGCTCTCTGTACCTTGATTGACTATAAATTGCCCCCGTGCGTTTAATGAAAGCTGTCAGGAGTGATTATGGACTGTGGGGTGACTACTCTGTAAACACATGAGGCGAGGCTGCGGCGAGCCGCGCTAGCCATCCTTGAATCATCTCTCCAGCATCCTTCCTCACTGACACACCTGGCACCTGGGAGGAACTCCAGCTGAGCGAAAGTCAGCAATCTGTCCCAAGCAGGAGGCTTGCAAGACTGCAAGACAGGCAGACAGGCCCCAGGGATCCCATGCCATGCTTTAAGGCAATGATTCTCAACCTTCCTAAGGCCATCACCCTTTAATACAGTTCCCCATGGCGTGATGACCCTCAGTCATGAAACTGTTTTCATTGCTACTTCATAACTGCAATTTTGTTACTGCATGAATCATCAAGTAAATATCTGTGTTTTCCAGTGGTCTTAGGTGACCCCTGTGAAAGGGTCATCTGATTCCCCCCAAAGGGGTCACAACCCACAGGTTGAGAACCGCTGCTCTAAGGGCAAATGCTGCCCAGGGCTGAGAGGCAACCAGGCTGGCCAAGGCAGGACTCTGCCACCCAGGGGAGCAGCACGGCCAACACAGTAGTGCCAGGTGGGGTCTGCACCCCTCCACACAACAGCAACATTAGCTAGGACCAGAGAGTCTCAGACCCAACCAGATCTTCTAAGTCAAAAACAAGGGGTCAGGACTGCTATCTCTACAGCAAAGTGGAAGGGGGGGGTCTTAAGCCTCCTCTGTCAGACCTGCTGGGCACAGGCAAGGGATACATTGACAGAGGCCTGCTGTGCCTAGATTATAGGATGGGGAAACTGAGCTAGCCTTCTCAGGGCCACAAGCCAGAAAGAAACTACTAGTTCAGACTGGGGCCCTCATTCTGGGGTCAGACCGCCAGGTCCCTGAAGCTGGCAGGTAGTCCTCTCTGACTCTCTCTGGACCACAGGATGGGGATCAGCTCTGTTGGAAATGCCACAAGAGTGGCTTTCAACCCCAGACCACATTCTGTCCTGAGGCAAGGCACAGGAAGGAGTGTGGGTCATGGAGGGGACCTGGACTGCCACAGATGGCAGGAGGCTGGTTTCATCCCAGCCAGCACCACGCCCCTGAGGTCTCTGCATGTCTCTGTCTCACTGTGAGGAGCCCTACTACCTGTACCATGCTTCTGTGTCTGCAGGCCACTTATCCTCTTTCCCCACACACTCCATCCTCAGAAAATACACTTAGCCAAAATCTGTGGCGGGCTGGATGAGTGTGTCCTTAGGCTGGAACAGATGCTGAAATCACTGTTCACAGCACCAGCCCCACTATGGGCCATGCCCGTTTCTGGTCACAGGGACACTGGGCAGGGAAGGGAGCCATGTATGCTTTGCTGCTACGGGCCCTGCCCTCGAAGAAATCACAACTTTCTCAAAAGTTCCCTGGAATGCAGTGGGCTGTGGGGGTTCAGGAGTGGTAGCTGATTGGAGGATGAAGTCAGGTGACCCTGGTTGAGTTGGCCTCATTCCCCTACCCTCAGGCCACTGTGTGTCATCTCCCTGACAGTGCCCCAAGTCCCTGTGTGTCCGAATCTCTGTTCTTCCAGGGAATTCACCAACTTGCAGAGGTGGCGTCCTTAGCAATGAGGTTGGACTACCCACGGTGGACAGTATCAGAAAACACCAATGCTCCTGCAGGCTCTGGCCTGCTCCCTCTGTGGCAGCCAGAGGCCAGAGGCGACCACTGCTTCACCTCACATTTGGGACAGCACAGGTGAGAAGCGGAGCTGAGAGGAATAGGGTGGGGCAGCCATAACACTGTAAGGAGACTAGAAGCAGCTTGCTGGCCCAGGTCAGACAAGCAGAGTACACAGGCTTCATTGGTTCTGCCTATCAGAGACCATGAGAGACAGATGTTCCCTGTCTGTCAGGCCTGAGTTATCCACAGCGCAGTTTCTCCCAAGAGCTCCCAGAGGCATGGCACAGTAGTCCCAGCGCCGAACAACCCCACCTCCCCGTCTCATTCAACGGCACCACACATGCATCTTGAATTACCTGGCCAAGGGCTAACTCGATTGTCAAAGGAGATCGACTTCACCACTACACGTGGTCCAGCGGCTCAAAAGCCCCGGGAAGGCAGCCCAGGCAGTACTGTAACACGAGGCATGCCTCTCTATCTACCAGTGGCAGAGGGGACCAAGACTGGAAGCCCTTGCCCCCTCTGTCTACTGTGGCATGAAGGTGAATGAGGAAGAGGCCATAGTAGGGGGCAGGGTGAGCACCCTGCTCGGAGAAAGCTGAGACCTCCTTTATGCCCACTCTAACCTCTTCCAAAGACTGCAGGGGACTGGCCACCTAGGAAGAGCTAGACTGTGTCCAGCTAGGTCAGCAGAGCAGATTCCAGGATAGGCCTCTGTGGACTTACACAGCTATCCTGTGAAGAGGGCCTCCGGGGAAGCTGGGAACTGTGGAGCAGACTGCAAACGGCAGGAGTCTCAGATGAGGCAGGATGAGCTGGGGGTGAATCTCACTGCTGGGGGAGACACAAAACTGTCGCCCCACTGCAACAGACACAAGTTGACAGGGAGTTGTTCGGGGGGGACTTCCCTGCTCTTGCCAGGAGTCTCAGGCAGTGGAAACGTCCCTTTTAGGAATCATGCATGAAGCCAAACCAGAGGGCTCTGACCTCAGCTCCCATTCCTACCCACAGCTGTGAAGCGCCGTGTGGAGAAGAACTGGCCGACAACAAAGACAGCAGTAATAATGGCTGTTATTCTTGCTCCATATAGGTCCTTCCTATGCGCCAAAGCCTTCCAGATACCTAGGAGATGCAGTGGAATCATGACCCACGTTTTCTAATGGAGTAAACTGAGTCAGAGAGAAGTAAAGATCTGGTGGCACAGTCCATCATTGTTGAAGATGCGCTGTGGAGGAGGGGGCTTTAAAAGACAAATTTCTCAGTTAAAACAGAACCCACTCCACACAGCAATTTCATTTCCAACGCTGTATCTTAAGTTCGTTGCGGAATTGTCCAAGCAAGTGAGAGCCTTCCCATTTCCAGATAGGGAAACTGAGCCTCAGAGGAGGTAAGGACCTTGTTTGTGGTCACACAGTTAATAAGTAATAAGAGCTGAGATTTGAATCCAGGCCCCAAGCCTCCACTTCCAGGTCTTGGGATGTAGAGCACAGGTCTGGAAGGAGAGGAGGGCAAAGGCACCAGATAAAGAGCTTTGGGGACAGTTTTTCTGGACACTGGCCTGTTTCTGGTCAAGGGCTGACTGTCAGGCACGTGTCCCTGGAGGCTCATAAAGCACCGTAGGGATGAGAACAGTGATGACAGGTTCAAAGTCGCCTCTGCCTGCCTGGGTCTCGGCCGCCAGCTGGAGGGTTTCAGCTCCTGTAAATTATACCTCTGCCAGTTCCCTAGAGCCCGAGTGTTCCCAGCCCTCTGCTAGCTCAGCGCATTCTCACCAATAGCCAAGCTTGTCTCCAGCTCTCATTCCCAAAGAGAGACCCAAGGGCCTGTAACCTAACAAACCTCCTCTCCCCTGGGCCATTACACAGTCAGTGTGGCTGACTCCAAGGGGTATGGCCAACAAGGATGCATATCTTCAAGGGTCCCAAGGCCTGATGGCCCAGGAAGCAGAAGTCCCTAAGTTCACATTGCTGCATGGACAGAGCCAGAGCCCAGGGTCTGTGCAAGGCTCTCCCCACGGGGAGTGGCCCTACACTTGCTCAACACTGAGCCTCATTCCAGGGTGATGGGCTCAGAGAGGATCCTACCAATCCTGCGGGGCAGCAGAGAGGAAAGTAGAAGCCCAGCTCTGGCAATTAGCTGAGGGGCTGTGGGCACCTAGCAGGTTTCCACATCTGTTAGAGAAAACACAACAGCATGGGAGCCTGTCGCTCTTGGTGAGGTCATGTAGGCCACCTAGCTATGACACCAAGTACTAAACAGTCACTGTAGTTACTTCTCTCTCTCTCTCTCTCTCTCTCTCTCTCTCTCTCTCTCTCTCTCTCTCTCTCTATCACAACAGCTCAATCTCCCATCTAACACCCAACGGGCCCTGCTGGTGACCAGCCTGTCTGATCACCTTCCACAGTACCCCTCCTGGCTTCAGCTGACCAGGCCCCAGCAAGCCCTCATTGCCATCTCCCCTGAGACACTTTCTCTGACCCTCAGCCCCTGGATAAATCCCCCCTTCTCAGGGCATTAGCATCCCTCTGAAACTCATGGCTCCCTGGAGTGAGCTGGTCACTTATTATGGGGTGGGGGGAACATCTATCCTCTAAGCCAGGGATTCTTAAAAACCAAGACTCGCACAGAATCTGAGAGGGGTAGTTTAAGTGCACAGGGCTGAGACTCTGGCCACACCAGGGTCAAGTCCAACTCCATCCTGCACACGTCATGTGACCTTGTGTATGTTAACTTCTCTGAGCCTCTGCCTCTTCGTCTACATAACAGGGCCTGAGTCTGACACTCAAGGCTTGCTATACAAAGCCGGTGGAGCAGTATATTTCGAGACAAAGCCGTGTGTAATAAGAGATAGCTACCACTTCCCCAGTCATCTGTGATCTGTGTCCCTTGCCCCCATCCCCAGCACAGCCTGGCACAGGTGCTGAGTGTGTGCCATTCACAGCCTGCCCTCACGACAGGTGGCCATCATCGTTATCATTAGTATTATTACCGTGGCATCCCAAACACCTGCCCCTTCCCTTCTCCCACCCCCTCCCCATGGGCAGTGCACAGCCATGGTGGCCACCAACTCCAGGTGTGCTGGTCTAGAGCCTGCTAGGAGTAGCTGCACCCTCCAGGTCCCTGTGAGGCCAGTGATCTTGTCTCACACCTCTGTGGGAGTTCTGGGCTACCCTGGGGAAGAGAAAGGTCATAGGAGTGGCAGGCCTTCTCTCGGGTTCTACTGCTCACTCCCACCTCCCAGAAGGAAGAGGGACATCTTCCAAGGGGTCAAAAGACCCCAGACCCAGGGGTCCTGGGTTTCAAGATCTGGTCACCTGTACAGGCAGGACAGACTTCTTTCATCCCTTCCTGCCAACCACAAGAACCTGTGAGAGACCCCAACTGCCTCTGCCCAAGCACTCAGCCCCCAGGGCAGAGCAGCAATGGTTTTGAAGCACATTTTTGAGAACTACAAGTCCCAAGCCACACCAATTCTGCAGCCCAGGACATTGCTGCTCCCCCAGACCTGGTCCTCTCTACACTGTCAGGGCAGACCACAACCACCAGTGGCTCCCAGGGACCTCTCTCCTCACTTGCTTATGTCTGCATTGCTGAAAAGTGACTGAGCAGAATGATTTCCAAACTGCCCTAAGGAGAGCCTAACAAGGACCAACCTATGGCTCAGGGCTAGCTATGAATGCAGCCCAATGTGAGACTGCAAATGTACAAAAGACATTATAAGATTTATTTTTGTGATTACTTTTCTTGTTTGTAACTCAATTGTGCCATTCTTGAATGCAAACCTTGTAGATAACAGCAAGGAACCTCTGCTGGGAGTTCACCGTGGCCTCTGGGCCTGGGTTAGAGTAGATACACAGTATAGGCTGGCAGTACCACTCTCTGCCCGTGACCTGAACTTCCATCAAAGCCCATTATTCTTCCTTAGCACTAACACGTGTTAGACTAGATGCTTTCTCTCCCTTTCTGCCTACTCCCCACTGACCAGCTCACTCCTTTGAGACAGGGATATATGTCTGTCTGTTGTGAACCTCGGAGCTTGCAGCAGCACCCAAAAACTGGAAAATATTCAAGGGAAAGTCTGGCGTGTGTGTGTGTGTGTGTGTGTGTGTGTGTGTGTGTGTACAGATATCTAAGACTTCCGGGCAAGAGTCAATTTGCCTAAATATTACCACAGCTAAAACACGAATTTAAGATAGATCATATTGCCTGCAGGAAAAGAGGGAATTTTCCTTTACTGGGCAAGCTGGTAAAAATGTAAACACACTTAATCGTTAACAGCATCATCGCAATGTTCTGTCCCTGTTTTCCATAATTGTATCATATTTGTGCAAGACATTAAGGGCAAGAGAAACTGGATGATGGGGACCCTCAGAACTTTTCCAGCAGCTTTCCTCCATGCTTAATATAATGGCAAAACATTATATGGTGGTATATGCCTTTAATGCCAGGACTTGGGAGACAGAAGCACACGGAGCTCTGTGAGTTCAAGGCTAGCCTGGCCTACATAGTGAGTTGCAGGCCAGCCATAGCTATATAGTGAGACCCTGTCTCAAAAAATTAAAAAATTAAATAAAATTACAGCTCTTGGCCTAAAGTGGTATTCCTGTCGCTGGGGATATGGTCCACTGATGATAACAACATGGTCTTGGGGGCGATCCAATGTGATATACACTGGTCCTCTGCTGCCAGACATGGTGCTCAAATCTGTAAGCCTAGCACTCTGGAGGCTGAAGCCCAGAGGAGTTGCTATAAGCTCAAGACCAGCCTGAGTTTATGTCAATATAGAATCCCAAATTAATAAATAAAGAATAAAATAAAACATTCCTGTCTCTCTATGTGGTCTAGTTCCCACTGCTATTTCAGCTCTGCCTCCCCCCCCCCCAGCATTGCCTTGGCCGATTGTATGGGCTGCCTGGGCCAAGAGTGGTGAGATAGCTCACAGTGATGGTTATGCCCACTTAGACAGATTGTCCAGCCTCACCCCCCCCCCAGGACTAGGTCTGGGGCTGCAGTCAATCTTGAGAGGCCTGGAGCTTTCCTGTGACATGGGCAGTCATGGCATCTTCCTGGATGGTGCCCACAAAGATCCTCACACAGAACTGTTCCGGCCTCACTTTCTCCATCTGTAAAGTGGAACCATGTTGACTGAAGCAGTGATTACAGAACTGTCCCTCTAAGGGCTCCTGGGTTCTCAGTGGTCCTTTTGAGGAGTCCTCAGGCAGGGAGAGGGTGAATTTAAGAAATCCAGGCTCTTAGCCCCCAACACAGGTAAGGCCCAACCTTCGTATCAGCAAGGATTCTGACCTCTCCCTCTATCCTGCCCACCCTAGTCTCTTAACTGTTGTCACTCACAGCGTCATTGCCTCTGTGCTAATTGTCAGCAGCAAGGCCGGAGCCACATACAGCACATGCCCCTCAGACCGTCAGGACCTGGCAGCCCCTCACATCCGTCTATCCTTGCAGCTCCAGCAGTTTGCTTAGCTGCTCTCACTGAGAGAGTCCACAGCCCCAAGAAGGCCTGCGTCAGTCCGCAGGAACTGTCCGGGGCAGCAAAAAGAAATAATAGTCTCCCTGTGGCTGCCCTTCCTCTCCTGAGAGATGTTTGTCTGCCCCTTTTAAAGAGCCACAGGAGGGTGGCCCAGCAAGGAGGGAGAGCCCCTTCACACTACCCGGGTTGAGCCTAGTGCTAAAGGCCCATACTTGTCCCAGAATGCTCTCTTGCTGCACAGTCTCCTTCTCCACTGTCCTGTGTCCCAGCTCATATTCTGGACCCTCCATTCCAGCCAGCCGTGCCATCACCCCCTCCTCTCCCACCACTCCCTGGGAGATGTCGAGAGTGGCAGGCAGGCGTAAGCTCCTCCATGTGTAAGGCCGCTGCAGCAGGGCCTGCCCACCTGAAAATTGCTTTCCCCGGGTCCAGACAAAACAGCTGGGCATTGATGGAGTTTGCAGAAAAATTAATCGGTGCCAACTGTCAGGAGTGCCAGGCGCCGCCTGGGTCCGCTCCATCCTAATGCCTCCCGAGCTCCCACCTTAATGGCTCCTGACAAGACTAATTTCCTCGTGCAGGTGATTAGCGTAGGCTTTATCACCTTCGCTGTGACTCAAGACACTTTGGGGGTGCTGAGGGTCTGCCTGGGAAAGTCAGCTCCCTGTGAATCCACCCTGGTGACAAATGGAGGGATGGGGAGCCAAGGGAAAAGAGCTGGCCAGATGCTCAACAGTCATTCATTCACACATTCATCCATTCTCCCCCTCACAGGCACCCCCGACCCACTCTGAGCTGGGCCTCGTACTTGGGGAAAGGCAGCTGCAAAGCAGAGATAACGAGACATCTAGGGGGCTTATGGTGAATCCATGAGGGGTCACACAACTAAAGTGCTTAACAAGAGTCTGCAGGAGGCCAGGAGTCAATACACCACAGCAAATGTCACCGCTCCACAATCTCATACCATACCTAAACACTAAAATGATCATTAATCGTCATGCTGATATTAATAAAATTAATATGTAAACACTAATAACCCTGTGGGGAGTTACACACAAAGAGCAGGGACAAAAGCCGCTAGGTGCTGAACAGAGCCAAATAACAAAGCTGACAGGCGTGAGAGAGGGGAGGCCAGGGTTCTCTGGGACTGGTGGCCTGGGCAGTAAGTAGGAATTCACCAGGCAGGGAAAGGAACCAGCACTGGAGGAAGAGCCGCTACAAAAGCTTAGCAATAGGGTAGGTTATGCAGTTCTGGGTTCCAAGCATTGGCTATGGCCAAAGAGCAGGTATCTGTGGGGAGAGCGGAAGTGGGCTGTGGCAGACAATTTTACTCCTTCCTTGGGAAGCTTCAGGCTGTGGGCACCTATCGGATGGAGATAATCATGCAGTTCAGGGTCTGAGCTCTGAAGGTAGCAGTCAATACATGTGGCTCTACTCCCTCTAGACCCCACCAGGATCTGGGTAGGTTGGGTCTTTCCAAGCCTAGTTGGGTCCCTCCCTGGGCTAGCCATGCTCTGTGTCCCAAGGGTTTCCGGCAAATATGCTACCTGCAGCTCCAGCAGGCAGCTGGGATGATAAAAATCGCCATCTTTACGTGACGTGGGTCGGACCATTCAAACGCACAGGCACGTTTAGCGTCTGTGCCATCTGGGGGAAGGCTCTCCTGGGCCCACTCTCCAAACCACTATCTCCGACACACACTGTCAGGGAAGTTATGCCTGAGGCTCTGTGAGGAAGGCAGTCACAGGCTCAGCCTTGGAAGATCCTCACACTGACTTAAAAACACAAGATACTCCTAAGACATTCCAAGTTCCAGACATATGCCAGGCCCAGGGCTAGGGTATGGAGACATGGATTTAGCCCTTTCCACCTGGAAGCATCCATGATCCAAGACAGGAAAGAAATGAACAGCCATGCTTGTCGCTGAGAAGGTAACCAGGCACAAGAGAAAGCCTGCCACTCTGCCTGGAGGGACCCAGGAAGGGGATCAAGAATGGACCATAAGTCACGGGAAAGTAGATGTGAAAAGAGACGCAAGAGCTGAGTCCCAGGTCCTCCAATGTGGAGAGGTGGAGCTGATGCATAGGGACCGGCAGAGATGGAGGAAAGAAGCCTGCGAAGATGGGAGAGGATCCCCACAGACCAAGAGTTACCTACGAATTCAGCAGCATAGAGAGAGGGTGAGGGTGATCTTTATTTTGTTCTTTGAGCAAGGGTCCTGATCTATAGCCCAAGCTGTCCTTGAATTCACAATCCCCCTGTCTCAGTTTCCCAAGTACTGGGGTGGTGAGCCTACACCACCAGACTCATTGTTGACTCATTGGCTCATTGTTGATCTTAGCGCCATCCACATGGGGTACCTAGGGTAGACTTTTAAGGCAAGCTGGAGTCAACATCTATCTCATGCTTCAGGTACCTGATGTCTGTTCATGGCCCACATTCAGTCCCAGGTATACTTGATGGTCACTGACCTGACCAAAAATGGAGCCATAGATCTGTCCTTGCCCCTAGTCCCTCTGCCCAGGCCCTGATCCCTGAGACTGATGTTCACATCTACAGCAGGACCCACACAGACAGGGGCCCTGCCATGGGAAATGGGGCTATGTGGACAAGCCAGAGCAAGGCTGATCTACTTAATGACTTCATTTGGCTCCTGTCTTCTCTGGCTAGGAGATGGTCTTCAAAAAGACAATCAGGCAGAGGGAACAGGAGCCCGGAATGGCAGAGACAGCAATAACACGTGACTTCCACACTCTGCCCTCCCATCCCACTCCCCTGCCACATGCCACTCGGAAATTGAGGCCAGAGGATGAAACACCAGGCAGGTAGCAGGCCAATCTCTAACCCTGGAGAGGGCATTACCAGAAACTACACAACGAAAGAGCCCTTTGCAGAGCCCTTCCTCAGATACCCTAAAGAGAGGCTGGTTTTGTTTTCTAATGAATTGATACATGAAAACACTTAGGGCACTGCCTTGAGCCTTAGTAGGTGTGGCTGTTAAAAGAACAAGTTCTACCTATGTCATGTACATTCCATTATCGCTGTGGGTTTTTTGTTTGTTTTTGTTTTATTTTGCTTTGTTTTGTTTGAAGCCTTCAGCGGATAGAATTAGACCAGTGGCTAAGAGTTCTGGGGCAGTAGGTTCTGTATCATTATTAAGAAGGAAATTTTGTTCCTGAATTTTTCCATGGAGGAACCTTGTGGGATCGCAAGCCCCATCACCAGGGGTCCAAGTCAAAGCCACATAGCATAACCCAGAAGCAGACAGCCCAGCTGCCCCCAGGTCTGGCAGTAGGAGAGCTGACACTCAACCTGGCTTGGGCTCTGGCATTGTCCCGCTCGCCAGAGCCAGATTTTCCATGTGTTTAGCAGTCACTTGCAGGCCTCTGGTTGGCAGACAGCCTCAGTGACCATTGCTGGGCCATACAGAGTTTTGCCTCCAGGGATATGACATTCTAGGTGTGAAAGCGAAGCTTTGGGGTTAGTGATGTTTGAAGTAAGTTCATTCCCCATCAGTCCCGTAGTGGGATAGTCCATCACCCATTTTCAGACTGGCATACAGATTGAGAGAGGAGACAGTTGGAAGTGGTCAGACATCAAAGTCAAGTCCCTGGGGGTGTTCCTCTTTCCACATAGAAAGCAAGGGCCTGGCCCCTGTTCGCATGCCTGCCACATCCATGGGATACCACACCTACCCTGTGAACAGCCCAGGCCATATGGTGCCAAAATTCCACAAGAGACTCAGGCCTGCCTTATCATAGACCTTAGAAACAGGCACAGCCAGACCACATTCCATTAGACCCAACTTTCCAATATCTCCTCACTGAAATAGAGATAAGAAATAGAGAACCAGAGGAGAGTGAATTTGTGCCCAAGGTCACAGAGTTAAGGACCAAAATCTTGGCTTCTGACTTCTAGGTTAAAGTCCTGCTGTCCAGATCCTTAAACAAAAGAAAGGGGGAAGTAAAAAAAGTTGCTGGTACCCTTCCTAAGAGAGAACGTCAGAGCTGTCCCTAAGCTCCCCAGAGCCAGGATTGATACCACAGCACTAGACAGCCATTCCTGCCGTGTCTGCCAAGAGTAGCCTTTAAGGGGCTCCAGTGCTTGGGAGTGGCTCTCAGGAGCCAATCAATGCTGGCATTTGCAGAAGACAAGCCAGGGCTGCAGCCAAAGGTAACAGGAATGGGGCCCGCTGGATGGCTCCTGACGGACCTCCAGCCTAGGACTCCTTACCATCAGTGCCCACTCTGTCTACTCTCATCCTCCTTGCACAGTGGGGCCTCTGGGCATGCCAAATGATCATGGCCCTGCAGAGTGACAGGCAGAACGCAGCCAGCCCTGCTCCCTCAGGAGGTCCCTTTGCCTTTCTCAGCCAGCACCAGAATCAGTTAGTAGCTGGTCACCCCTCAGCTTCTGCTGTCAGCCGTGTCAATGCATACCCTCCGCCACAGAGGACTGCCCACTGTGGGCGAGGTGACAGGAGCAGGCTCAAAAGCCAGCCATGGAAACAGTATGTGAAGGCAAGGGAGGGCCCTCCCTCCCACTTCTGCCCCACCTCCTTTCATCACCCTGGGGACCACATCAGACATTCACTCAGTCCCGGTCACCCAGGGCCCTGATTTCTCCTGCCTGACATTCCTCTGTGGCCATAGCATTCAGGGCTGGCACAGGCAATTGTCCAGGTATACATCTGACACAAGGAGAAACAGCAAGAATGGAAGGGACTGGAAGTCCTTAGAGTGATCCACACTGCAGGCCACTTGTTTATTTGCTGCCGTGCATATCCAATCTGCAGGGCATGGTCCCCATGCGGCTGCGGGCTGTGTGCAACTAAGGGCAGCTGTGAACGGGGCTCAGCAAAAAACCGTAACACTTCCTAAAAGCATTAACAGATTGTTTTTGCCTTTGTTTGTCTGCCTTTGGTTTTGTTTGTGTGATTCAACCACGTGGTTTTGAAGCTTGAACTTTATAGACGATGTGGTTACTTTGCAATGGCAAAAGGTTGGACTTGCTGGGACTGTACACACGTTCTAGAGTCTACACCATCTTGCTCATACCAGTCTGTGCTGGCTAGTTTTACATTGATTTGATACAAGTTACAGTCATCTAAGATGAGGGAGCCTCAGTTAAGAAAATGCCTCTATAAGATCAGGCTGTAGGCAAATCTGTAGGGCATTTTCTTAATTAATGATTGATGGGGAAGAGCCCAGCCCATTGTAGGTGGTGCCATCCTTGGGCTGGTGCTTCTGGGTTCTATAAGAAAGCAGGCTGAGCAAGTCAGTAAGCAGCGCTCCTCCGTGACCTCTGCATCAGCGCCTGCCTCCAGGTTCCTGCCCTGTTTGAGTCCCTGTCCTGACTTCCTTTGATGATGAACTGTGATGTGGATTCATAAGCCAAATAAACCCTTTTGTCCCCAAGTTGATTTGGTCATGGTGTTTTGTCACAGCAATAGTGATCCAGACTAAGAACTGGCCTGTACCAGAACTGTATGAGGGACGTGCCATATGGACACACCCTCAAAATATTACAAACGTGTGACACATCCAAAGACTACAAACTTCCCCACCAAGCCCCTGAGGAGAGCAACTCCATGAGACCCTCAAGGGACTCACAGATAACATCCCCACTCCATGAAAGGGGGCTAAGCCTTTGGTAGTCATTGGCACAGCTACAGACGAGGACCCACAATCCAATCTCATGTTCTGACAAGCTTCAGGGTTCCTGGAGCTCAGCTAGGGCCTTGAAGCTGTAAGCACAGACGGCAATCTACTGTTGTCAGAGCCATACCAGGAAGTCATACACAACAGACTTGTGATGAAATAACTGGATCAGGGTCCAGGAGGGGCACTGGATGCTTGAAGTCACCTACATCTAATGACAAAACCCAGCAAGCTCATTTCAGAAAATTATGTCACCACAGAGAAAGCACAAAGGGCCAGGAAACAAAGACACCTGCTGCCTTCTTCAAGTATCTATAAAGGCTTGAAACAGAACAGAAATGAGCCATTCTACAGGATAAAACTAGTCCCAAATGGGAAAGCGGTAGTGGGGTCAGTAGTAAAGCACGTTATTTAGAACACCCCTCAGCTCAAATGGGCCTCTAGGAGGGGTAGTGAGTGTCCTGACCTCTCCCTCAGCATCCAAACACGAAGAACATTCCAAGGCAGGCTGGAGGTGATCACAACCTCCAAGATCCCTTCCAGGTATGAAAGGTCCATTGCCCTATACTACCCAAACTCCCGCCAGCCCAGGTACCAACTCACCCACAGGTGTGTCCTCGCTGATCAGCAGGTATGTGTCAAAGAAGTGATTGATGAAGAACGGCAGTCGGTTCACCTGGCCTGCAAGTCAGAGGACAAGGGTGTCAGCCTCGTGGCCCCCGCCAGCTTTCTGTATCTTACAGGGTGACACAGAGTGGGCCACATCAACTTCCCCAGATGGTCAGCCCGGTTACAAGTGGCTGCTGGGCACTGGCCCTAGCATGAAATGCATACAAGACTTTTAAGGCATTGCCTCTCCACCCAAATTTGTGGATACCATCTTAGCTAACCTTTCATATAGATGACACATTGGAATATTGTTTGGAATATAGTAGATGAAGTAAAAGATATTATTAAAATGAATTTCACCATTTCTCTTTACTTTTCTAATATGGCTCCTACAAATCCCAAGCTCACACCCGTGGGCTATGGTGGATTTCCACCGGGCAGCATGGCTTGAATTAGAACCTACGTGGGCTCTAAAGGGTCAAGGGCTTGGCTGCTCGTGGTCACCCTGGCACCCACAGCAGGGCCTGGTGTTTAGAAAGCCCTCAGAGCATGTTTGTTGTGGGAAGAATAACAGTGATGACAGTAGTGGCAGCCACTATCTCTGGAACTGCTTCTCCGTGCCAGTCCCTCATATCACCGCAATCCAGTAACAGAAAGCCAGGTGTGAAATGAGGCTTGCAGGAATATCTCGGTCTATACGGCACCCGGACATCAAAACGTGCCCTGTTAACCAAGGGGCACTCTGACAGCACCATGTGCGCTGGGGGCTGGGAAGAGTTGGGTGACATGTGCTCGAACTGGGGGATTTCCCAAAGCCCCTAGCAAGCCTCCCCCATGGCTGGCTTCTCCAGTTCTCCGCTTCCTCCTGGGGGCTTCAGTAAGCTGAGGGGACTACTTACCCTGCAGTCACTGAAAACTGGGGGGCCAGGTCAGTTTCTGTGGTTCAGCCCCTGCTATAGGGGCTCCTACAGGGAGCTCCAGGGGCCCTAGAAGGGGCAGGGACAGCTCCTTCACTCTCTTTTCTACTGACCTGGGTACCCTTAAACTCATGCCAGGCTCCCAGAGGATGAGAAGCTGGCATCAGGGAGGGAACTAGGGACATGCAGGAGATTGGGCATCTCTTTCTCCTCCTGCTTAGACAGCCAGGCTATGCTTGTTTCTGGCCCTCAGACACTCTGGCCTCACTCTTCCTGGCCAGCACTGCTGGGTTTTCCACTTCACTTCCTAAATTTGAAGCTTCACCTCATTTCTGTGTCTCTTCTTCCAGGAAGCCCTCCCTGAACCATCCCAGATGTGCACACGCACCTGCACATGTGTGTCCCTCCCTGGACCATCCCAGATGTGCACACGCACCTGCACATGTGTGTCCCTCCCTGAACCATGCCAGATGTGCATATGCACCCGCACACATGTGTCCCTTCCTGAACCATCTCAGATGTGCACACACACCTGCACACATGTGTCCACGCTCACACAGACACCTCAGATGTTCATACACACCTGCGTGCACATGTGTGTCCATGCTCACATAGACACCTCAGATGTTCATACACACCTGCACACATGAGTTCATACTCACATGGACACCTCAGATGTGCACACGCACCTGCACACAAATGTCCACGCTCACATAGACACCTCAGATGTTCACACCTGCATGCATACATGTGTTCATGCTCACATGGACACCTCAGATGCGCACACGCACCTGCACACAAATGTCCACGCTCACATAGACACCTCAGATGTTCATACATACCTGCATGCATACATGTGTCCATGCTCACATGGGCACCTCAGATGTGCACACGCACCTGCACACAAATGTCCACACTCACATAGACACTTCAGATGTTCATATACACCTGCATGCACACGTGTCCATGCTCACATAGATACCTCAGATGTTCATACACACCTGCATGCACACGTGTGTCCATGTTCACATAGACACCTCAGATGTTCACACACACCTGCATGCACATGTGTGTCCATGATCACACAGACACCTCAGATGTTCATATGCACCTGCGTGCACATGTGTGTCCATGCTCACATAGATACCTCAGATGTTCATACACACTTGCACACATGAGTTCATACTCACATGGACACCTCAGATGTGCACATGCACCCGCACACAAATGTCCATGCTTACATAGACTCCTCAGATGTGTACACACACTTAAACACATGTGTCCATGCTCACAGCAGCAGTCTCGGGAAGAGTTGGTAAAATGGCACCTCATCTTCTTTGAAACCTCCTTGTCCTACATCTAGGCACAAGGCTCCCTGTGCCTCAGTTTACTTGTGTGCAAAATGGCAATAACAATAGGGCTTACTTCACAGCTAACCTGGGGATTCAATGAGATTACATACATCAGGTGCCCAGTGCTATGCCTAACACACAGCAAGCTTTAATAAGTGGTAGCTATCATTAATCCTGGCATGAATAAAAGTGCTGTCCAGAGGGGAAGGACTCTGAGACCTGCTGCAGGCCTTGGGTTTTTAACATAAAGAAGCAGAAGGCCCTAGGCACCCCAAGAATGCAATAGTGAACTAGGATTGTGGTTGGAAAATTAGTGATGGGGGAACATTGTCTGCAGCAGCTTGATTTATTTCTAAACTTTCTTTCATAGACCTCCTGGCACCCAGGGATGCCACGTCTTGAGGTTCCTTACACCTAGCACCCAGGCGCCAGGCTGGAGGAGGATTAGAGAAGGCTTGCTTGGGCCTTTGTCCAATCAGAAAACAGAGGGGCCCATGGGGTCTATGGGGACAAGGATGGGGGAAGGGGCAGGAGACTATAGCAGAGAAATGACAGACTGAGAGGGTATAACATTGTTGAGGGCCTTTCTCACCTCTGCCTCCAAGGGATGAACAAACAGTTCATTCTGGGGAGCCAGGTCTCCAACAGGAAGAAGGGCTAGTAAAAGAAGATGAGTGGCGAGGGAAATGGGAAGCCCCACATTCTTCATCACCAACCCCCCAGGGTCGGCACCAGCCACCCACCACACTAAAGGAGCAACTTCAGCCACTTAGCAAGCGTAGATGTGGTCAGCAAAGCTAGCCGGCACACAGGCAGATCACCTAGGCTTTGCCATAGAATTTGCTGGGTGGCCTCAGGCCACGTGGTATGCTTCTCTGTTTTCTGTGCCCCATGAGAGACAGATTAGCACTACTAACAACAGGGTGGGCGTCGAGCGAGCGTGCATCCAGTACCTGATGTACCAGTCCGAGGGCTTGATGTTCATATTGATTCACGGGATCGACCTGTGTTGCCCCTGAACTATAGACAAAGAAAAGTGCAGTCTAGGGAGGTTCAGAAGCCTTCCCCAGGGAGACCAGGGTCAGAGAGTAAAGTCTGCATGCAGAACACCTCAACAGTCTTTGAGAGCTCAAGGGACACAGTCATCTCCCTGAGCAAGCTGGGACAAACTGCTATATAGTTACATGTGTGGCTTTTAACAGACAGACCACTAGTGCAGCAGAGTAGTTCTAGTGCAGCAGAGTAGTTCAAAGAGTTCCACAGAGGCAGAGATAAGGGTTCTGACTCCTGTCATCCAGCCCGAGGGCCTCCTGCAGGGGTCAGACCAGGAGGGGTGGTCATCTGATTAAAAAATAAACTAACAAACAAACAAACTCAGGTTGGATGACCTTGGGCCACCCACAGCCTCTCCTCTGTAAAAGGTCCTGAGACTGTGTCCTCTCTGTCTCTGAGAATCTGTGAGGCTGGGATGAAGTCCCAAGCTGTTTGGATGGGAGTGAGCTCCCCGCGGCTGGGGGCATTCAAGTAGGGAATAGGGATGAGGAGGGGAGGCGATGCTAGCGCAACTCCAACAAGCGCGAGGCAGCACTCTGCCCTCCAGAGCCCCACAGCTCCCTGGAGGGAAGCAGCACAGAGGGGCCCTGTGGGAGTGTGTTGGCCTGTGTCGCCAGGCACGTGGTGCCCATAGTTGTGCTCTGAGGACACCCTGGCCCTGGGGGACACTGTGCATGGCATGCCTGTGGTCCTGGCCTTCCTTCAGTGTAGCTTCCCTGTTCCTTATTATCTGCTTCCCAAAGGCAAGGACAAGGTGCCCAGGTTTTCTTGGTGGGCACCAGTGGCACTAGGAAGGGAGATTTCCAAAAGAAGGACTGTTCTGGGCTATCACATATGCGTGCGTGCTCAGCCCACCCACAGGCATTCTGACCACTCCCACCCCACTCCTGTCCAAGATGCCTTCTTCCCTCCACCCCCTCTAGAATGACCACCAGTCCTCAAAGGCAAAATAAACAGCTCTTCCTGCTGGCCAGGTGGTCACTACCTGCAGCCCAGTGACTCTTTTTCCTCTGAGGAACTTCTCTAGGGCCAGGGACATCCCGATGAGCACAGCCTTCATAGCACCCTGTGTCAATCCTTCACATCCTTCTCCTATTGGACTGAGCCCCCTGCATGTGAGCCGACACCTCCGCTCCCTAGAGGTGGCATACTCTGCACACAACATCACACAGCAGGTGCTCAAAACATAGCTGGGACACTGAACAGACCCTGTGACCCCTTTCCACAGCCCAGGAGAAGGACAGTTCATGGTCACAGATCATGGAATCTAAGAATTTCTCAAGGCTCCTCCATGGCCTCCTGGGACCCAGGCTCTGGGGACAGCCAGTATTTTCAGCCCTATGCAAACTGCAGGAGGCAACCTGAGGCCTAGAGAGGGAAGTGTGTCTTCAGTCACGTGGCAAAACATGGTCTCTGGGGTCCGAGAGCTTTAAAGTCAGGCTACTGGTCTGAGCAACCTCCAGCCCAGCCTCTCCAGCGCTGGCTGGTATTAGCAGAGAGACTTACAGAGAGGAAAAGAGGGACTTACCCCAGGATCCAGACACCAACATGAGAAGCCAGAGCACAGCACAGGAAGTAGCAATGGGGCACCTCATGGCTCCTGGGAATACAAACAAGGAAAAGAAAGAGGGTGTGAGATGCAAACTTCTGGAACTCCAGAATCCCATTTCTGAGGTCCAAGAGAGCAAAGCCTGGGATGGGGAACAGGGAACAGCTCCCATGAGAAGAGAGTCGGGGCCACCCACTCTCAGCCTAGTCCAGGTCTGAGTATATCGAGTGGTCCAAGACTCCTTGGGCTTTTCCAAGATGGATGTGACAGGCAAAACTCATTGCAGACACAAAGGACTTGCTGGGGACACATTCTAGGTTCATTGTATCAAAGGACGGACTGCTGCCTCTGCCCTCTGAACCTGTATCCTGCAGAACAGCAGAACACAGTTAGCTTGGGAATGGGGTCAAGTGTGGTGGTAACCAGGAAGATGGGGCCTGGCAAGTTCATCAAACCACCCATACCCCAGCATCCTTATTCCAGGTTCTCACATCCATCGTATTATCTCCTAACCCGGGAGGATGAGAGGAAACTCAGGCCATGGTGTCTGTGGTGGGCTGAATGAAAATGGCCCCCACAGGCCCATAAGACATGGCACTATTAGTAGTTGTGGCTTTATTGGAATAGGTGTGGCCTTGTTGGAGGAAGTGTGTCACTGGGGGTGGGCTTTGAGGTTTCAGAAGCTCAAGCCAAACCCAGTATCACTTTCTCTTCCTGCTGTCTGCCAATCTCAGCTACCTCTCCAGCACCATGTCTGCCCACATGCCACCATGCTTCCTGCCATTACAATGATGGGCTATACCTCTGAAACTATATGTCACCTGCAATGCCTTTATAAGAGTTGCTGTGGTCACAGTGTCTCTTCAGAGCAATGGAGCATGAACTATGACAGTGTCCAACAAAGAACACCCCAGGAAACCTCTGGGAGGCCTAGAACTGAGCTCTAGAAAGATGCAGGCTCAGTGAGAAAGGCCCTATCCCTGAAGGAGGCTGATGGTAGGCCCTTCCCCCCCATCACAGCAGGGACCCAAGATGAGATCTCCCTACTGCCTACATCCATCTCTCCACAAAGTGAGTCTGGGAGCGTGGAACATGGCTGGCATCCATCACCCTTCTGTACGTACCCACTGGGTGTCTTGTTTAAAGACCTCCCCGCCCCTGGCCCATGAGACAGCTCTCAGCCACACAGCACCTTACTCGGGGAATCCCACCAGTAAGTGTAGTCAGCACTGGCCCACAGTAGATGGTTTGCTTCCACCATCAATGACTGACTAGGAGAACTGGGAGACAGCTGGCCCTTGACAGGACTTTGTCTGCCAATATTGGGGGCCAATTCACCAATTCAGCCCCGGCAGGGACAGTTTCTCTCTGTCTCTCAGCCCATGTCCTGAGCAGATAGTGAGGTGACTCCCACAGATATTACAACCAATGACATGAGACGGCCCATGAAGCAGTTTTCTTATTACTCTTGAGTGCACTTAAAACATCCTAATTACAGAAGTAAACGGCCACCAGGCTGCATTTCACAATGATGTGGTCTCTTCTCCATTACTCGGCATTTCCACCTCTGTGAGTTTCCACATGTTCACAGCCCACCTCAGGGGCTCATGGGTAGGAAAGCTCACAGGATGAGCAGGGAACGGAAAGGAGAAAGCTGCTGGGTTGGTGAAAGGGGGTTCAGCTGTAGGAAAGCAGCAGCTGCAAATGGTTCGGTCGAGTAGGGGAGGGGAAGAGTCCAGTGTGGCCAGCGCTTCTGACTTAGTAAAAAGTTTGGAAACTGGACTTTTACACGAATCAGACACTTAAATATTGGTAGATAATGCAATTCCCAAGAAGCACTTTGTACGCCAGGCATGCTCCATCCAACAAGCAGAGCGGGCACCTACCTGGCGGTACTCCCACCAAGCCTTCTCTCTTTCTCCATTACGTTCCCACCCTGTACTTGCTTGAGTCTCTGTGGCAGCTGCTGATTTCTGCAGCAACTTGCAGGCCACGGGGTGTGGTAGAGAGTTTGCCTAGCTAGAATCTGCTAGTGAGGGCTGGAGTGTGGCTCAGAGGCAGAATGCCTGCCAAGAATCCACCAGTGAGGGGTTGGGGTGGGGCTCGGAGGCAGAGTGCTTCCAGAGAATCTGCTAGTAAGGGGTTGAAGTGTGGCTCAGAGGTAGAGAACTTGCCTAGAATCCATCAGTGAGGGGCTGGAGTGTGGCTCGGGGGTAGAATACTGGCCTAGGATCAACCAGTAAGGGGCTGGGGTGTAGCTCACAGGTAGAAATGTCTGCCTAAAATCCACCAGAGAGGTTCTGAGGATGTGTAGCTCAGCAGTACAGCCCTTACCCAGAATCTTCCAGTAAGGGAGAGCTAGGGGTATGGTCAGCAGTAAAGAGCCTGCCTGGAGCCTGTCACCAAGGAGCTGGTGGCTCTGTGGTAAACCACCTAACTAGCATGTGAAAGGACCCAGGTTTCATCTCCAGCCCTGAAGAAAAAATTTTTTTAATTAAATTTTAAAAGTCATTTGTTTTTCTCCCGCCATGACATTCACAGACGACCCTCTAGGCCTATGTGACTTAGACCTGCCTCCTTTAGGAGCTAAAAATAGCCTGGCAGGACTTTCCTTCAACAGAGAGAGCTGTCCCCTCTGACATGTGTCTGGATTCTTAACCCTACAGGCGAGGCTACTGTGGGTTTTTCTCTCCGTGTGACTGTGTTAGGGCTCTGCTATTCAATGCTATTCGGTGACCAGGGCTTTGCAGGGTCAATTAAACACAGACCCCAAGTGTGTACGTTGGCCTTCATTCGATGTCACCAGATTCCCTTCTGGGACCGGTGGCAGCCATTCACAGTCCCTCCTGCGGTGTGCGGTAGGACCCAGGTGCCCAGCTGCAAGCCATCCCTCTTTTTAAATGGCTGCCAATCGGACATGTGAAAAAACGGCATGACATCCTCACTTTCATTTGCATTTCCCTAACTACTGGTGAGGTTGAGCACGCCACTTTCCATCTGTTATCTCAGATTATCCTATCGGGTCGCAAAGAGAAGCCAGGCAGCATCGTGTACAATATCCCTGATTTACAATTGGAGAAACCAAGGCACGGAGCAATTGAGTGACGATCTGACACCCCGTGGTGAGTGACTGTCTTTAGGAAGGAAAAGAATCTGCAGCCCTCTGCCGTACCAAACCAGATGTTAGGGGAATTAAACATCTGTTAGGAGCATCACCCAGAAATAGCTGGGGAATTCACGCCACGCTGCCGGGAGCAGCGGGAAGTTTGTGGCAAGTAGGAAGGAAGGAAAAAAAGGAACACTCATTAGAGGATTCCGCCAGCCAGGGCTTTGCACAGGCGGTCCCTTTACTCAGACTTTCCAAATACCTTAACAAGTTATTCTGGTCTCCATTCTGCAGATGATAAAATTGTGACTAAGAAAAGTCATCCTGGGGTGGGGAATTGGGCTGATATACCATCACACTGTGCTCTGGGACTCATTTCTTACAGGTATTGTTTCTTTGGGGGGACAGTGTGACTGTATGCTCACACGAGGTGTGTTCACATGAGCCTGTGCGTGTGGAGGCCAGAATCCAACAACTATTGTTTTCAATCACTTTCCATCTTATCATTTGAGACAGGGCCTCTCGCTGAACCTGGAGCCCCCTGTTGGGCAGGTGCATGCTGCCACGCCCAGCTACTCCCTGGATCCCAGAGACGTGAAGGCAGGTCCTCACACTTCACCTTCTGGACTATCTTCCCAGCCCTGTTTTGCTTTGTTCTTTTCAGGCAGGGCTTGCTCTTTAGCCAAGAATGACCTTGAACCCACAAACCTACCTCTGCCTCCGGGGGGGGGGGCGCTGAGTTTACAGGGATGCATTACAAACCCAAACTGGTTTCCTTACATATGAGAAGGTGGCCCCTCCCTGCAGAAACACCTGGTTGAGAAGGAGGTGCTTCTGCCCAGGGAGAGCACCTAACACTGTTTGCAAGCCTGTATGATGCTTGTCCTATCCCACAGGGTCAGGCCAAGGCCACTGAAGCATTCTGGATCCCAACCTCCCTCTGTAGATGTCTGTCCATTTCCTTCTCTTCTCAGACCATCAAACTAGCTCAGTGCCCCAGCTGTCAGTCAAGGGAGACCAAACACATCCCATGCTCTGAAGGCTTCCGTTCTTGGTCTCTCTATCCCTCGTGGGAGACCATGGTTCAGACCCTAACCTCATAGCTTCCAAAGAATGAAGGCAAGCAGCCTGGCTGCAACTGGTCCATACTGGTCCTTAGTTGTCCCTGAAGCCCCAGACTTCATTCTTCTTTGGCCCCACACCTTTGGCAATTTATATTTTACGGATGAGATAGCGCAAGATCATCTAGGCCACGGGCAGTGTGCAGAGGCTATGGCCTGGCTCACAGATGGCCATTTGGATGGACACTGCCTTCTCCTGCAGTGAATGGCAGGGACTCCCCTGGGAAAGCCTAGCCTTGCAGTACTCTGGGCCACAGCAGCTCCCCAGCCTCCTGGCCCTCCCTTTTCACATAGCCTGGCCCGGTAGTTTTATCTACCACAGGTCGAAAGTTCCCAACCTGGAGATGTGGTCAGTGTACCCCCTCACCTCTCCACACAAGCCCAGAAAATAGATACATCCATCATGCTGGGCTTCCTGCCTAGGTCTGCAAGTTGCCAGAAACATGTACATGCAGGTTCACAGTCAGTGACTCTCCCCCATCCCCCCATCTTACAGGTACCTGGCTTAACAATCCTTCACATACACAGAAAAGCTTTCAGAAACTTCTCAAACAGCTCCACTTCCAAGGAGACACAGAGCCAGGTCCTAAAACATTATGGCCACCAGTCCTTGTGCCAACCTTGCACCAAGCCCTATGGATGAGCAGGGGTCAGAGCATGGCTAGCATATGCTAGGACAAATAAGAGCCACCAACATAGAGGATCCCAAGGTACCTAAGAGAGCTACACAAATGCCCAAGATCCATGGTGCTGATGTTCAGTGTGTGTGTGTGTGTGTGTGTGTGTGCGTGCGCGCGTGTGTGCGTGGTGTGCCGGGCATTCTACACACTAGGGCTCAGAGAGGTTAAATAACTTGGGTAAGGCTACACAGTTAGTAAGTGATTGGGTCTGGAGTTGAACCCCAGTCTGAAGGCCAGCATTGTCACTCCCGGTCTCAGACCTCAGATGTCCTGAGTTCAGATGTACCCTGGGTGATGCGATGGAGGGTAGCAGGCAAGATTCTGCATCCTCTGGACAGGCCAGTGAATCAGATTTTGGTCCTAATATCTCAAAGCCTAGGCCAGTAGGGAGACCAGAAAGAGGGGCTGAGTTAGGGTTGGCAGAGGGAGCACTGTGCATGACCGTACTGGAGTGACCTACTGCACACTAGGCATTATGCCAGACTCCAGGATACGGGAAAGAAAAAGGTCCAGACCCTGCTTGGACCTGCCTGCTCCATGAGAGGGCTCAGCACAATCAAAGTTGTGGGGGGAGGGGTTCTGTTAGGAGCAGGGAGGAGGAGAGAGAAAAGAACAGGGCAAGAACCCTCAGAGGGTCACTGGGGTGGGAATTCTCTGAGGGTCATTGAGACATGGATGTATGAGGAAGCAGGAGAATGGGCCACGTGGGCATCTGAAGGGAAAAGGTTCAATCAAGAACCTATGCAAAGGTCCTGGGGTAGGAACGCCGCTAGCTAGCATGGTTGAGGAACAGGAAGGGCTAGCATGACCGATTAGAGAGCACACAATGGAGGATGATGCAGGTGATAAGGGCAGGGAGGTAACAACCATCATGGGCACCTTGAGCACTGCTGGCTGCGTGGCTTGGATTCTGAAACAGCCCCTCAGCTGCTGAGTGGAAAGTGCATGTGGGCACAAGGGTGGGAGGAAGCTGACTGGGGAGGAGAAAACTAGCTATGCAGGCCAGAGCTAATGCGAGTGCCCAGCAGGGGACAGGTGTGACATATGTCACAGTATGGGCTTTATCCCAGCAAAAGCAGAGGGGGGCTTCCTTTCAGAGATGACATACCTCTCTACTAAGAAGAAGTAAGCACAGTGACTCTGACCAAAGCACCAGGAAGGTAGAGACCCAAGGCCAAGGAGGCTACAGTGAAGCCACCAAGGGGCAAGGACCAGCACACAGAATAGGCCTGCTGAGTTGGGCCCAGCTGTTGATGAGCAGGTCACAATGCTGAGTAGGTAGCTGCCTGGGATGATGGTCCATGGATCTAGCCCTCCAGATTCCTACGATGGAGCATTATTGGTGAGTGGTAAAGAGGAGGGGGTAGGGGCTATATGGAGGAAGAAGGATACAGGGGTGGGGGCTGGGGTCTCCCCTGAGGCTCTATCTCAGCCTGGACTTTCACCATTCTCTTTCTTGCCCACTAATAAGTGAAGAACAGCATATCCCTCTGTCGGGATGTTCTGCCAGGCACTTGGGGCTAAGTAGCCATGGGCCAGGTCCTGAGTCAAATTGAACCCCTCCTCTTTAAGTTGTTTAGTCTAGTGCTTGTGGCAGTGACAAAATAAAAACAAACAAACAAACAAAGGAACAAACAAAAGCCTATAAACTGCTCAGGGAGTGGCGGCTGTCCACATCTCTCTACCTATGGTAAGCCCAGTCATACCACCTTCCTGCTTCAGAGGGAGCTGGTCAGGAGGGCATGCCATGCCCCAAAAGTGGGGCATCCATAAGTGCACAATGGTCAACACCAGGCCTCAGAGACAAATCGCAGGCCTGCAGTATGGCCCCAGCTGAGGACTAACAGTTAGAAAAAAAGCATGTGTCCAGGTATTGCTCACATACCACATACTTCCATGCATATGCACATCTACATACATGCTTATGCACACACACATGTATCCATACATACACATACAGAGGCTGGGCTTTCAAGGAGAGTGCCTAAAATATGCTCATTGTCCTGGTGGGGCCCCCAGCATGATCCTAAAGGCTTCCCTATCCTGTCTCACTCCATTGTCTGGACAGGAGAAAGCCACATTCCTTGCCAATCTGAAGGGATCTTTCCACACACCTACCATGGGATCTTTCCCTCACCATGCCAGAGGAAGGCCCTGCAGCCTGGCTTCCCAGACTGGCTGCTCCTTGCCCATATGACAGTTGGCCACATCCCCATCCTTTGGGAAACAGAGCCCATTCCCAGGCAGGATGACCACCACAAGCAGCTCCCATTTTCCCCTAAGCCTGAGCAGGAGTGAAGGACCACTTTCTGGCAAGAGGCAGTGTCCCCTCACCCCAGCAAGCACGAGGAAAGGCTAGCAGAGCAGAGGGAGGGAAAGGGCAGAGGGGGGCATCCGAGCAGCGTTTTGCTTTCTCAGGAGGGAGAGATTTTCACAGCAGGGTGCCACGATTTAGTTGGAGCTGTTATGAATTCCCATAAAATCAGACGCACTCAACTTTGAATGGCAACATGCTGCTGAAATCAAACACAATGCAGGGGCTAGCCACGTCACCACACACCAAGAGGCTTGCACATGAACGGTGCCTGCTGATGACACTCTTAGACCACTCGTGGACTAGCCACTGCTTGTCACCAATGGCCATACTTCCAAGTCCACAGTGTCTAGGCCAACGGGACAGAAAGGAGGGGTACAGTCACCCTAGGGCATTCTGACCTTGCATCTTTCCTCAAACTCTCATTAAGTGACATTGGAGAGGTTGGGGAACCTGCAGAGGTGGAGGGCTATCACCTGAGACCCCAGGCAAGGGTGCAACAGTGGTCTAGCATCTTCCAAGGGAGGCTTTGAGTCCTCCATCTATGCTTCTTCAAAAAAAAATTGGAAAAAACATACATTGTATTCTTCTTGCAAGCAATCTACAGGCATGGTGATAACTATAAAAAAAAAATGGACAGAGCAGGAAGCCAATTCCCCTGCCAGCTAAGTCACACGTCTCCTTTCCCAGGACTCCCTGAAGTATGGTCTGAGAAGGACATGGCATACACACTCCTCCCGCTCATAAAAAAAGAAAAATAAAAAGAGGAGGCCTGTGATCTTAGAGGGTAAAAGCACTTGACAACCTGAGTCCAATCCCCAGATCCTATGGTGGAAGCAGAGAAACCACCCCCAAGGGTTGTCCTTTGAAATTCACAGGCATGCCATAGCACACATACACAACAACAACATTCTGAAAACACAGAAGGGTTAAAATACCTACTATCCCATCCTGAAGACCAGAACTCACTGCCCCCCCCCCCCGTCACCCGGAACCACATTTCTTTTCAAATAGCCAGGCATGGTGGCATGCACTTGTAATCTCAGCACTGGCAACACAGACACACAAGAATCCCTGGGGCTCACTACCTGGACAGCTAACCTAATTGTGACCTCTGGGCTAATGAGAGATGCTGTCTCAAACAAAACAAAAGAAAAAACAAAACTAAGTGGACAAGATCTGCGGAACAACACCTGAAGTTGATCTCTGGAATCACATGTTACATGCATGTATGCATATATACTTGATACAAATAAAACCACATAGTGTCCATGTTTCTACTCCTGGATGGACAAATGAGTGGGTGGGTAGATGGACGGATTTAGAGATGGAGTCTTGCTTTAATGTTCAGGCTGGCTTTGAACTCCTGGACTCTGGTTCTCCTATCTCAGCCTTACCAATAATTGAGAGAACAGGTGCAGGTACCCTGGAGGGTGGCTACGTCGTGCTTTTCAGCAGTTGAGGGTATCTCAGTATAAGAGAGGTGTCCTAGCTAAGGTCACTACTGCTGTGATGAACACCACGACGAAAGCAACCTGGGGAGAAGAGGGTTTATTTCAGCTTACACATCCAGGTAATGGTCCATCCCTAAGGGAAGTCAGGGCAGGAACTCAAACAGGACAGGAACCCGGTGGTAGGAGCTGATGCAGAGGCCATGGAAGAGTGCTGCTTTCTGGCTTGCTCCTCATGGCTTGCTCAGCCTGCTTGCTTAGCCTGCTTGCTTATAGAATCCAAGACCACCAGCCCAGGGGTGGTACCGCCCACAATGGGCTGGGCCTGCCCCCATCAATCATTAATTAAGAAAAATCCTTACAGCTGGATCTTATGGAGGCGTTTTCACAGCTGAGGTTCCCTCCTTTCGGACAACTCTAGCTTGTGTCAAGATGACATAAGGCTAGCCAACACAGGGGGCAATGTGACTGAGCCAGGCTCTGATGACAGCCCGCTAGATTGTTTTTAACATTTCATTTTGACAAAGAAACCTGCAGTAGATCCTCACTCCCAAATCCACACACGTGATTAGGCGCTGGGACTTAGGAACTGTGTTATCACGCAGCTGCTGTCAAATACACTCTAAGGCAGTGGCTCTCAACCTTCCCAGTGCTGCCACCCTGTCATACAGTTCTTCATGTGGCGGTGGCTCCCAACCATAAAAATTATTTGTTGCTACTTCATAACGATAATTTTGCTTTTATTATGGATCTTACTGTAAATATCTGCTATGAAGGATATCTGGTATGCAACCCCTGTGAAAGGGCCATTTGACCCCCAAAGGGGTTGAGACCCATAGGTTGAGAACCACTGCCCTAAGGGCTGTACCCTACGCTACACTTCAGGACACCATGAAGCTATTGTCCTTTCGGACTATTGTCTTGGAACTTGCTCTTGTAGGCCAGGCGAGACACCTGAGGTTCATCATCATCAAGGTACAAGGGCAAGAGAGGAGTCAAGTTCAACTTCCCCCTCTCCCCAGCTTCAGCCAAGGTTAGCAGGCTGCAACAGGGCTGGCCAGGCCCAGCACCTAACTGACACTTCCTGTGTCTGTCACCTGTGTCCTTGGCTGGGCTGCACCTCTCCTTGGAGCACCACTGACCTCACCTTGTGCGGCCAGCCCTGCTCTCCAGGCACAGTCCTAGTACCACCTGGTACCCTTCTGCATCCTCCAGGAAGAGGGTTCTCAGCATCCCTCATCCTTCCCATATTATTACAAGCATCTAGTCCAGCATGGGGATGAGGGAACAACCCAGAGTCATTGTACCAGCTTAACCTCAGTGCCCTAAAAGCAGAGCCTAGCTCCTCCCATGAGCCATCTGTCCATGTGGGCTCCCATTTGAAGACACAGCAATCTCATTTCTTTCCTGAGGTTCCTGTCTTTACCTTTCTCACCTGAGAAAAATCTGTCTCCATCCATGCAATCAGTAAGTGAACTTCCTCACACCCAGCCAGAACCACATTCCTTCCTCCCTTGAATAAACTCCTGCCTTCAACTCACCAGGCTCAGTTCTCTCGTTAGCCATCACTGAGGCTGGTTTGACTCTTGATCCCAAACTTGGATGGACATTTGTACACCAGTTTTTAAAACAGCAGTATCTTCCCGGGCAGTGGTGGTGCACGCCTTTAATCCCAGCACTCAGGAGGCAGAGGCAGAAGGATCTCTGTAAGGTCGAGGCCAGCCTGGTCTACAAGAGCAAGTTCCAGGACAAGCTCCAAAGCTACGGAGAAACCCTGTCTCAAAAAACAATAACAAAAACAACAAAAAACAGAAAACAAAACAAAAACCAACCAAACAAACAAAATAGCATCATCTCAATGGCCAAGAAGTTGGACCCAGTAAATACCCACTGCTTATAACTGGATAGAGAAGCAAAATGCAGCACATGTATACAGTGGGAGAATCTTCTGGGTCGACCAGATGGCTCAGCAAGCCTGGTGCGTCTAGTTCCATCTCCAGAGCCCACATAAAGATAGAAGGAAGGAATAAACTCCACAAAGTTGTCCCCTGACCTCCACACATGTGCCACAGAACACTCACAAAAGGAACATGGATCATTCACATATACACGCATGATACATACACACACTAATTTTTTCAATTTAAAGGGTAGGAAAACCTGGCCCACACTAAATCAAGGGGAAATTCAAAGTATTAGGTTAAGGGCAATGAGGCAGACACAACAGGGCATCTGACCTTATGATCCCTCTCACATGAGCCTCTTGGGCCTGTCACGTTCACAGGAAGTTTAAGGATGGTGCCAGGTGCTGAGGCAGGGAAAATGAGACACAGCTTCAGTTTCACATGATGGAAAGTTCCAGATGATGGACGGTCATGAAACTGACCAATGGTATTCAGTGCTACAGAACTGGGCACTTTAAATGGCCAAAATGGTCAACTTGATGTCATGTGTATTATTACAGGTGTATTACACCTCATGGCAATAGAGGTGTAACACAAAAGCAGGGCACATGGATAACATGAGCATTTCTCATGCTACTATTTTTAAAAAGGTACCCCAGAAGACAGCAGGGTCCATAGATGGCATGCCCATTTCACACACGCATAGACTGAGCCCTGTCGGGATGAACTGGAGCCTGGGGATCAGCCAGTGTGGGTGGAGCATGCAAGGAGTTCTGTGAAGACAGCCCATCTTTAAAAGCAACCTTTGACTCATTAAGAGGAAAAGCATCCTAATTAGCCTAGCTACCAAAGGATGGCATGTGTTCCTGAGTAGATGTGAGCTTCATGTCCCTAGAGATGTATAAGCTGTGGCTGAAGGTCCATAAGGGGGTCACACCGGCAACACACAGCTCCTCGCACACGCCTCACCATGTTCTGCCTCCTGTCTCTTTATATGAGTCACTTTCTCCCTGCCACCCCGAAACCACTTTCTAACCTTTGCTAAGGACAAGGATATCTTTTTTTTAAATACTCAGTTTAAAAAAAAATTTCACATGTGTATGAGCAATACACAAATCATAATTCTTAAAAATAACAAATTGCAGGCCAGAGTAATCATAAGTAAATTGATATTGATAAATAAGCTTTTCTCCAGAGCAGTAGGTGGTTTATTTTAATCTAATGAGTTTTGTATTTTCTCAGCTTTCAGATGCCATGATGAAGGGCTGTCTGCAATAGAATTACGACGCTCTCCAAAATATTGTAATTTAATGCCTCATTTTGTCAAGACTTTCTGGAAAATGAGATTTGTTCCCAGTGAGGAATTTTACTTGGCTTTTCCCCCACGTGCCCCCACCCACCTCCCCAGGCATAAGGGTGCTCCTTGGGTTGAGCTGGGGAGAGAGATGAAGGTGAAGAGGCAGGCAGCAGGACAAGGGACCAGGCAGGGACACCACAGGACCATTCCTGGCTGGACAGAGTTTCTGGCTAGCTGTGCTGCATCCACCACCCACTCTGTACTCTCCACCACCCCGTGAGGAAGGAGGGTGGGCAGGCCTCCCTTCTTTCATAAGGTGCTAAAAGGGATCTTGTCTGGGGGTCAGCGGAAGTGGATAAGGACCCAGAGACTCCTACAGAGAGGAGAAAAAAATGACCCACAGGTGGGGAGGAGTGACCACAGAAGGAAACAAAGCTGTCTCTTGGAATGTCTCCTAGGACAGGACACTCAACAACACCCCAGCTAGCCTGGTATTCTGTAAGTACATTACTGATACCCTGAGGAAACTTCTAGGAGGAGCCAGTACCAAGAACTACAGAGAACAGAAGATCAAGAGGCTGAGATAAGCAGCCAAACTCACAAGGAACACATCCTGTTTCCCACTGGGTATGTGAGCCTGAGTGGGCAGCTGTACTACCCAGTGCCTCAGTTTCCCTTGTCTCCAGGATGAGGGGTGTTGGAGACCAAATGAGGCATTGCTTTTCCTGTCCTGCACACAGCCTCACACAAGCAAGCGCACATCGACCACTAGAAGTAGTGCCCTTGTCACCAACATCACCGCCATGGTCATTATTTTTGCCATCATCAACGTCGACATCATCACTCTTGTCATCATTATTGACACATATTGTCACTATTGTTGTCAATATCATTATTGTCATTCACCACCATCACCGTTGTCAGCATAATCATTTCACCATTACTACCACCGTCGTGGTCATCATTGCCATCATCATCACTGTGGTCACCATCATCCACCACCATCGTCATCATCACTACAATCATTAGTTGTCATAGTTACACCTCATTGCCACCATCATCATTGTCTTCAATATCATCATCATTAATATTATCATTTGTGTGTGTGTGCGTGCGTGTGTGTGTGTGTGTGTGTGTGTGTGTGTAGCACTCCTGCACACATGTACTAGTGGAAAGGACTTTAAAGTCAGAGTTTGATGTCTCTCTAGATTCTTTTGAGAGTCTTTTGAGTTTTACATGTGTCCCACTCAGTATCCAAAAGTAAATTTAAGGGTTGAGGAGATGGCTCAGTTGGTAAAGTGTTTCCCACAGAAGGATGAGGAGCCAAGTTCAACTACCAGCTTCCATCATAAAAGCTGAATGCATGGCAGATCTCAGAGCTCACTTGCCAACTGGCTGAACCAAATTCAGGGGAGACCCTGTCCCCAAATATAAGGTGGAGAGGGGCTGAGAGTTATCTCACAGGGCAGGAGAACTTCTGTAGCATGAGGACCTGAGTTTGGATCCCAGCACCCATGTGACAAGAAAGCAAAGTCTCAATACACCTGTAACCCCAGCACTAGGCGGGATTTCTGGCACAGGCTAGCTGATGGCCTACTTGTCAAACAGAAGTTCCAGGTTCGGAGAGAGAGACACTGCCTCAAATGAATAAGGAGAAAGTGACAGATGTGAACACTAATGACCTCCTATGACCTCCAGGAGTGTTGTGTATGCATACACAGCATACCCACACACTTGCTCATATGACACTCATAGGCATTCACATACACATCACAATACATACAGAGAAGAAGACAAAATAGAGAGTAATTAAGGGAGCTATCTAACACTGATGTCTAGTCTCCACATGCATGTGCACACAGCCACATAAAGAGGGCATGCAGCACACACAGTAAATAAATAAACTTGAACAATAAAATACGTCATTCGATGTTGCAAAAGAGACCACCCAAATGACAAATCTCCTCTCCTAATAGAGCCCACTCTGCCTTCTAGATGCTTCTGCTCCCTTTTGGACTTCTGGTCTCCACAGTCACACCATTAACCTCTTGGAGCAAGTCGATCATTCACTTGACAAACTCTCCCTGAGTCTCAGCCACAAGCTGGACTGAGGCTTAGCAGTTGTCAGGACTACCTATGCTACAGCTGGTATGAGTGACTGTTAAGGGAATTCATTCAACCAATAGCTTTTAGGTACCAGCCCTTAGGGCGTGGTCTGAGGTGCTACGTGTAGACAGATAAATGCAGTTGTTCACATCTCCCCAGGGCAGAGCTTCTACCTTGTCCGGTATTCTGTGAGTCTGTGTTTTCCCTTTGAGTCCCATTTCCTTTGTATCAACACGATAAAGACAATCCATAACTCTCGCAATACCTCTCGCTTTAAGTGACTTTCACCCTCAGTGGCACTTCAGTATTTCAGGCACAACCATTCTGGTTGGTTCTTTCACAGTAGCCCCTTCTAAGTTCACCGTCCCTTAAAAAGCCAGCCATAGGTCTGAATTAAGAAAGTCTAAGGTCCTCACTTCTGATTTTCAAACTAAGTGGGATGAAACTTGATGACACATACATCCCATGTTTAGAAGGGATGTAAACTGTCACCCACACTGAACTGTAAAATACATCCGCGGACGGTGGCTGGCTGGAGTGCAGAGAGATAATAAATGTGTGAGCAGAAATGAGAGATGCCTAAGCTGCAGGACCTGGAGGTGGGTCAAGAGACAATGGTGACAGTGCTGGTGATGACGGTGGTGGTGAGGATGATGATGTGATATGGTGATGGTAATGGTGGCGGTGGTGATGATGATGGTGGTGACTATGGTGATGGTGAGGATGATGGTGGTGGTGATGATGGTGGTGAGGATGATGGTGGTAAGAATGATGGTGGTGGTGATGATGGTGGTGATGATGATGGTGGTGACTATGGTGATGGTGAGGATGATGGTGGTGGTGATGATGGTGGTGAGGATGATGGTGGTGGTGAGGATGGTGGTGATGATGATGGTGATGATGGTGGTGGTGGTGATGATGGTGGTGATGATGATGGTGGTGATGATGATGGTGGTGGTGATGATGATGGTGGTGATGATGATGGTGGTGGTGATGATGGTGGTAACTATGGTGATGGTGAGGATGATGGTGAGGATGATGGTGAGGATGATGGTGGTGGTGATGATGGTGGTGGTGATGATGATGGTGGTGATGATGGTGATGGTGATGATGATAGCAGTGGTGATGATGGTGATGATAGCAGTAGTGATGACAATGTTGGTGACAATGATGGCAGTGATGATAATGATGGGTGATGATAAGTGGTGTTGATGATGACGGTGTGACAGTGGTAGTGACAGAGATGGTATGATGGTGGTGACAAAGATGACGGTAGGCATGGTGGGGATAATAACAGTAGTTATGGGCTTAATGAAGAATTAAAAACTACATGATAAATTCCAAAAATAAGAGCCAGGCTAGTGGTGCACGCCTTTTATCCCAATGCTTGAGAGGCAGAGGCAGGAGGATTTCAGTGAATTCAAGGCCAGCCTCACATACACAGAGAGCTCCAAGTCAGCCAGGGTTACCTAGTGAGACCTTCTCTCAAAAAGAAAAAATTCAAAACTTAATAACATAATAACTTTAAGTCAAGGCCTGAAGAGATAGGCTTGACAGGGAATTAGATACAGCCGAAGAGAAGACGAGCAAACTGGAAACAGATGAGTGGGAAATAGCTAGGATGAAGCACAAACAGGAAAACACAGATGGATGTTGGTTCTCAAAAACAGCTTACGAGATACATGGGATGTGATAAGACCTAAGTCTCAAAGGAAGAAGAGAAGAAACCAGAAGGAAAAAATATGGAGGACACATTAGCTGACACTCTTCTGATACAGATCAAAGATATCAAGCTACAGGTGAAAGACACGCTGTGCACATAAAGCAAGGTAATCAAACTCCGATTGCTAAAAACAATGGCAAAAGAAAGGTTTTTTTAAAAAGGGGGACCAGTCAGAAAAATTCACATTAAATTCAAAGGTGCTAAAAAATTAAGAGATGACTTGTTTAAAACATATGGGAGCCAGAAAACACTGAATTGGAGATAATTTCACTGAAAATTCTATGAACGTAGTAAAGTGTCCCCTGAAAGTGAATGGGTAATGAATACACTGTGGTGTGAGCAACAGCAGATTGGCAGGGAAAAGGGAGGGCTTCTAAAAATAGAAAGAAAACATGAGGGGCTGGCAAAATGGCTCACAAAAGCCTGTAGCCCCAGTTCCCAAGGACCCAGCACTCACTTCTAGTGTCTGTGGGCACCTGCACACATACACACACGCATGTGCACACATGTACATGCACACACACACTAAATCTTTTAAATGTAGAACAAAGACAGAAACATGAAGGGTGAGGCTTCATCTCAAAAATTAAAAGAACAATGAAACAAGAAACAATATGAAGAATAAAGAACATCAGACTGAATAATAATAAAAGTATTTTCGTAATGTAAAATACATGCACAACTGAAGTCTGTGCCTGCTGGGTACACACCTGCTGCCACCCGATCCCCACCTCAGAGACACTTGTACAGCCATGTCTATCCACCATTCACAACAGTGAGAAAATGGAACCTGCCCAGCTGTCCATCAGCACCCAGAGGGGTAAGAAAAATATAATACATACACATGATATTTTATCAGTCACAAAGAAAACAAGATCCCAGCATTTCCAGGAAAATGGACTGGACTAGAAATTATCATATTAAGTGAAGTGTGACCCAGCCTCAGAAAGATAACAACTGTATGTTCTCCCTCTACATGTGTGGGAGGAGGTATAGGTCACCAGACTAGAAAGAGCCGGGAATGGGGCTTACGGGAGGGGAGAGTGGCATGAAAGCAGAAGAGGGGTGCGGTGCAGGGGAGGAGGAAGAAAGAGCAATAAAAAAACCAAGTCTGTATAAAAATGACTGATGAAACCTGAGACTTTGTATGCCAATTTTTTAAAAATAATAAAAATAAATTAATAAGAGTAATTAACAGCTGGGTGTGGTAGCCAGGCAGAGGTGGCACAGGCCTTGGGAAGTAGGGACAGGCGAAACTCTCAGTTTGAGGCCAACCTGGTCTAGAGAGAGAGAGTGACAGGACAGTCAAGGCTACTTAGAGAAATCCAAACAAAACAAAACAAACAAACAACAAAGAGCTGGGTGTGGTGACTTACACCTTTAATCCCAGCTCTTGGAAGGGAGAGGTGGGCAGATCTCTGTGAGTTCGAGGCTAGTCTGGTCTAGTACAGCAGAACTACATAGAGAGACCCTGTCTTGGGAAGAGAAAGAAGGAGGGAGGGAGAGAGGGAGGGAGGGAGGGAAAAAGAAAGAACCACCCCCCTCAAAAAAACAACCAAAAAAAAAAAAGAATTGTGTGATGAATAAACCAGTAGAGGGAAAACTGGAACTAAAAAATCACCAAAGAACGTTTAAAACCCAAAGGAAAATAACGATGTAATAAAAATGGGAAGATGGAGCCAGTGAGGTGGATCAGCAGGGAAAGGTGCTTGCCAACGAGCCTGAAAACCCTACTTTGATTTCTGGGACATACATAGTGGAAGGAAAGAACTGACTCTTGCAAGCTGTCCTCTGACCTCCACACTTGAGTCACAGCATTCGAGTGCCCACACATATAGACAAATAAATAAATAGATAGATAATAAATAAATAAATGCAAAGTGTGTATGTGCTCTGAGAATATCTTAAATGTAAATGGAACGAAAACTCAAAAGACAAAGACAGACCAGATTTCAAAGCAACTACATTCTATTTACAGAACATGCATTGGGCTGGAGAGATGGGATGTCTAAAGCAGTTAAGAGTCTTGCGTTCAATTCCCAGTACCAACATAGAGGCTCACAACCATCCATAACTACAGTTCCGGGAGATCCAACACCCTCTTCTGGCCTCTGCAGGCACCAGGCATGCATGCAGTGCACAGACATATTCACACAAAACACCCATACACATAAAATACATACAAACATACATAAAATGACACATGAACAAGGAATAAGAGTTGATTTCCCAGACCCACAGGGGGAAGGAAAGAAGCTGTCCTCTGACCTCCACAGCCACACAGCCACACACATACACACATGCACACACACACACACACACACACACACACACACACTGAATAAATAAAGTGAAATAGGAGGACCACGAGGTGTCTTTATTGTCAACTAACTTGAAAAGCAGTGAATGATAAAGTCCTCATAAGATACAAACAAAACTAAAACTGACACACAAAACAGTAAAATCCTAACGGTGCTGTGATGCTAAGAATTGGGAACTACCGTTTATAATCTTCCCGACAAGAAGGAAGCCTAAGTCCACACAGCTGCCCACCAAGCCACTCAACTGGTAAGGAGAACACAGCACACAAACCTTCCCAGAGTTCCCAGGAAAACAGGAAGAGGCCGGAACAGTTCCCGCCAGATCATAAACCAGGAATCTGATACTGCGACCTGATAGGGAAAGTCAGAACATGAGAAAGGGAAGTCCAAGGGCACATCTGGAAATAAAATCAAACCCAGCGTGGCAAACTGCAGAGTCATGCAGGACATGGTCAGCCAAAACTGTTGGAGCTAGTCAGTGGTAGAGAGAGACTGGGAAAAGTAAAGGGTGTGTGTTTGGTATATGTTTGTGTGTCTCTGTATGTGCCTATGTGTGCTTTCTGTCCAGTTTTGAATTATTTGTTGCTTTTGAGTTGTAGACTCTTTCTGTATTCTGGCTCTTCATTTGTTATCAGATAGATGAGCTATGAACATTTCCCCGTTTTGAGGGTTCTCTTTCCCTCTGTGGAGAATCTTCTTTGGTGCCCCGAGATTTTTATTCTAATGAAGCCTAATCTGGGCTTTGGTGTCATAGAAGTCACTGCTGTAGCCAATGTCACGAGGATTTTCCATATGTTCTTCTAGGAAATTTAATGATTTGGTTCTTGAATGGTTATTCTTGGCTGGCAACTCAACTACATCTGGAATTAGCTAAAACCTAACTAGCTGGGTACATCTGGGTGGGATTTTTTTCTTAATTAAATTATTTGAAGTGGGAATACCCACTTTTAATCCAGATCTTTTGAGGCGGGAAGACCCACCTTTAATGGGGACCATATCTTCTGGCGGCAGTCTAGGTAGAGGACACGGGAGAAGGAAGCTCCTGCTCTTTGCCTGTTTGCTCTCACTCTCACCGACAAGTCCACCCCTTCACTGGCATTAGAGCCTACTCCTTGGGATTCTGGTGTGTACTGAGGACCAACTGAGACATCTAGTCTTATGGACTGAACTACTGGATCCTTGGACTTTCCATTGGTAGACAGCCATTGTTGGACTAGTTGGACCATAGCCTGTAAGCCTATCTATCATCTGTCCATCTATCTGTCCGTCTATCTGCCTTTCCATCCATCCATCCATCCATCCATCCATCCATCCATCCATCTATCCATATCTATCTATCTATCTATCTATCTATCTATCTATCTATCTATCTTTCACTCTGTTCCTCTAGAGAACCCTGACTAACACAGTTCATAAGTTTGTTTCTCTTTTCATTGCATTTTGGCCAATCCCCATGAAGGGATGCACTACACGGCCTACACCTGGGGGAGGGGCAGGAGATGCCTATCAAAGCCACAGGGCTATAGCAGCAGGATGTGGTTATCAAAGAGCAAGTGTCAGTAAGGTCACTGAGGAGCATTGCTGGGGAGACACAGAAGGGTACAGCTGCTGTGGAGAAGGCATCGGGACCTCAGAAAGCTCAACAATGTTGCCATAGTATTAGTAATCCCACCCTTACGTGTATACTGAGAGCAGGGACCCAAATAATATGCACACACCAATGTTCACACCAGCATTTTCAGAGGTTGGAGACCTAACGTCCAGCCGCATATGAACCGTAAACAGAACGTGGCGTATACACACCAGACAGAGACTTGTTCAGCCATAAGAAGGAATTGGGTTCTGAACTTAGAATACGTGACGCCAAGTGAAGAAAACCAAATACATAAGATGCTTCCGAATAAGCCAACAAAAAATAAGGTAGACGTTGGCAGGAGTAGAAGAGAGGGAGCGGGGAGTTACTTTGTAATCGGCATGGAGTTTCTGTTTAGGAGGATGAGACAGGTTTGAAAACAGAGGACGGTGATGGCTGCACAAGCCTGCGAATGTACTCACCACTGAGCTGTAAGCTGAAACATGATTTAAGTGGCAGTGTTTTTAAGATTTTATGTTTAATTGAGTGTGTGTGAGTCTGTGTCTGCAGGAAGGTACGTGCACATAAGTACAGTGCCCAAGGAGGCCAGCAGAGGATGTCAGGTCCCCTGGAGCTGGAATTACAGGCAGGTGTGACCTCCTTACTGATGCTGGGAGCCAAACTTGGGTCCTCTACAAGAGTAGCAAGTGGAATCAAATCCCAGTGCTCTTAGCTAATGAGTCATCTCTCTGGAAGCTAAGAAGTGGATTTTATGTTATATGCATTTTACCGTAACTGGGGAGTGGGGATGAAGAGAAAATCGTCTTAATTTTATAAATGGTATCAACAAGAAAGCTACAGCAAACACCACAATAGCAGACAACAAAAGCTTTGTCCTTGGTGCTAGAAGTAAATTGAAACAAGACAGTCTCATTACCACTGCCATTCAGTCTAATGCTGAAAGCCTCTGCCATCGCAATAAGATAAGAAAAAAGTCTCCAACAGCATGATATAAAAATTTTATTTCTTCAAAAAACATGGTCATGTACCCTAAATTATTTTAAAATTCTGTAGATAAACTGTCAGAACTAATAAAGAAATTTAACAATGTTTGTAAGATATGGGCCAATATTTTTTTAATCAATCATACTTCTATGGCAAATAGGTGATTGGATATGAGAAAATATCACTTACAACAGTACTTAAAATCATAAAATACATGGAAATAAATCTCATAACAGTAAGAGATGCTACAGACTCCAAAATGCATTCCTGAAAGAAATGTATTAAGACATGGATAAATGGTGAGGTACATCTTGTTAATGGATTGGAAAACTCAATATTGCAAAGATGTCGATTTTCCTCGATGCAGTTGCAATCAAAATCTCAGCAGGGTTTTTGTGGAATGTTCAAAAGCTGATTCTAATAGTTATATGGAAATGCACAGAGTCAAAAATAAACAATAGTCTTAAAGAGAAATAAAACTGAAGGATTCACACTATCAGGCACCAAGCCAGCGTTAGAGAGCTGTCAGAACCACGCCATGGATTTGTACTGGCAATCTAAGAGAACTGCACATGCATTATTACCTGCGCCAAAAGACACACATGTGCACACACACACATGCACACACCTTCACAACAATCCTTTTTTGTGATAGCTCAGTTTCAAATCATTGGCCATCCACTAGCATGTTAAATTATGTCGCCATCATACTGCAGAGAAACAGAAGCGAGCCAGCACATACAAGAGGAATCTCACCAACAAGTGCAGTGCGTTAGAACATCGAAGCCAGGACAGGGTGTGATCCCATTTATCTTAGCTGAAATGAATGTGGCTTGAGAAGTCAGAATAGGTGTGGCTAGGAGGAATGGTGGGGGACATACCCTCTAGTGATCAGGTTCTGGGTGGTGCTGATGAGAAAGTGGCTGCTTTGTGGAGCTCGGGCTGCACATGTGTGATCCTCACACATCATTTAAAAAATGGAAAAGGTCCTGGCTCACTTAGCACCGACATCAACACTCTAATCACAGACATGGCCTCACTTCTGTCCCTTCACCAAGGGGCTTATCTCAGCTTGAGCAAAGGAAGTGGCCTCCCCCTCCAGGACAAGTCTCTCCATCCTAAGACTCTTTCTTTCATTTTTGTTTATTTGGAGACAGGGTTTCTCTGTGTAAAACCCCTGGCTATCCTAGAATTTGCTCTGTGACCATGCTGGCCTCAAACTCACAGAGATTTGTCTGCTTTTGCCTCCTGAATGCTGGAATTAAAGTCATGTGACACCACCTCCTGGTTTAGAGGTACTTTTTTTTAAATGAGTACCTATTCTGTGTGTGTGTGTGTGTGTGTGTGTGTGTGTGTGTGTGTGTGTGTGTGCATGCGACACTGGTGTTTTGCCATTGGTGTCAGGTCCCTGGAACTGAAGTTACAGTTGTGAGCTGCCATGTGGGTGCTGGGAATTGAACCCGAGTCCTCTGGAAGAATAGTCAGTGCTCTTAACCACTGAGCCATCTCTCCAGCCCAATTTAGAGCCTTTCTTAAGGGTAAAGGTAACTCAGCAGCCCCAGGTAGCATGCTTGTGTTGGCTCAGAACCCAGGATCACCATAATAAAAATAGCATATGTTCAATGCTGTCTGTGTGGCAGGCACTCTTTCTAAGCATTTTATACAATGTACATAATTTTATCCTCCCAAGAATTCCCTGAATTGGGCCACTAGCATTTCCATTTATCTGACCAGAAAACAGAAGGACAAAGTGATTAGTGAACTTAGTGAACCCAGTCTTTCACAGTGGGTGAGCAAGGATTGCACTTGGGTGTCTGACTTCCAGACTGACACAATCCCTTTGTAATGAGCACACAGATAAAGCTGGGTATATGGCGCTTGCTCACATTCACTCAGGCCAAACAGCAAGCTGTCTTTCCCAAGCAGGTCAATGGAGCTGTACTGCCCATTAAAGGCCTAGTTCCAAGATGAGAAGCCATAAGGTAGGCCCCAGTCAGTGGGGCTAGGTCCTAAGCCTAGTGATGCAGGCTGAGAGACTATGGAGCTGTGGGGAGATGTCCTTGCCAAACCTGGGGGTGAGGGTGTCAGAGCTTCCCCAGGTTCAGGCCCCTGCTACTGAAGGGACTGAGAACAGAGGCAAAAGTGGGTTCCAGAGAACCCGATCTCACCCCCCTCCCCGGGCACTTTCTGGGAGCCCTGTGCTCTCTACCCAGGCCATTTCAGCAAGAGAAACCCCGGGCCAAAGCATACAGGAAGGCAGACACATGTGCACAGACAAGCACAGATGATGAGGGCTCCAGAGCCAATGCCAGAGAAGAGGGCTCCTGCGTGGTTAACACACTTGGAATGGGGGTGTTCGCCTTGCCTTCTCCCATATCCCAGCGTCACCTGCGACACCCTGGCCCTGCATGGTGGCTCCCAGAGAAGCTGTGAAACGCGCAGGTGCAACCAGGTCACCTAGTTAACAGCCTCCCTCCCCGCTGTATTATTCATGGGCTCCCTTCTTCCGGCCAAGCTCCAGTTTCCAATAGCCCTCAGGCAATGTGGACCTGGCTTGGCGGGGGTCAACCATGTGCTCTGGCTTATAGCACCCCACCTTCACACCTCACACCCTGCCCTTCCTTTCCTGTAATAGCTTCCAGGACACTTCAGGTGAGGTGGGAGCTCTGGGGTCAGAGAAGAAGGGCAAAAGAGGGGACTTTTAGCTGAGTGAGCTACAGGATGCTAAAGCCTCCAAAAAGAGATATGTCATACATACACACAGAGAGAGGGAGGAAGGAACAACTGTCCCAAATACAGGATTCCAAATAAGCGCCAAGGTCAGGACCACAGTGTGTCTATTTCTGTAATTTTTGTTGATTTTTGTTTGTTTGTTTGTTTTTGGAACAGGGCCTTTTGTGTAACCCTTGGCTGGCCCTAAATTTGCAATTCTATGCTGGAATTACGGGTGCAGACCAGAATGTCTGGCCCATTCTTAGTTTGAGTAAGCATATAGTTCCCTGCAAACTAGTGGTGCTTAATAAATATTTGCTGATGCCAAATGCCTTATGAAATGGTGGATGTCAAAAAAGAGGTGCGGAACCATCGGGAAGACACTGTTCTTTGGGTGGGGAGGTGGTCGTGCTGCGACACACGGTGGCATATTGTTCACATCACCAAATCAGTGGTAATCAATAAAAATGACAGACAGATGGACCTCACGGGGATTACACAGGTCACCATTGGTTCTGCCAAGCACTTTTGCGTATCTTGTGGGGATCTTGGTCCCCAGATCAGGAAGGTTTGCCACTTGTGGGTCTTAGGGTTTATTTTTTTTTTTGTTGTTGTTGTTGTTGTTTGTTTTGTTTTTGTTTTTTACAGTTTAACAGGTGAGAAATGAGGGTCCTAAGAATTAAGTTTTGGGTCAGCAGCAGACCTGTCACGGATATCTCTGCGTATCTGCTAGGGGGCTGCCGTGGGAGGGGGGTTTTCCCCGACACCCTGTGTACTTCAGTGGCTCACAGTCACTGTGCACCTGCCCACGCCATCAAGCCACCGCCCGGCTTCTACAGTACACTTACTTGAGTCGAGAGCCAAAAGCTCAGCCTGAGGACAAACCAGCGTAGCCATGAGTTTTGAGGGAGCCATGAGCCAGTCTGCTCCACAGCAGGGGCCAGGGTGGAGCGAGGGACAACAGCAGCAACAGCCCCTGCTCAAACCTTCAACTTATGGACAGCTGAGGTGCCATCAGGAGGTAACCCTGCCTGTTGCTTCTTAGATGCTGAGATGGCCACCTAGCTCACCCCTAGGACTGTCTGAGCCACTCTCTCTCTTGGCTCTCGTAAATTCCTTACAGATACTGAAGACATTTATATATCCCATCTCATCTTGATGGCAGGAAAGGGGGTGATCCAGACACCTGCCCCAGCTCTGTCCCTGCTTCTCTGTGGCTCTAGGATGTATCTTTTGTCCATTTTGATCTCATTCCATCTACTTGGCCTTGGACTTTGGGCTCTGCCCTCAATAATGGGAATGACTAAGGAGTTCCAGAGCCTTGGCAGAATTCTGCCTCAGTACCTGCTAGCTATGTGACTTTGGACAAAGTACACAACCTCTCTGTGCAACCAATCTCTCGTCTGGTGGAAAATAGATAACGCTGTAGGTCTTATGCTTTAGGGTTGTTATAAAGTTTCAGCGAGGCTAAGTATTGGACCTGGTACACAGTATGTGCCTAATAAATGTGCCTTCTCATTACCACGAGCTCTGACACCCTCTAAGTCCATGTCACAGGTCACAAACTGGCCATTCATAGGCCTATGATATATGTTCCCCTAGGATGGGACCACTGAAGCACCAGGGTCTGAAACTGCACATGGCATCGAGCCTGGACTATTAAATATCTGCCAAATAAATAAATGGCCTCTTAGTGTTTTAAAAGACTTTAACTATTTGGTAACACTTGCAACTGGGTGAGGTTTTTATCATTTTTTTAAGCTTGGTGTTTTGTATTCTTTGGAAGAATGTGGGGGGTCCCAGCAGCCTAAGAGATGCTCTGCCAGCTGCTTAGCAACCAAGGCAGATGGCAACGTCAGTGTCCCCCCTTTTGGCATGGTGAGCTCACAGAGTACACCCCACACCTGCCCAGCATCCCGAATCCCGTATGCACCTGAAGGTTACCCCCTTAGCCCAGCGCTGAACACAAGAAAAACCACACACAGGGAGAGTTGCCCCATGCATCTGCCTACAAGGACTTCTAGAACCCCAAGACCTACTCCAGTCCCAAGTCCAGCAGAGAGGAATTTGCTCAGTGCCCCCAAGACACCTCAGCACTCAAGCCATGACATACTAGACCTCTGCCCAACAGGACCAACAACACCCCCCCACCCCCATCAATGCTCCATGGTGCCTCTCAGGCTTGGAAACGCCTGTCTTAGTTTGCTTTCTACTGCTGCGATGAATACCATGACCAGAAGCAACCTGGGGAGGAAAGGGTGGGAAGTCAGGGCAGGAACTAAAGCAGAGGCCATGGAGGAGTGCTTCCTTCTGGTTTGCTTACGAGCTACAGGGACAGGATGCCACCAGGAAGTCAGCACTCAGGTTCCACACGGAGATGTGCTATCAATGCCATTCACAAACTTCCCATGAAAAGAGATTATCACAAATTTGACATGGTGATTATTTGTGGAAACGGTAACATCTGGGGATCATGTAGACATAAAATTCACTATCTTTGTTTCTTTGTTTCTTTGTTTCTTTCTTTCTTTCTTTCTTTCTTTCTTTCTTTCTTTCTTTCTTTCTTTCTTTCTTTCTTTTGAGACAGGATGGTAAGTATCTCAGGCTAGCCTTGAGTGCACTGTGTAGCAAAGGATGCTCTTAAACTTCAGATCTTCCTGCCTTTACCTCCTAAATGCTGAGATTACATGTGTGAGTCACCATGCCTATCTTATGTGGTGCTGAGGATAAAACTGCACGCCTTTAATCCCAGCACACTGGAGGCAAAGGCAGGCAGATCTCTGTGAGTTCGAGGCCTGCCTGGTCTACAAAGCTAGTTCCAAAACAGCCAGAGCTGTTTCACAGAGAAACCCTGTCTCGAGAAGCAAAACAAAACAAAACAAAACAAAAAACCCTGCACTCTACCCACCGAGGCATATCCTTCACCCTCTTTTAAACTTTGTCAAAGTGGTTAGTAGACGGTGGCGCTGATGGCCTGTGCTATTTTTCTGTCAGGCAAGGGTGCTGTAGGTATTCAGTTAGAGGCCCCAGAAATTAGACAGAGCGCATATGTGTTCAGAACCAGCTGGTGAGCTGAATGGATGCCTCCCAACTATGAGGGTGGGGGCATACAGAGCCCTAGAAGGTCCCACTGGCTTTCTAGACAAAGCCCACCATTGCATCTGTCACTAAGACACAGCCCAGATCCCGTAGTAGGGCAAAGGGGTCTCAGAGTCTTGCACTACTGATTCTCTAGACATGACCTCGGAACTCTCCTGACCACAGTAAAGAGGGGAGGCACCAGCTTCCCAGAGTCAGGGCATCCTGGGGACTCAAGATGAAGATCTAGGCTAGCCTGGGGCAGGATGATTACCACTCTCTCTCTCTCTGAGGGCAAAGGACAGAAAAAAGTATAAACCAAAAGACTCCCTTGGACTTGGACTGTCCCCAGGAAGGGGCAGGGCCCCCATACTGAGAGGCAAGACAAAGCCCACGTCCCTGAGGATGTGACACAGGTGGACCCAGACAGTATCCCTGCTGTCCCCTTTGTTTTCTCTCTTCCCTCCCCTGCCTGTGTGCCTTCCTCTACGTCACTCTGTCTCTCTAGTTTTCACCAGCTCCCAAATTACAGCATTCCTTCAGAAACAGACAATCAAGGTGGCATGCAGGCCCTTGTCACAAATGGCATCTCAGGTCCTCTCCAAATGGAAGATGGCCTTTAAGGAGGAAGGCAACATAGCTAACAGCATGTCCAAGGAGCTGGGAGGGAGAGGGCAGGGGAAGAACCAGCAGAGGTGAGTACAAGGTTGACACTCCCAGTCTCTCAAAGTGATAAGAAGCTGGCAGGGGCGGGCTGTGATACAGGGCCCAGGCCTCCTAGGGCCCACTAGGATAAAGAGAAACAGGACTCCACCCTCAGCCACTGGCCAAGCTCCGTTTCATATAAAGGCTATTGCTTGACCTCAGGCCTCAGTCTGCCCATCTATAAAATGGGAGGACGAGCTGGTGCCCAGAATGCTTCAGCTCTTCACTCCAGGTCACAAACGCATGTGGCAAAAGTGGCCAGGGGGTAGTAGGCATGGTGGGGAGCTGAGAGCTGCCGGCTTACTCCCATCAAATAGGGGACTACAGACCCAGTGTGAAGTTACAGGATTGGAACTTCCAAAAGGGTACAGAATAGGCTAGGAGGGGCAGGAGGAAGGGTACAGGATCGGTTAGGAGGGGCAGGAGGAAGCCCGAAGCCTGAAGGCATTGGGCCTCTATCTGGGTTTGCAAAGGTGCACAGACCCACCTGTGAAACCCACTATTGCTATTGTGGATAGGCTGGCCTCCAAGCAGAGATTCTGCCCTGAAAGAACAGTTCAAGGATGCAAGGCACGGTGGCATACCCTTATAATTCCAGCAGAAAAATGGTGGAGGCAGAAGGATTAGATGCTGAAGGCCAGCCTGGGCTGCATAGTTTCAGAGTAGCCTGTCAAGGGGCTGGGGTCTATGGCAACTCTCAGCTCCTACCCATTGCCCTCAGCTACACACAGAGATACAACTGTGACTTGCAACTCTCAGCTTCTACCCATCGTCCTCAGCTACACACAGAGATACAACTGTAACTTGCAACTCTCAGCTCCTGCCCATCGTCCTCAGCTACACACACAGATACAATTGTGACTTGCAACTCTCGGCTCCTACCCATTGTCCTCAGCTACACACACACACACAGATACAATGTTACTAGTTCTAATCAGAGCATTGAAGGTCTAGACTTTAATGTGAAACTACAGACTCTAACTTTCCAAGCGTAAGTCCAAGTGAAAAACTATAACACCACACACACAGTATGCATGTACACACATACACACACACACACACACACACACACACACACACACAAATGCATCTTCAAGCACAACTCAATTCATGAGCTTATCAGGTCACCAAGCTCTGAAAGTCAAGAGCCATCTCACCTCTATGACAGTGTGTCTCACCCACAATCAAGTCACATCAATGGGGCTAAAAAGAAACTGCTCTTTCCATGTACATCAAAGGCCAGACTTCTACTTTGCACCTTACTGATGCTCACAGGAAGTCTACGGGCAGATGGAAATTATCCCCACTGTGCAGATGAGAAAGCCTGAACAATGTTAGGTGCCATACCAGGCCCTTCAGAACTAAGGGCTACAGCACTGTTTCAGCTTAGTCCCTAAAGCTCATGCAGGCTGTGCATTAGCATCCTGGTCCCAACCCACACTCGAGTGGGGTTCAGAATGCGTACAAAAATGAATGCCAGGCTTGAGCTGCCCAACACAGCCAAAGGCCACATGCCTTGTGCTGAGCAAGACAGAACCCAGGCACAAAGAGCTAAGCCCATCTCTAGTGACCACAGGAGGAGCAGCAGTGCCCGCCCCACCCCACAGGGCTGAGTCAGATCAGATTCCATAGTGAAAACCTAGAAGCCAGCTCCTTGTGGCTACTTCTTAAATATGCCAGCCTCTTGCTGACACTCAGAGCAGGGGGGGAGGGGGATGGGGGCTGTGGGTAGGGGAGTGGATGGTAGGGGTAGAAGGGTTCTGCTCTATGAGACTCCACAAGGCTACTTCCAGAGCAAATCCAAATGAAGATGGTCCATAAATATTCTCATGTTTTCTACCCATTTGTAGCATATATATGTATAAATATATATTGTATGTGTATATTTATACATATATATTGTAGTATATATATATATCACTGTGGCTGCAGACTTTCAGATCAAGTTCTAGAAATTTCCAGTTCCTTAGGTGCACCTTTTGTGTCCCAGTCATGATGTTCCCAGGGGAACTGTTATACAGCTGCCTCTTAACTGGTGATTCTTCTCTCTTTTTCTTTTGAGACAGAGTATCCTGTAGCCCAGCTGACCTCAAACCCCTATGTGCTTGAGGATGACCTTGAACTCCCGATCCTCCTGCCTTCACCTCCTGAGCGCTGGGATTACAGGTGTGCACCACCACGTCTTATGCAGTGCTGAGGATCAAACCCCAGGTCTTATGCATGCTAGGCAAGTGCTCTACCAACTGGGCTCTATCTTCAGCAATGGGCCTTTTGCAATGGGCCCTGTGCTCTTCAGTCGCCACTACTTCCTATTGTCTCATAGTTGTCTTTGCTCTACTCATTTTCTAAAAGTATTTTTTAATGTTTTCATATTTATTTATTTAGTGTGAGAGCTCGTGTGTGTGTGTGTGTGTGTGTGTGTGTGTGTGTGTGTGTGTGTAGTATAGTGTAGTCACACTTGTGCATGTATGCAACAACTTTCATGTTGGGTCTCTCCTTCCACCTCATGGGTTCTGACAGGCTTGTCAGCAAGCACCTTTATCCCCAGAGCCGTCCCACCAGCCTCTTTGTTTTGTATGTTTGAAAGAGGAACTTTCTATGCATGCAGCCCACTCTGGCCTTGTACTTAGCAATCTCCCTGCCTTGGCCCCACAAGAACTGGGATTACAGGCACTTGTAACACCATGATGTTCCCCACACTACTTGTATCTGCATCCCAGACCCTTGGAGTGTGAGCTGGAGATCTCAGCTAGAAGAGTACACACTCACATCCAGCAGATGGGCAGGCACCATTAGCCACCTATCCCAAAAGGAGTTAACACAAACCATCCAGACCAGTTACAGGCCCAGCAAACATGAAGGCGAGAGAAGGCTGAAGGACAATCAGGTCAGCCAGTGCCCACCGGAATCACACTACACCACTGGCCACTCACCACCTGAGCAGCAGCCCTGAGGAGGGGGGTGGGACACAGAGGGAAGATGGGGCCTGGGCCCTCCATGAGGAAATCACAGAGCCAGGAGCCAGAGAGCTGCAGACTAGAGGGGAACTCCAAGGAAAGGCAGCATGAGAGGAGGGATGGAAGAAGAGAAGGGGAGAGGGAGAAAGGGGTGGCCTGGAGAGGCAGCCGGCCTCCCACTCACAGCTCCACCCCAGTCAGGAAGGCTTCTAGAGAAGGAGACACTGCAGCCAGAATCACCCATGAGACCTTCAGAAGTGTGGCCTTTCCCACTGGAAGCAAGACGCTCCCAGCCCGTGGAGTCCACCTTGACCATGTTCACCCACTAATGACAAACAGGGTTGACCCAGTGCCAAGAGGAGCCAGATTCCAGATTCAAAAAAAAATCTATAATTGAATAAGAAACAAGTTCCAGAGCAACTGAGTTCATTTTTAAAACAACCTCTACACACAAGAGCGTTGAATTTCTTCAACATGAGAGCCCAAGAATATTAGGCTAAACACTCAAAAAAAACCCACTTTTTTGAGATGGACGAGGAGTTGCCCTGCTCTATAAGGCCTCTGACTGTGCCGGTTGGTGACCTCCAAGCCAACCTACGCAATGACAGAGCTGCACTGCTGCAGGCATAGCAAAGACAGGGCTGAGGTGCATGTGGCGTCCTCTCACATGTGACACCATTAGCCCTTCCAGGCCTTTGACCTCAGCTTCAGCCAGCTTTGAGGACAGGGGCTGGGAAACACATGCCATCATGCCCACCATGAGCCTTGCTCTGTGCTAGGGACCTACCCTGGGGCGGTAGAAGGTTCGTCTACACCCTTCCCTCTGCTCCCTTCCCACGATGGGCTAAAGAAGCAGCCACTCACTGAGAACCATTAGTGGGACAGTTGAGATTGGAGACAGTTGCTCAGTTCCTTCTGCCTAAGGACAGCATCCACCCACCCTAGATATCTTGGAGGTGGATACTATGCATCCGGTTTCCGGAAATCTGCCCGCCTCCTCCTGGCCACAGCAAACATATAGCAATGCATTGTGCTGCGTAGAAAGCCAGACTGCCCTCTACACCTGTTCAAAGCCCTCCAAACACAGACGCTCTTGTGGCATCCGCAGGTATGGCCCCAGGGGCTGCCCAACCCTAACACAGGTATCCACGGCAGGGCTCCCTCCACATTTCAGTCCTATGGCCTGGAAGGTTCCGAGCACCACCGCCGCACAAACTTAACAGCGTGCCAACTACTCATGGACCTTAGAGAATCCAAGGCCCGATCTGGGGAGGGTGGGATAGGTTCTAGAGAAGCTGCAGTTCTCACAGGCTCTCCTGATGCAGGTGCTAGCCCACAGGCCACACTTGGGCAGCAAGGTTCTCCTAGGCCTTCACCTCCTGGGTGAACCATTTGAAATCTACACTTGAGCAAAGTGGCCTTTATAGTGCTGAATCGGAAAGAATGAAGCAGACATGGTGGGGTGACAGGTATGGTGGCTTGTGGGGAAAGGGGGCCAACTGAGAGATTAACCCCAACTGTCTGTGGCCATAACCTCCATGCAGCCATTTATTGAACAGCTGTGAGGGGCCCAGCGAGGGAAAGCAGAGACAGACGTGACTATGGGGGCCCAACCAAAGCCAAAATGCCAGCACCAGGCCACCACCCTTAATGCTTGCCTCCAGCACCTGGGTAATAGTTTTGTTCACACCAGTGACTTGGTAATGCCTTTGCAGATCACCAGGTGCTCTCTCTGCCAGGTGGGCCTCTGCAATTCCTACAGTCAAGGTGCCCCTGGCCCACCCCTCCTTGGTAGAGTGACATCTGGTCCTAACACCCCCATAGGTGCTGGCCGCATTGCGCCTACCCCTGCACCAGGAGCCAAGCGTTCCTTCCAGCAGCTCCTGCCACCGTGGGCTGACTCATCACCACCTCGCACCTGGCCCCAACCGTGCTCCGCAAGCCCACCCCCGCTCACAGCATGATTCTTCTCAGGGCAAGGATCTGGCTCCTGGAGGTCCGCAAATAATCCTCATTCCCCCTCTGGGTTATTTCAAAATCCAGATTGGGGTGGCAGGCACTGACTAAGGGGCTGGATGAGGGGATAGTGTCAAAGTCTGCTTTGGATAAGACTGCCAAGTGTGCAGAATGGGCGTGTCCGCTTTCCGGAGTGTGTGGACGTGTTACTACTCCTGCAAGGCTAATTTCTACCAAGGTGTGATCACACGGGCTGGGGCCGGGGTCGCAGTGGCCAAGGGCACCAGATCTCCGCCTTGCCTCTCGGAGGCAGTGGCTCTCCCTGCTAGCTCTGGACAAGAAGGAATGAGTGCCTGTCGGGCGGCCAGCAGCCACCACCCTAGAATGTGCGGGATCTGTACGATATCCGGTCTGACCTGCGGGGGACAACAGGGGCAGTGCTCCCGGGGCCAGCTCTGGGGACAAATAGTACATTGTCCAAAGTCGACCAACCCCCGGGCCAGGGAAGCGAAGTGCGAGCAGCACGCGGCTCCCAGCGCTGCTACGGACGCTTCTGCCTAGAGCCACCTATACTGGGAAGGTGGCAGGAGTCCCCTGGGGTCTCCTGTGGGCCTGGGAAGGTGAGCGAAGAGGAGGTCTACGTGACTTCAGATTCCTCCAGTGCCCTTGCTCACCTTGAGGTGGAGGTGCCACACCCCACCTCCCCGGGGACTCCAAATAGGGACCCTGAGTTCAGAGGGGACAGGATGGTTCCCAACACCTTCTTTCACCCTATCTAGACCCAGACTCTCTCGAATGCGTGAAGAGCGAAGCCCGCGAATGTCGCGGTCCCAGGAACAGGGCTTCGGGTGGCGCGCGTCTTGCAAGGCCAACAAGCTGGAAATTGGAGTTCCCGGGAATCAAAGTTACCGCGCGTCCGGCCGCGGGCTGGAACCGGGCGCAGGACAGAGGGAAGACCCAAGCGACAGCCGCGCGACGGCTGTCCCGGGAACAAGTGGCTTTGCCTGCTGCGGGAAGGGCCCGCAGCACTAACTTTGGTGGCACGCAGCAAGCTATCAGCTTAGGGGAAGGCGAGGGGATAGGGGAAGGAAGGGCGGCGCGAGGCTCCCGGTACCGTGTGCGCAGGTGGAGCGGCGTTGCTCCGCGCCTCGAATCTGCTCGCCACCGGCTCGGACCCCAAGGGCCACCTGCTCCAGTCCTCGCCACCGCCGCGTCTCGCTGCCGGCGCGAAGGCAGCTCCGGGATCCACTCGGGCCACCCGATCCCCGCTAGCTGTTCGCTGGCTGCAACTTCAGACGCGCAGCGAGCTCGGAAAAGGCTCGCCCCACACAGCCAGAGACACGGTGCCAGCGTACTCCATACCCCGGGCCCGCTCCTTCTTACGCAGCTCAGCGCCCGGCAGCCGTGGGACGCGTTCCCGGATCATGCATCGTGTCTTGCTTGGAGCCGCAGCCGCTGCTCAAGTCCGCGATCAACTTTCCCTCGCTCCTCCGCCCCGCGCGGCCCCGCGCCAGTCCCCGCCTCCTGACGCGCCGCGCTCCCCTAGCCGCGCCCGAGCTCCGCCCGCCCGCGTCCGCGCGCCGCACCTCGCTCCCTGAACCCCTATGTCTGCTTCTCGCCCGGCGGCTGTCCCGACCCCAGCAGGGCACCCAGATGGAAAAGTGCCTGCTCCAACCGAGCTGTCCTCTACGGATGCCATGGCAGCCCGTGGAATTCCCCCCAAGGGACTGGAGGGAGCCCACAGACGCGGGCCTTGGGTGCGTGCCCGAGCCGGACCTTGGGGTCTTCAGTCTTCCAAAGGGCTGGGGCACAACCACAGCCCCCCGCCCCCCCCCCAGCTGCTCCCAGCAAAGGCCTGGGGCTGCCACGCTCGCTGAAAGCAGAAAAGCGCACCGCCTATGTGAGCCCGCGCCATCTGTTGGCTTTAAGCGCCCCCTTTCTGCTCCAGGAGTCGTTGAAAGGTTCCTCTGGTTCTTGGTGCTGCTGGCCACATCTGGGCTTCCATCACAAGCCCCTCTGATATTAGAAACTAGGGGCCCTGGGTCGGAGACACCCTAGAGGTTCCCAGGAACCCACACCCAAGAGATACCCCTCTGTAGCAACCCTGATTGAAGGACGGTTCCCCAACCTTCTTGCAAGCCTAGAAGCCTTGGACAGCAGGATTGACTGGAGGTATTTATTCCCCGAGCTAAATGAACCCGTCCCTGGAGCCAGGGTCTAGGCCCGGACTTTCTGGGCCTCAGCTCATTTCGCCTTCAACACAGCTTTCGACTGGATCCTGAGGTTAGCCCAGGTTTCTTGGCAGAAAGGCTGCTTCGGGAAGGCCAGGGATTTGCCAGGGGATGGAGACAGGAATTGCACCAGAGCAACTCTGAATCTAGAGTGCCAGTCCTTTAGCATTCATTCACTCCATTCATTCATTCATTCATTCATATTGACTACTGTATGCTGGCTCCTGAAAAAGGCTGAGTATGGCCGCATGCCTCAGGGAAACCCTCTAAAGAGGAACCAGTTCAGGGAAGCACATAAAGAAATAGCGTTACAGCCAGAATCCCAACACCTCCATGATTCTCCCAAAGAGTCAAGGAGAAAGCCCCAGGAAGCAGCCCCAGGTGCTCGCTGGATAAGGCTGTGCAGAAGAGCCAGTCAATGGCACCTGGGAAGGAGAGGCGGGCCAGTCAACATGGGCAAGGTAGAAAGCAGAGTGCTAGGCAGGAGAAACAGCATGTGCAAATGCCCTGTGGTGGGAAAGAGCTGCTGTACAGAGGAAGGCTAGAGATACAGGTACACAGAGCAGGGAAGGTTTGCACATGGTGAAGGCAAAGGATATACGGTGGGCGTGCGGGCCTTCATCTCTAGTGTTGTTGTTCTGCGCTGATGTGGGTTAAACCTTTGCACATGCTGGACAAATGATCTGCCAGCCAGGGGTTAGTCATTATCCTAAGAGTAATACTTCAAAGCAGATCCCTTGTGGGGAAGGGAGTACCAAGTTCTGAGCCACCTTGTTGCTGGGAAAAGGGAGCAACTGACAGCTTCACTAATAGCATTCACGAGGGCTGAACAGTGGCTGAGTGGTGAAGAGCGCTTGCTACTCTTTCAGATGGCCAGCGTTTGGCTCCCACCACCCACATCAGACACTGAGAGACTCATCCTGTGACTCCAGCTCCAGGAGTTCCAGTGCCCTCTTTTGACGTGCCCAAACCCCCACACAGATGCATACACATAAATAACAATAGCTGTCAAATGCTGAAACTCCACATGTTCTAGCACAAAGATCACATGGCTGTCCACTGGCCCAATCTATTCCACCACCTTAGTTTGTAAATAAAGTTTTATTAACACTAACATCCAAGGAATATGCAGACAAGTCTCTTTGTTCGGGACTCCCTTCGTGCCACATGCTGTGTGGGTGGGAAATCCAAATCCCTGACTCTCCAGATCCTCCAAAAGAAAAAGAAAAAACAAAACAAAACAGGTGCACCTCTGTGGCTCTAGATGCTCAGGTGTCTGAGAACACATGTATACGCACATGAATGCATACACACACAACTCAAGACTGACAGAGCCCATGACAGGGGTGAGTGTCTAGGAGAATCCATGTCCCCAGCTCAAGTGGGGGACAGTGAATGATGGCAAGGACCGGTGCTGGCTCCTGAGGGGACTTTCAGGAGACTGCCTCTCTGGGAAGGAGAGCAGGAGCCCCCTCCCCATGAGTGGCAGTGGTCGTAGTTCTACTGACAGAGTAGAGCCAGGCAAGCCACTGAGCAGCTAAGCTGGGGCCATGTTCTTGGGCGTCCTGGCTCAGCTTTAGATAAATGAGGAGTCAGGGGACCTGAACTCCAATGTCTGATCAGTGGGATGCTGTGAGGTGGGACAATGGACCTCGGTGGCCTCATGCTTTCATTCAAGAAATTGAACTCACTCTCCTGTCTCCACGCCTAAACCTTTCTGGTTGGTTGCCATCTTATTTGTGGTACTGATGATTAAACCCAGGGCCTTGCACGTGCTAGGTGGGTACCCTGCCACGGAGATATTTCCCGAGCCCCTTCAGAATCTTTTTCAGCTATGACTTCCCAAACTGTCTGTGGCCAATTTACATGCAAATAAAACATGATCAAACTCCAGGAAATCATCACCTTTTCAAAAGTGGGACGTCATGTTTCTTCTCATAAGGCCTCTTTGGCACCTGCTTTTATTCCCCAAGTGGCTGTCATGTGCTCACCCTATGCCGAAAGCAAGGCTGTGAGTCAGGGTGCGCTCAGTCTACAGTCTAGTCTGAAGCACATAACAGACTAAGAGAAAATGCTTGTTCCGCAGTGGGAGACCTGGGAATTCAAAGGGCCAAGGAGGTACCATAGAGATCAATGGTAGTGAGAAGTGCTTCAAACCCTGGGCGAGAGGAAGGGAAGTGGGGAAGTGGGGAAGGGGGAAAGCCGAGTCCGGCTGAATGTGGTGGCACCTACACTCAGGATGCTGAAGCAGGAGGATTATAAGTTGAGCACAGCCTGGAAAAGTGTTCTGGTGGCAGGAACATCGTGTGCAAAGGCCTGGAGGTGAGCATGTGGACTCTCCTGGGGGGGGGGGGTGATAACAGCTGTTCACTCTGGGGTAGGGTAGTGCCTTGGAGTTCTGAGGATGATGCAGCCAAAGGTAGGACAAGGTGTTTGTGGGAGACTCAGAGCCAGGGAGGAGCACTCAGTGCAAACACCCTGGCCAGTGTGGCCCAGTGTCCTTAGTGATCATGCAGAATGTGGCCCCAGGGACCCGGCTGCTGTCTTTAAAATTCAAGAGGAGAAAAACAAAGGCAGAGGGGCCCTGCCGGTTGCCTCACACCTGGACATCTTGCCCAGGCTTCTCCCGTAGCCATCTCTCTCATCTGCATCAGCTTCCAGCCTCCGAGCCAAAGAGGGGAGGACAGAATGTCCACTGCTCCAGGTGGCCCGGGCTGGCTTCCTGGAGAGCGTGACATATCCCATCCAGGCATGTGTTCTTTTATCGGGAAATCAAAAGCAGAACCTCTACATACTACATACTACATGCTTACTACCACTGAGCTACATCCCCAGCTTGCTGCAGTGTGTGTGTGCCTCTCACACACACCAGATGCCCAGTTGTCTTGCTGCCACTTCAGCATGCGGTAAGGAAGAGGGAGAGAAGGGGAGGGGATAAGGCAAAGAGAAAGGAGTGGGAGTGGGGATGGGGTGGGGGCAGGAAAGGGGGGAAGAGTGGAGCAGGGGAGCAGAGGAGAGAAGTGAAAAGCAGGCAGGAAGAAGGAGGGAACAATAAAGGAAAGGAAGGAGGAAGGAATAAGGACTAAGAGGGAGAGGTGGGGGATGAGAGAGGACAGGGAGAGAGGAGGGATGGTGTGAGGATAAAGACAGCAAGGGAAGGAAGGGGAGGGAGAGACAGGGAAGGGGGAAAGGAAGGAACGGGAGAGACACTGGATGGAGAAAGGAAAGAACGAACGAGATGAAATCTGTTGTTCAAGTCCATTGAGTCTCCAGGGTTGGATGGGATGGGCCCTTGGCATAGCGGCCTTCAAAGTCCTTTTGTGCCACACAGCTGCCCTTGGAGGAGTAAGGGAGGCAAACCCCACTAGTCTGCCACACGGTGGACCTGGGCCTTAGCTGTCTTGCCTGGGCCAACAGTAAATGGGCACGGGAGCCCCCAGTGTCCCTGACCACCACCCTAAACTGTAGTTCAGATAAAAAGCAAAAATCTACATGAAAGCACTCTGTAAGCAAAATGCTAAACAGCCTCTCCTCTGCTTCAGGGCCACCATCATTGTGAGCCCCTGAAGCCACCACCCCTCTAAATCCTCTGGCACGCTTCCCTTTCCACCTCACCACAGACATTGTTTTCTGTCCCTCTTCTTACTGTCACCCCTCAGCTGGCAAGATCCCATTTGCTGCTTCCTGTTGGGTCCCCAGACTGTGTCCCTCTCCTGGGGCCCCTGCCACCATAAAGCAGGCAGACACGTGTGTGCCTGTGCTGGCTTTGTGGGCCCACAGCGCCGGGCGCAGCTGGAGCAACTGAGCTCTCAAAGAAGCAGGTTTGGGAGGGTGCCACAGAGGGCGGGGCACCCAGCTGCCTCACACTGATCCTCCAGGAGGTCCCTAAGATGTGGGGTTCCCTGGGCCCAACCCTGGAGGCTCCCCATTCATTCTGTGACCTCTGAGTTGGGCTCTTTTCCCCACATTCTGCCCCACTCCTGTTCCCCGGCCCATCACTTATTTATAAGGTGTTCATAGCGAAATGAACGACAAAAAGTTAGAAGCTAATTAAAGCTGGCACGGATTGGCACACGAGGCCATGAATTATTCATGGACACAGAATGGCGCTTGGTGGCTAGGACTGGCACCAAGTGCCCCGGGCACTCATAGAAAGGAAGTAGGTCTGGAGCCCACAGCTCCACCTTGGCTGCCTCACACATGGTTCTCCTCAGAGGGCCTTGAAACCCAGACCCGTGCCTTTGCCAAGAGTAACTGGAACCCTTATTCCCACCCTTCCACCCCAGAGGGTACTTTGTCTGTCTGTGCCCACACCAGCATTCCATGCTGGGAGAGGCATCAACATCAAGACATCAACGCAGGCCAGACTCACTCTGAGGAAGTCCACACGTGCCTAGGTCTGCAAGCCCAGAGCCAGGGCCACCTCCGTGCAGTGGGGGAAGGCTGTTATGTCAAACGCCGAGATGGATGGAGAAGGTTCGAACTCTGGCCAGTTAATGACTGACAGAGCATCAGAATGGGAGACCCTACTCAAGGCCATGAACTCCATCCCAAACCCCAGGCTGTACTCAACAGGGGGAGAATCTGAGACCCAGAGAGGGACGGGTTCTACATCAAACTGCACAGCAAATAAAATGGTCATGATGGAGAGTGGGCTTTGTGCTGGGCATGGCTCCCAGTGCTGTGTGTGGATTTTCTCATTCAATGTTCACTAGATAAAGACACTGATAGATGAGGGAACGGAGGCAGCATGGGAACAGAAAGGCAGCTTACCCGAGGCTGCAGAGCTAATGAGAGTCACAGTCTGGGTTACACTGCACTGGTGCTGACTCCAGGCTCTTGCCCTATGGGCCCTGGTCCTCACTTCATTGGCCTTTAAACATTCCTGAAGGTGGGATAGAGGGGTTGCCATAGGAACAGATCTTCAGATCCAGTCATCCTGAGCAGCCTTCCTGAAAGCTCCCCCATGGGAAAGGCCCCGAGATGAGGAAGATGGGTTCTGACCATCAGAGCCATGGGTGGGAGTTCTGGTTCTAACCTATGATTCTGACTTTGAATACACAGCCTAACCCTTGAGTGCCTCGGTACTCATTTGTACAATGGAACTGATAACTGTATAGCCTGGAGTTGGGAGGGGCTATTAGTAACTTTTTTCACTGTTGTGACAAAATTCCAAACTAGAAGGAAGGGTTTATGTTGGCTGGCACGTTGAAGGTATAGTCCATCAAGGCGAGGAAGTCATGGCAGCGGGGTGGAGGGCCGTGTGGTGTCCACAATGGTGCTCCACTCGCTGTCTCCTTTTCATCATCCATGGTACCATTCACATTTAGAGTGGACCTTCCACTTTAATTATCCTCTCCCTCACAGACATGGAGATGTGTTTCCTTGGTGATATCCAAATTAGCCATCATAGTGTGATGCATTTGTTTGGAATCACGGCTCTGACTCTTCCTTCACTTACCTCTCTGCCTCAGTCTGCCCGGCTGTAAAATGGTGATATGGTAGCAGAGCCGATATGAGGATGATGGAACTGGGAGGGGTTACAACGTGGCATTCAGCATATATAGCAAGTGCTCATGAAACTGAAACCATGACCACCAGCTGTCTCGGGACCGGAGAACTTTGCACCTTCTGGTCCCCAGGGGTATGACACAGAGAAGCCTATGCACTGTGGACAGGTCAGAAAATAACAGGTCTCTCAGCTGCCAAGCCTGGGCCTGGCTCCTTGTCTTTTTACAACCAGGAGACAGGAATATATTCCCACACTACCAACCACTTCAGACACAAACGGCTGCTCTCGAATGAGTGTGTTCCTTTCCAAAGAATGTTCTATGTGCATATGGAAATATTCAGTGTTTAGCTGGGAGCAGAGACTGGAGAGGGGCATCCATCATGGCACACTTCCATCCTTTTGACTTTTGAACCATATGAATAGCTCAGATTTGAAAATAAATATAAAGGGTACACTCCAGGCAGAAGGAAAATGGTCCCAGATGGAAACATGGATGTTCACGAAAGAGATGGGAGCAACACAGACCGAGATGCTAATAAACACCAAAGACCTTGGGTGTAAAAAACAAGAAAACTGATGTTTAAAAAGCCAGACTTTGAGGTCATGTGACCACAGGATATGAGTCAGGAAGAGGGTGCAAGATTTGGGGCGTTTTGAAGTTCCTACATTGTCTAAGACATTTGTAAAATGGTGACTGTATGATCACACTAGTAACTCGGAGGATTCTCTTGCTCTCCCTGAAGGGACAGTAATTCAAAGGATTGCTAAGCAGCCAGCAGAGGGGGAGTGGGATCATGAAGTGCATACACACACACACATACACACACACACACACACACAAGCATGTGCTGAAATTTGAAAGAATAGTTGTTTATAAATACAGTCACATCATACACATCATTCTAGAACTCGCTTTTGTTTTATTTGGCTTTTTTCCTCTCAAGATACGTACTATAGCTTTATCCCCAATGTCACACAGAGAATCCGCCCCTTTGTTATGCCTGCATGTATTCCGGGGAAGGACAGCAATGATAAAATATCAACCTGCCAGGGCCTTCCAGACACAGGTCCTGTGTGACTGTATAGGTCACATGTCACAGAGCTGGTTGGGGTGCAGACCATGGGGCTGGGAGAAGGCAGAGTCCATGGGGACTGAGGGGCAGTGGGAAGGCCTGCTCTTATTGGGCTCAGAGCCCCACCCCAGCCTCATTGCACACACAGAAAAGCCTAAAGCCCTTTGGAAAAGAAGGGGGCTGGATGTGGTATCTAACCCTTGTAATCCCAGCTCTTTGGGAAGCTGAGGCAGGACCACAAGACCAAAAGCCAGCCTGGGCTCCCCAGTGAGTTCAAAGCTAGCCTCAACAACTTAGCATGATCCTGTCTCAATGCAAAATTTAAAAGTGAGCTGGGGGTTTAGCTCAATGATAAATCATTTACCTAGCATGGAAAGGCCCAGGGTTTAAACCCCAGTGCAGTTCAAATTAAACACAAAACCAAAAAGGGCATCCTCCAACTGACATTCAGCCTCCTCTGGGCCATGCAGCAATCACACTGCCTTGGAGAAGAGCCATTTCCATTTCGGTCAGGTTGCAGGGTACTAGTGACACCAGTTACTGCTAGCCAGTAACTGTTACAGGAAGTGAGGTGTGCCCCCCACAGCGCACTAGACAGGGCTCAGACAATGGGGCTCAGTCTGACTCTGCCACACTCTGCCTGAAGGACCCCAAACAAGTCACCCACTCACCCAAGCCTCCACATTGTCAAAAAGTATGGGTGCAAGATCCATGGTCCTTCCTACTTAGAGTGTCTCAGATCATCTCATACTTTTAGTATATTCTCATAGGAGTCAAAGGTTACATTCAATAAATTCATTTAATCCCTATAACAGGTCTACAATGCTGGTACAGAAATTACTGCCCCCATTTCACTGATGAGATCACTGAGGCCCAATGGTGATTCCGTGGGTTGTAGGCAAGATAAGTGAAGTGCAGGCTTCAGTGGTCACAGATGCTTGCTCCTTACTCCCATGAGCTTCAGAGATCATGGAATGGCTGCCGAGGGTAAGGACCTCGGGTGCCTTCATCTTGGAGCCATACACCTCTGGCCACACACAGGCAAAGTCAGACTGGGGTGGTGGGGAGGGACACAGGCTCCCAGCTGCCTTGCTTGGAATGACAGACTCACACACCTCCTCTGCCTCCCATTTGCCTGGCCAGAGCTGCTCCGGCAAGTCTCCCAACCAGCTTCCAGGAGGCCGAGCGCATGAGGACACACCACGGGCGCTAAGGAGTATGGGTGGGGTCCTGGGAAGTGGCCACGGCAAGAGTTTGAAGCTAGGGCAGTGAGGCTCAGTGTCTTCCCCAGACCACTGTCCTCTGTCCTCTGGAAGCCAGTATGAGGTCTGTGCAGATGAACAGGAGAGGTTAGGCAGAGCGGGAAAGCATGGACAGACAGACGGACCATCATTGTGAGGGGACAAAAAAGAGAAGAGCCAGCGGCTAAGCAGACGTGACATCTGTCCAGGGGGATCATCCTGACAGGTCCTGGCTGGAGGCACCGCCATGAGCTTTGAACATCCCATCAGAGTCTCTTGATGCTCCGGAAATAAAACACCAGCGCTCTACATGCAAGGAAAGGGCTGTGTAGCAAGGGCTGGGTGTAATCTCATCTACTCAAGAGGCTGATGCAGGAAGATGGAAGTCCAAAGTGACCCTAAGCAACTCAAAACAACAAAATGGGCTGAGATTGTAGCTTATTGCTAGGCCCTGGGCTCAATCCCCAACACTGAAAAAAAAAAGTTATTTTCTTAATTATATAAGCTGGTCATGACCAAGAACCAGGAGGTACATGTGGCCCCCAAAACCTCTAGAGAATCTCCCCAGAGCCTGCTAACTCTTCGCTGCTGAAGCCAGGTCAAGTGGCTTTGGGAGAAGGGGGAAGCTGTTGTCCAGAGGCATTTAGAAAACTTAGACACTGCCTGAGGCAGGTTGGGCAGGCAAGGAGAGTCCTGCAGGCTCCCAGTCTCTGGGGGAGTTCAGATCCGTAGTGCAGGGCGCCACCTGGAGACTGAGTGCTGCACAGCACCACCACCCCTGGAGGCTGGGTATAGGGCTGGTTTTTAAGGGAAGTCCCACAGGAGGAGCATTCAAATTCCCACAGAAACCAGGACCCAAACCACACCCTTCTGGTGTCCCCAGCACCACTTTTCCTTCACCCTCTTCCCTAATCACCAGGTTCCCTGATCCCAGCCACACTGGGTCCGTCTCTAGCCCTGTCTCTAAATATGAAGTGAGGATCACCTAAGGCACTCTGATGGGGACTGGCTGTCTGGACACTTAGGCTCGTTCCCTGCCCAGTCACTAGTCAGCTGTGTGACTCTGGGCAAGTTGATGCCCCTCTCTGGACTTCAGCTATTTCTCTTGTTACATTGGCTAGCAGAGAGGAGAGGCCTGACTGTAAACCGCAGCCGTGCCAATTGCAGTTAATGAACTTTTGTGTACCTCAGTTGCACATCTAGAAAACGGGTCGACAACTCGTTTACTTACTTACTATCTCCCATCAACCAAACAAGGGCTCGGTTTCCAGGGATACTCCCTAAGAATGCTCCCAACAGTTCCTACAGCTCATACTCTGACTGTGGATCCTGTACCAGCCAGGAAATCTGGTTGATGCGACAGTGTTCCACTGAGGCCTGGACAGTGTTTCGGGGAGGCCTCCATCCCATCTTAGAGTCCCTTCTTACCTCACTCGGATGGGTGCCTTGTGGACACAGTCAGTGCATGTCTCCTAGGATTTTCCATCTGCAACCACAGCAGCTGCTGGTGGCCACACCTGACTGAATTCCGGGATGCAATTCTGGGAAACTAGAAGCAGATGCTCTGAGCTCTGGCCCTTTCCGGACCCAAGCAGAGGAAGGAGCAACCACAGACTCCCTGCAGCATTACAAGGGTCCGGTGAGGCAGGAGCCTACCTCTTCGTCCCCAGAGACTGGCATTGGGACGGCTCCAGGTGTGTTTCTCTGTGGGAGCCTCCATTTCCTTATTTGTAAGATGTGGGTATGTATAACCCCTGGCCTCTCTCTCTCTGGCTGTGAGAGAGAGATTCTGAAAGCCCCTCCTCGATGGTACAGTCCGACAGGCTGGGGGTGTGGCAGGTTGGTACAGCGCTTGACACACATACAAAGTCCTAGGTTCCATCCTCAGTGCCACGTAAACCTGAGATGCTGTCACACACCTGTAATCCCTGGGAAGTGATAGCAGGAGGATCATGAGTTTAAGGATATCCTTTGAGTTTGAAGCCAGCTTGGGCTACATGAGATCCTGTCTCAAAAACAAACCAACAAAAATCAATGCCACCCATCCAGACTTAGAGTTGTCTTGTGCCTAATGCCCGCCCTTACTGGTGCCCTGGGCACAGGATAGACAAGGGCTATCTGCTGAGGCTATCATGGAGGACTCAATGGGCATCTTACATTCCAACCCTCCTGCATTTGCAGGGAACAAAGGCGGGAAGAAGGAACTGGTGCCTAGATGAACAACATCTCAGCCTCTTGCACCTTCATTTACCTCCTTCTGAGAATGGTTACCAGGCTTCTCTGGAGCCCTGTGTGATGTGTGCACATCACGCATGCATAGCATGTCGCCTAGCCCTTTTAGCAAACTCAGAAGCAGGCACCGTCTTGGTTTTATAGAAAATCGAGGCTTAGAAAATGTAAGTGGAGGAAGCTGGATTCAAACCCAGCCATGAGCTCGTTGGTTGCTAGGGGGCCATGCCTGGCCCTTATCAGATTCCATCTGACTTAACCCCACCACCATTTATGCCGGTTAGCTATTGCATCCCAAGTATACAGGAGAGGAAACTGAGCTTCTGGAAGGGAAAGGAGGCTCCAGGTCCTTTCCCGCCTTCCTGATGGATGCCTTGGGAGTCAAACAGATTACAGTAATCAGCTAATGCCTGCGTGGGGCTCGGAGATGAAAAGCTCTCATTGAAAGTGCTAAGTATGATGATTAAGTGGGAAGGTGGAATTAGCCTCGCAGGGGGAGCTGGCTGCAGCCACAGGAGAGGATTAGCCACTCACTGCGAGTTTGAGAAGATACAGGTGGGCAGAGGAGGGGACGGGTCTTCAGAATGAGAGACTCTGGGGACCTGGGACCAATGGTGGAAGCAAGTATTTGACAGGGGTGGCAGTCACAGAGAACAGAGTGGGCCCTAAGTTCTTCATACACTCACTCATTCATCTCGCTAGCCTGTACCTACTGTGGACTTAGTGGTTCTCAGCCACTCTGCTAGGTGCCCGGATAGAGCCAAGAGCAACACAGAAAGCTCTGGAGAGACTCCAACCTTGTGGAGGACACAGACATTCTAATCATGTACCATAAAAGTGTTGCTCATTTTTAAATTTTCTGACAGTATTGTGAGCTTTTGGATTCTTAAGGACGATTTTTAGGGTCATTTCAAGGTTATAGCAAAATTGAAAGTAGAGAGACTTCCGAATCTCACCCACCATCCACCCCCAACCCATGCCTACACGGCACCCACCTATCAATACCCGCCATCAGAGTGACACATTGGCCACAGCTGATGGCGCTGTGGTGGCACATCATTATCACCCCAGCCCGTGGCTGACAGCTCTGGCACTCCGGATGCTGGCCCTCTGGGTGGTGTGTGTTCCGTGGGTTTGGAGTAATGCATTTACGGCATCTGTGCAAGCTTATGTGTTACGAGGCCTTATTTTTAAAGGTTATACATAGCAAGATATCTGGAAGCAAAAATAGGAGGCATCCATAGCAAGAGGTGGGAGTGCAAAGCCTAGACACATAACAGAATCAGCTGTTTGGTTGAAGCTGGGTCACAGGTATATGCAGCTCACCACGCTACTCTATTTTTTCTTTTGTAAATGCTTCATGCTTTCCATGGTAAAAGTTTAAAATGAAAACACACAAACCCGCATATAGTAGCATTTGCCTGTGATCCCAGCACCAGGGGAACAGAGGGAAGAAGGTTCATTGCCCATGGTTTGAGGCCGGCCGGGTTATAATATGAAGACCCTGTTCTGCATATTTTTAAAAATTAAAAACAAAAAATAGAGGCAGGGCTGGGGATGTAGCTCAGTGGTAGAATGTTTGCCTAACACATACGAGGCCCTGGGTTCTAGCCTCAATGTTGCAAAAACAACAACAAAAACCTTCGTGCAAAGAAATACCTGCCTGCATAGGGTCACAAAGGGAGAGCGAGCACCATGAGGACCGTTAAGAAGCCTCTTTTCACCTAGGGCATTAGGGCCAGCTTTTGGTAAAGTGTAGCATTGGGTATCCTGGTGTCAGCCAAGTTTCTTTCTGTCTCTTCTCTTCCCCCAAGCGCAGGGTGGTGGCGTCCTGGAGGGAGGACCTACCTTTTGGGCCTCATGAGCAGCTCAGGCAGACAGAAGTAGCTCTGATTTCCCTCTTCAGCCAGCTGATGGAGGGAGGCCTCAATTGTCAGCCTCTTACCACACACACCTGTGAGGATGTGTGCCCAACCCATCTGCCACAAGCAACCTTGTGGAAGGCAGGAGGATTCTCCCGTTACGGATGAAAAAAATGAGGGTCTTATTTGTCTTAGCTCAAGTGGAAAGAGTGAAAGCAATCCCAAGATGACTCCTGGAACCCTAAATCCCCAAAGCGGGAGCATAACCAGCCTGCTGCTCTAAAGTGTCTGGGGCAGAAAGCAATATGTTCCCTCCAAATGCCTGAAACTCAGGCTTGGAGACGCCTGCCTAGGTCTTCTATGAATGGTATCTGCCACATCCAGGAATCATTTATATAAACATGTGTGGTAGTCTGAATGTAATTGGCCCCCATAATCTCACAGGGAGGTATGGACATGTCGGAGTAGGTGTGGTCTTGTTGGAGGAAGTATATCACTGTGGGGGTGGGCTTTGAGGTCTCATATATGCTCAAGCTACCACCAAGTGTCATAATCTACTTCCTGTTGCCTTCTGATAAAGGTATAGGCAGCAACACTATGTCTGCCTGCACACCTCCATGCTCCCTATCACGATAATGGACTGAACCTCTGAACTGTAAGAGAGCCACCTCAATTAAAGGTTTGCTTTGTAAAAGTTTATGTGGTCATGGTCTCTTCAGAGCAATAGAAACCCTAACTAAGACAACATGCATGCATAAAAATGATATATAACAAAATCTACCTTCTACACAAACTTTAATAAGTGGGAAAGAACCATTTGCATTTATAAGTGAATATTTCTGCTCCCTTGTTTTACTTAACATTTACTTTTTATAAAAACAAAACCTATGAACATGGGCTGGAGCGATGGCTCAGTGGGGGCTTACCACCAAGTCTGATGACCTAAGTTTGATCACCCAGGACCTAAGTGGTGGAAGGAGAGAACTGATTCACCTAAGTTGTCCTCTGATCTGCACACTCATGCAGTGGTACATATACATCCTCCCCAATAAAATAAATGTAAAATCCCTGTGTATCATTAACAGAGGATCAATATCACCTGTAGTAAACAGAAAGCAAGAAACCTTAGAAAGACACATAATACTATGTTCAGTTCCAGTGAGCAAGATCTTGAACTGGGTTTACTCCCTTAAAAAGAAAGAATCTAGACCCGGGGGATAGGTCAGTTGGTAAAATACTTGTTGCGCAAGCTTGAAAACTTGAGTTCAATCCTCAGAACCCATGTTTTTGTTGTTTAAAACAACAAAAAAAGTCAGGCAGTGACATGGTGTTGTTTAAAACAAACAAACAAAAAAGTCAGGCAGTCGCATGCACCTTTAATCCCAGTACTCAGGAGGTAGAGGCAAATGGATCTCTGAGTTCGAGGCCAGCCTGGTCTACAGAGTGAGTTCCCGGACAGCCAGGTATACACAGAGAAACCCTGTCTCAAAAACTAAAGCAAATGAAAAGTTGGTATGGTAGTGTGCATTATAATCCCAGCACTGGTGAGGGGTGGAGGAGAGGGGGACAAAGATAGGCAGGTCCCAGGGACTAGTAGGCAGAATCATTGATCCCCAGGCCAATGAAATATCCACTCTGCCTCAGAAGTGGGGGAAGAACAGAGATTTTTAAGAAGGGGCCTGAAGAACTAGAATGGGAAGCTGAACGTTTCTCCTATGGATAATTCAGACACTGGAAAACAAGCCACCATCTCCATGCTATGATGCTATGATTCTGGGTTTAGTTCTCTCCCAGGAGTCACTCAGGCACAGCCAGATGCTGACTTTCCATGCAGAGAAATAGTGACCAGAATAGCCACTGACAAGTCAAGTTCTCACGTCCAAGTTCCAGCATCTCCAGTGGTTCTCTTAGGCCCGTGCATCCAATGAGAACTATGGGGTGCACCCTGATGAGTCCATCACAGACATCTCACTTAACCCCATACCACCTTGTTCGTCATCAGAGCCACCTCAGGTACAGGGGAGATCGTCTGCAGAATTTGATGGGCACCTGTTAGATATTGTAGCTCATGTCTGTCACCCCAGCACTTAGAGGCTGAGGCAGGAGGATTTCTATGAATTCCAGGCCAGGACTGGAGCAAGATGCTGTCTCAACAAACAGACTAGTATGTGACAGGCACCCAAAGCCATTCACCTGCCTCTGCTACATCTTCAAGGACCCAGGAAGGAAGTCACTGTTCCCATCTGGCTTTCTTGGGCAAATCACTCAACTTCCAGATCAGAGTCTGTGTTTCCAAAGGGGTGTCCAAAGAGGGAGAAGATGTTGGAGGAGGGTTCACACGTGCAGTAGGATGTGGGTAATGGTGCCATGGGTTGAGGAAGTGCAAGAGATCTAGGTTCTGCTTAGAAGGGACCCCGCCATGTGTGATGAAGTCATTGGCTGATATCTTCCACCCACTGACCTTCCCCCTCACTGGCCCCTGCTCCCCACCCCACCCCCGCAGTGGAGATGTGGGCTGGCAGGGCCAAGTAGCAGCACTCTAGCTTCCCTGTTGGACACACAAATACCAGGATGGTACCAGGGGCTTTTCTTAGTGTCATTGAGCCTCCTGTGTCAACCAACACAAAGGAACTTCGTTTTCTTTCTGTGAGGTAACTCAGATACCACTAAAAGGCAAAATGGCAGCCAGTCATAGCCAAGGGAGATCTACAGTCTCTGCCCACCATCGGCCTTGGGTGTCCCTAGAGAAACGGTTCTCAACCTATGGGTCAAGACCCCTTTGGAGGTCGAACAACCCTTTCTCGGGGGTCACATATCGGATGTCCTGCATCTCAGGCATTTACATCATGATTCATAACAGTAGTAAAATTACAGTGATGAATTAGCAATGAAAATAATTTTATGGTTGGGGGGATCACAACATGAAGAACCGTATTAAAGGGCTGCAGCATTAGGAAGGCTGAGAACCACTGACCTAGAGGAAAAGAAACATTCAAGGAAGAGAAGAAAGGTCTTGCAAAAGTCTCTGCTAATCTCCACTAATCCTGGATATGCTCTCTAACAAGGTCCAGCTCTGCACATCTGGAAAGACAGCAGAGAGGAAAATGACCAAGAGGGAACAAGAGCTGTGCCTGCCTCCAAGGGAAAAGAATTGAAACCTCTAGTAATGCAAAGATTTTCAGAATACAGAAGTACAGAAGGAAGCCTCTGGAGCCGTGGACCCCACTGTGTGACTCACAAGGCCTGTGGCACACGCGCCTCCTCCTACCCTGACACACAGGCCCTTACAACATGCTAGAAGGTTGAGTTTGTTTAAATATTTTCTGGCTTCTCAGAGCTCAGTTCTGCATCTAGAAAGGTCTCTTAGGCATACTCATGGATACCCCAACCTACTCCACCCATCCCCAGACCTCCCCCATGCCTGGGAGAGCCCTGCACAGCCTGCCCATAGGGATATAAGTATAGGACAAGGCCTGCTCGGGCCCTCATCACAGGTTCACTTAGGTGTCCCAGGTCCCTAGAGTATGCTGCAGCGTGGGAGAGGGTTGTGGGCTCCAGGCTGGCATGTCCCTTCGGTCCTACAACTCTGTCCAGGGGGCGAGATACAAGTAGCTCTGAGGGCTTGTGTTAATTTTCTTTCTCATTGCTGTGATCAAACGCTTGACAAAAAAGGTAAGTTAAGTGCTGATGTTGGCTTCTGGATTGAGGAGATGCAGTCCACCCTGGTGAGGAAGGGATGGCTGCAGGAATGGGAGGCAACTAGTCATACTGCCTCTGTAGTCAGGAAATAGAAATGAATGCTGGTACCCAGCCCACTTTCTCCTTCGTACCCAGTCCCCAGCTTAGGGGATGGTGCCGCCCACACTCAGGATGCATCCTCCCTCCTCACGGGAGCCTTCCTCAAATCATTCCCACAGACGTGCCCAGAGGTGTGTCTCCTAGGTGAGTCCAAATCCAGCAAAACTGATGATGAAGATGACCCACCCGATGGCCCTGTGACCACAACATAAGCTGGAAAAGCCTTACCCACTTTGTGGTTCATAAGATGTCCTGACATGATCAGAATTGTGAAGTGCGCAAGACTAATAATCCAAGATCCTGGGGCTTCAGAGAGGTTGGTGACTCATCCAGCATCCCCAAATTCTAAACTTCCCTGATTCTCACATTTCCAGAATCAAGGTGGCTGAGCTTTATCCACAGGGTGGAAGGAGTGGGGGCGGGGGAAGGAGTGGATCATTTCTCACCTCCTCACCACAGCCGAGAGACACCGAGCACTAAACTGGAATCAACTGGCCCGGCATATTGGGAGCACCTGACCTCCCACTCTGTCCCTGGGAGTTTAATAAGCAGAAAGCAAGCTCCAGACCCCTCTTTTCAGAAAGCGGACTTTGAAGAAGCGAGGCCAGACTTCTGCATTTTTAGTTCACGGGACATTATTAGAAGCTGCAGAAGGTTCGGTTTCTGTTTCAGAGAGTGTTTGCTGAGTGGCGATGGCTCATTTCCCTCTTTGAGTCTCAGCAAAGACTCAGCAAAATGAGAAACACTGAGCCTTATCTCAGCAGCTAATGAGCTCCACAGAGCAGGTAAGAGGTGTGACCCTCTCACCGCAGGAGGTGGCCCTGCACCCCACCCGCCCGAGTTCCAGCAATGCCTGCCAGGAGTGAGATCACAGCTCGGCATCTAGCCTTGCCCCTCAGTCCTCACCCTTCCTCAGCCCCCTCCCTCAGGCTTCAGGTGAGAACAGGGAACAGGTGGAAGGGTGTCATGGAGAAGAAAAGCCATGGAGCATGGCACATGGAGAGGCAGAACTTGGCAGTTGGAATTCAGAGGCCACGCCAAGTCTGGGACTGTGTCTGCAGAAGGCTGACTGGCCCTGAATGCATCGGCTCCTTCAAGGACTTTCCAGGTGAGCCCTCAGCCAGAACAGGAGCAGCTGAAGTCTTTTCACTCCCTCCCGGGCCAGGGGCAAACTCCTGACAAGTCCTCATCCATCTTTTGGAGTACAGTGGTTCTACAGGCAGCATTAGTGACACCCGGAAACTCGTCATCTCACCTGTGCTATGAGATGGGGCCCTGAGGGTGGATTAGGCCCTCTGTATTCTAGCAAGTGCTTCTGAGGCTTCTGATGAGACCCGCTGCTGTGGGAACGGCCACAAACTGGAGGCCAGCAGCCAGGGCTTCAACCTCGGCTGCCTCTGCTGCCTCCAGCTGCATGCCTGTGGCTCCACTTTGGCTCCTCTGAAGCGTCCATGCTAATGCTTGCTCTGGGTAGGACGCAGTAACTGACAGTTCCTTGTTTCTCAGACATCAAACCAGACAGGTGACTTCAAACAGGCCACAAGAGGATGCCAAGGGGCACCTACTTGGCTCTTTCAGATTCAAAGCTTCTGCCTGTGCCAGAGCGGCTTCCTCTGCTCTGTGTGGGGCTAGAGATGCTTTCCGGATTGTGTGGGAGGTGACTGGGTCTTAGCATTTGGCCAGAACTGAAACTTTCAGGAGATTTGCTTCATCCTCTAGTTTCCCTAGAGAGCGTCCTCCTATCTTTGAGAGCAGAGAGCAGACTCACTCTCCCACGATGTCCCCTGCCAGCCCTGTCAGTCAAGGCTCTGGACCTAGATCATCGTCTTCTCTTTATTGTTCCTCCTTACAGAACCAGTGCTGAGGAGGACAAGTGACCCTCTAGCCTGGGTGACCAGCCATGTGTGGATCAACTCAATCTTTACAAAAAGCCATGGAGACAGCCACACAAGGAGCCAGAGCTACTGAGGAGTGTCCAATGTCACTGAACAACTGGAAAGAGTCAGGCTCAAAGTCATTCTTGAGCAGAAGCCTCTCCACATAGGTTACAGGAGCTTGGTGCCCAGGCACACCGGCACTATGCTCCATCGTTGACTCTTATGATCTGGTGAAAGCCATGATGCCTATCCAAAGAGAGGCAAAGGCACTGCTGCCCACAACCACAGGGGTTCCATGGCTTCCTCATCCCACCCAGGAACCCCAGATTAAGACCCAAATGAGGTAGGAAGGACATGTGATGACCAGGGTACTAGAGTGCTCTGTCCCCGGTAACATACTTTCTCCAGCAAGAATGAACTTCCTAAACATTCCAACAGTGGCATCAAATGGGGACCAAGTATTTAAGCATCTGAACCTATTGGGGACATTGTCATTCAAACCACTACACTCCACCCCTTGGGCCTCACAGAGCTCAGAGCCACATCATCCGTGCAGTTTTCACTGTTCAGCAGGGTGCTGCCACTTCAGCCAGGAGCTTTTCTGATATCTGTTACTGCATCAGCATCACCCAGGAATTCTCTAATATCCAGGTCTTCTATAACCCAACTCCCACTTCTTTTTCTCCCCTGAACCATCACTAGAATTGCTTCTAAAAGTGTGTTTGTGGCAATAAAGGCTTTTCTACCATGTCCTGCAAAACTCTCTTTGCCTCTACTCCTAGCCCAGTTCTTATAAAGTGTGTGTGTGTGTGTGTGTGTGTGTGTGTGTGTGTGTGTGTGTATGGGTGCTGTGAGCACGTGTGCCTGTGAGCCAGGGGGCAACCTTGAAACCATCTATTTTCCTCTTTGAGAGACAGAGTCCCCCACTGGCCTGGAACTTGCCACATAGGTTAGGTTGGAAGGTCTGTGGACCCTGTGAACCTGCCGGTTTCTGCCTCCTTGGTGCTAGGATGACAAATGTTCTGGGGGAGGCCCGCGTTATCGAACTCAGGTCCTTGTGCTCACACGGCAAGCGCTTTAGCTACTATGTTTACCTCCCTGTGACCCAGAGCCCAGAATCAAAGTACCCAGCCTTGCAGCACCTCATTTCCAGTGCCAATTTCTGCCTCTGCCTACTCACATAAAAACAAACCATGGCATGGACTTAGGGGCTTCTGAACAATAGAAAGATATGCCTTACCATTCTGGAGGCCAGGAAGTCCGACAACAAGGCTGTGGAGGTTTCGTCCTGGCGTCTGCTCCCCACTTCACCGATGACCATCTTCTTCCATGACCCTCACTGGAAAGGATGGGGGCTCTCCTGGACTCCTTTCCATCAGCCACTGATCCCATTCATGAGGATTCTACCTTCATTAGGCAATCGCCTTTGAGGTTCCCAACCTCCTGATACCATTGAATTGGGGGTTAGGGTTTCCATCTATGAGTAGGGGCCATATTCAGTCTAGGGCACCAGGTGCTAGTCTGACATAGTCTGTGCATGTCTTACAATAGCTGTGAAAGAGGCTTCACTACAGTCACAGTGACAAATTGAGAAACAAAAGGTGGACACTGAACTGGCCAGGAAGAGGAGAGAGTGCAAATCCACACCACTGGACTGGACAATATGGCCCAAGCTCTTGTCCTGAGGATGGGGACCTGGTTTGTTGTTGTTTATTTTGCTTTAAGGATATATGTACTCTTGGTGGGGACAACCATTTCCTAGCTTAGGCTTAGCAATGTGAATGAGGCAGTTTGTCTGCGGGTGAAAATGAGCGGCAGCTCAGCTTCCATGTCTCCTGACTCCAGGCTGGGTGTGTCTGGGAGGCAGACCCAGAATTGGATGTGTTGGCATAGACAGCTGCCACCAAGGCCTGGAGCTGGGTGGGGGTGAGTACTGAGCACTGGGCAGACTGTGGCCACACAGAGGGAAGTTGCTGAGCATTGCAACAAGCTGACTAAGCAGCAGAACGTGGAAGAAAACCAAGTTTGCTGAGGGCTGAGAACATGTCATCTTTGCCACCATCATTCGGAGTCAAGCACAGAGCAGGCTAATTTGTGGTCACCGTCTGAGGCAAAGGGTACTCATATATCTATCATGTGGCCGAGGCTGGGGTGGGAGCTGTGTACCTGCCGACGGTGCCTGTAACATGTGCTGCCATGTCCAGTGTGTGGGGGAGGGAAGTGGGCATGTCACACTGTCACTGTCATGGGACTGACTGCTGTCCTCGCTTTAGAAACAATGAATCGAGATACAGGACAGCTGACTTGCACTCTACTGAGAGTAAGATTTTTGACACCCACACTGTTTCCCATGTTCCACTGCCCACGCTGGAGTGACAGACATGGCAGTGGCTGGTATGGTGGAGGAAGGGCATATGGGAGAAAGTGGGCCAGGGCCTTAGCATCCGAGATCCTTTGCCCAGCAAGGAGATGAGGATGTGCTGTGGGCTGGGGCAGGATTGAAGTGACCCCTGGCCAGCAGGGGTCTAACCAGCTCGCCTCTCAGTTCAACTTAGTCAGCAATAGGCCAGGGTTCTGAGCAATATATCCAGATGGCAGAAAAGAGCAATGGACATAAAGATCCAAAGAGGAGAAGGCAGGCATAGTGCTTAACTGCTCAACGGGCAGTTAAGTCTACTGCTTGGGAGGATGAGGCAGAAGAATCTTGAGTTTGAAGCCAAGCTGGGCTTCACAGTATACCCTCTCTCAAGGACACAAAACCAGAACCATGGAGAAAGTTCAAGCTGAACCAGGAGAGAGAGAGCAAGAAAGGAGGGTGGGTAAGGACTTGTGAATCTAGGAAGATCTAGGTTTGATTTCCAACTATGCTATTTATTAGTTGAGAGACCATGGGAAAGCTGCTTAATCTCTCTGAGCGTCACTGAGTTCATCTACAGCTCAAGGCAGGGGACCTACATAGAAGAATCCCCCTCTACAGCAAGATATTTACATTCCTGAATGTCCGAACTGCTTATCCAAGGACACTGTGGTCAGAAGACTCAAGACTGGGAGAAGGCAGCTAATCCCATGCACCGCTCACAGCCTGAAGTCCTGCATCCACCCCTGCCTGGAACTGCACTTTCCTTCCCCCCTCCCCTCTCTGAGAAGGATGGCTCTTTGGGAATACACCCACTCAGGTGAGTCCGAAGGAGATAACCCTGCCAGCCCAGCAGCCACTTCTCCCCTATACCCAGGGTGGGCATGGATTCATCCCTCTGTCTGGACGCTGTCAAACCACAGTTGACACCACTTTCCCATCCACTCAGATGCTACCCTTGTCCCTGAGAGCTACCCCTTCACCAGAGCATGGAAGAGCAGTCCACCCCAGACGTGTGCATGTGTCCGCATACATACACACACACACACACACACACACACTGCTGTTTTTGCTTTAACCATATGGCCCACTTCTAGCACACACAAGCAACCTGGGGTAAGTCACCAGCTAGACCCACATCCCAAACCATCCACAGCACACAGCATTACACAGGGCAGGGGAAGTGGGGAATGGAAGGTAAGGTTGCTGGCTTTTTTTTTTCCCTTTGTTTTGAAGTGGGATTCTCCTCCATATGCTGTGAATACCATTGGTTAATAAAGAAAACTGTCTTGGGCCTACACAGGGAACAGAGGTAGGTGGGGAAACTAAACTGAATGCTGGGAGAAAGAAGGAGGATTTAGTGAGAAGCCATGTAGCTCTGCCAAAGATAGATGCTAGAACTTTACCCGGTAAGCCACAGTCACGTGGTGATACACAGATTAATAGAAATGGGTTAAATTAAGATGTAAGAGTTAGCCAATAAGAAGCTAGAGCTAATGGTCCAAGCAGTGATTTAATTAATACAGTTTCTGTGTGGTTATTTCAGGAGTCTGGGCGGCCGGGAAATGAACAAGCAGCCTTCTTAATACATTTGTTTTGTTTTTTACTAGGTTCAAATTTAAAAACGCCCTCAAGGATGTCTTCTCCCATCCTTCAGCTGGAGCGGGAGTGTGAAGCAGACGACGGCAGGGAGCATAAGCTGATGCCACTGGGGGGATTACATTGCCTCCCACTTAATCAGCATCTACAGGACCCCCCAGCCCATGCTCCTCCATCGGCTCCCGGCTCAGAGGGTAGCCATGACTGGGGATGAGCTCTCCTCTGTCTGCAGGAACCTTGAGAAAGGACAGTTTGTGTGCTGAAGTGTCCTGATCCCCAAGCCAGAGGAATTCTCCAAGAGGAATGGCCTCTCAGGAGCCCTTGTGATCTGTCAAACCAGTACTCAGCATCCATGTCACTCCACACATATCGAATGTGAGGGGATATGGTCTCCTGGGTGGGGTGACAGAGTCTGGAGGTCCTCTTCTGAGACTGCTCCAACTGCAACTGCCAGGAACTGAACCAGAACAAAGCAACCCCACTTTCTGCTGAGCAAGGGTCAGCACTGCCCTGACATCTGGAAACCTATGACAGCTGGCCCAGCTGGGCAACACCTTAGGCAGGACCTCTTCCTGCCCATCCTCGGCTCACATGCTTCCTCCCTCTCTGGTAGTTGTATAATCTTTAGGATGTGAGGAGGGTGGGCAGGTGGAGGAGGGAGTCCCTGCCTCTCTCCTGAGGTCACAGCTGTCTGAACTTGTTGCCCCAAGCAAGGTCACAGGCCTACACTCTAGAAGGGTTCGCTGCTAGCCTCCTCAGGCTAAGCGTGGAAGGGCCTCTCTCTTACTGGTTTTTCAACAGGATGATGGTTAATCTCCATTGTCTATGAGACTGGACTTAGAATTGCCATGGAAACACACGTGTCTGCTAGGATATTTCCAGAGCAATACAGCTAAGAAGGGAAGACCTGCTCTAGATGTGGGCAGCACAATTCCAACCTGTAGACCAAGGTCTGGACTGTGCACACCAGGTGATCAGCCAGCCACTTCCATATCCACTGCTGTGCCTTTCCCACCTTGATGAGAAAGGACTGTGTCCCTCTTAGACTGTGAGCCAGCAGAAACCCTTCCTTCCTTAAGCTGCTTTAGTCGGATATTTTGTTACAGCAACGGGGAAAGGTAGTGTGCCCCAAGCCCTTGGGGGTTCTTGTACCTGTCCCTACATCCCTCCAAATCATCCAACCTTAGCACACTCTTTTCTGCCAAGACCTCAACTGATGGAGACATCAACAAAGCTCACGTCGAGAACCCCAGTATTTATTATGCCCTTGAACCAAGTGCCCCAGCAGGCTGTAAACATGACTGTTAAAAAGACTTCCCCTGCCCTAAATAGGCTGCAGAGTCACATGGTCCTCATCTGGGGACCAGCCTACTAGGCCCGGTCCCTGACACAGAGAGAATTCAGGAGAACCAGGCCTCAGGCAGGGAGGGTTAGGAAGCCTCCCTTGTGGGGCTTTCCAGATGGTTGGTCGACTCTCACCCATGGAGCCTGGGGATCAACACGTGCTTGGGCTCTAAGTCTGAGCACTGGCCATTGCAGAGGGGACCTCAAATCCAGGAGCCTCTTTCAGTATAGGGACCACTAAAGATTCTCTCCCACCCTGTTGTCAGTTGGAAAGAATGAGACTGGGTTCTGACCTGTGACAGCACCGGTTAGACACTTCTTAATAATAAGTTAGGCTACTTATTAGCCACAATGGTAGCATACCCCCTTTTTATAACTGTATTTTTTTTTTGAGACAGTGTCTCATGTAGTCCAGGTTGGCCTCAAACTCCCCCTGTAGCTGAGTATGACCATGAACTTCTGACCCTCCTGCTTCCACCCCTCAAGTGCTGGGATTACAGGCTTTCACTAACACGTCCAGTTTATGCAGTGCTGGGGATGGGAGTCAGGGCTCTGTGAATGCTAAACAAGCACTGTATCCTAGCTACAATTGTATCCTTCAAATGGCTCTGGAGTGTTCTCTTGAAGTGTTTGGAATGTCTCAGGATTTGTTTGTTTTAGCTTACTTTTTGAGATAGGGTTTCACTGTGTAGCCAGACTGGCCTTGAACTCACAGCAATCTTCCAGTTCAGCCTGGTGAATGCTGAGATTACAGGTGTGAGCCACCACGCTGGTCTACGTCTGGAATGTCATCCTGTGCAAGGATGTGGCTCAAAAGCACCCTTAGAGAAAGGCAGCCTGAGTGGGCTCTGCTCTACACCAAACAAAACACCAGCCCTTTGCTTAATACCATCTGAGACCTCGGCTCGCCCTGTGTATCTGTCTCCCAACGGCCCAAGCCTCATGCAGTACCCACATTCTTGCTGCCCCTCCTAGATAAAGTGTTCAAGCAGGGCTGCACAGGCAGAACCCAGCATCAAGCCCACACACATATAGAAAGACATCACCACACCGGTGGCCTCAGCCAGCTCCCGGGGCACAATCTTGGGCCCGTAGATGAGAACCAGTGTGCTGAGGTAGCCATTACTGAGCCCCAACAGGCAGGTGAAGAGCACAGGGTAGATGTCAGACTGGAAAAGCACCACAGTCAGGTGTGATCGCGGCTGGTAGTTACAGAGCAGGAAGAGGGGCACGAGGCAGACACGCAACAGTGCCAGGCCAGGGAGCACCTTGCTCCGAGGACCTGGTACCTGGATCCAGGCTGTGACCTGTCGGCCACAGAGGTCTGCAAAGTTGAAAAGGAGGAAGACGGTGAGGGGCACAAAAAACTTGGAGGTCCACGGAGAGCCGGTGCCCTTGTGCATGGACTGGACGTTGGTGGAAATGGCAGGGAAGATGAGGGCAGTGACAAAGTAGAGGAAGACAGTACAGAACCCAAGGCCAGCCGTCTTTTTCAGGATAGGTCCCAGGGGTGGTGTGTGTACCACTGCTGACCCAGGGCCTACCGAGGAGGCTCCAGGAGTGTCCTGTGATGGGTCGTCTTCGCCAGAAACCACGTGGACTGGGGCAATCGGCCTCATGTAGTACCTGTAGAGGGACAGTGACACAGTCAATGGGTCACTACCGAGCCCATCATTCAGCAACTCCAGGGACACAGAAGGGGAGGCATGGGAATCTGCTTAATCACTGCGGGACTCAGAATAGCCCTCAGGGACCCAGCAGGCAAAGTCTAAGCCCTGGGAGTCTCCTGTCCAGAATCCCACAACATGATATGGAAGGGACAGGTTGTTAGAGATGGCCTGTGTTATCTCTGGCCAGCCTGCCAGACTGGACCCCAGTCCCTGTATCAGAGGTGGTGACCATACCATGAACAGGGACAGGAAACTACCCAGGATCACTGCATGGTGAGTGGAGGCCCCAGCCTGGCTTTGTTTTATGTTGGAAAGGAGAGGTTTAAGTAAATTAAAAAAAAAAATCAGAACTAGCTGGGCAGTGGTGGCACATGCTTTAATACCAGCACTTGGGAGACTGTGAGTTCGAGGCCAGCCTGGTCTATAAGAGCTAGTACCAGAACAGCCAGGGCTGTTACACAGAGAAATACTGTCTCAAAAAAGAAAAACAAAGAAAGAAAAAAATCAGAAATATAAAATGTAAGTAGAGTGTGATGGCTCAGGCCTGCAATCCTGGCACTTGGGAGGCTGAGACAGAATTGCAGTGAGCCTGGGACCAGTTTGAGTTACATAATGAGCTCCTGTCTCCAAACCAAACAACTAAAATGGTGTGGCGGAGGGGTAACAGGGTGTGGGGTGTGACTCAGTGAGTAGGGTGCTTGCTCAGCATCTGTGAGGCCCTGGGTTTGATCCACAGGACCACATAAACCAGACAAGGTAGCTCATATGTAATCCTGGCATTTAGGAAGTAGAGGCAGATGAGTCAGAAGTTCAAAGTCATTCTTAGCTACACAGTGGGTTGAAGCCAGCCTAGGCTACACAGTCCATTCCAGGGTAGCCACAGAATGAAAGCCTGTCTCAAAAAACACCCCTCCCCCACACAAATCTCTAAGAAATTTTACACATGTACATACACACACACACACACACACACAGATGGTGGACACATACACATATTTCTGAACATGGAGTCCAGCTATACAGATCTTAAGACCTCAGCCATAGTGCCCAACTAAATTTACAAATAACACACACAACAGCCACGCATCCCAGTCCTCATAAGCACATACCTATCACAGTCTGAAGAACACTAACCTGTGGCCATCTTGTCAAACAGGGCTCTATGCCCTCCCTTTTGTCCCTGCATACAGCTTAGCATACATTTAACTGCTCCCCTACAGATGACTTTCAGGTTGGTCTAGCCTTTCAGGGCTGCCAGTCCCCAGGGTAGAGTGTAATCTACACACACACCCACACACACCCGGACACACATTTCCTAGATTTTGGCAGGGTATTTCTAAAAAAGACCAGTGGTTCAAATGTTTGCACTTTTAACCTACATTGTGGATGGAGAGAAGAAACTTCTTTAAGTCCTCTGACCTCCCTATGTGCACCATGGTACATACACCATACACACACACACACACACACACACACACACTCATCATGTATACATGGTAATAATAAAAATTTTAAACAAAATTAAAAATATATTAATGGAAAGAAGCCAGGCAGAGTGGTATACACCTGTGATCACAGCCCCTGGAAGGTGGAGGCAGGAGCATCAGGAGTTCAAGGTCATCTTCCAGCACCTTGCAATCTCAAGGAGACCCCAGCTCAATGAAACAAAAAAAAGGAAAATATACTATCGCTACTACTAAAAATATAATACACTAAAACTAGAATACAATTCTGTTAGCTAGAAACTGCCCTTTAGATAGGAAGTACCACTTATCTGTGCTCTGTCCCTTGCAAGCTCTGAGCAAAGTGACTTGTTCTGTGACAGCATGTATTCCATCCTTTTAAAATTCTGACCACTGAGCAGGTGGTGGTGGTGCATGCCTTTAATCCCAGCACTCAGGATGCAGAAGCAGGCAGATCTCTGTGAGTTTGAGGCCAGCCTGGTCTACAAGAACTAGTTCCAAGACAGGCTCCAAAAGCTACAGAGAAACCCTGTCTCGAAAAAAACCACACACACACAAAAAATTTCTGACCACTGTAAACTCATGATGTTGGTTTACTGGCTGTATTCATCAGGGTTCGCCACTAGAGAAACCGAACTACAAATATATATATGCACATAGAAAGGACACGTTACAATGCCTGTAATATATACCTTATAGAACCCAGTGCCACCAACCCAGGGATAGCACCACCTACCTACAATGGGCTGGGTCCTCCCTGTCAATCACTAATTAAGAAAATGCCTTACTGCTGGATCCTATGGAGGCATTTTCTCAACTGAGGTTTCCTCCTTTCAGATAACTCTAGCTTATGTCAAGTTGACATAAGCTAGCACAGGAGGACTGGAAGCCGAAGCCAGTGTTCCCAGCTCATAGCTGAGAGCAGCCAAGCCAGTGGTGGGGTCATCTTTGTGACTCTGGGCTTGTTGGTGGCTCCTGAACCTGCACTGGGAGCCCCCCTGAAGTCAGTGCAGGCCTCTAAGTTTAACTCTCTACAAGTCCCAGTCCATGCATGAGTTTCTACAAACAGGATTCCTGGCCCAGGTTTAATCAGCAAAGGTATAGATGCTTTATGGACAGCAGGGTCCCAGGAGGCCCAGCTGGATGGTCTTCAGCCTGCCCAGGTGGACTGATAAACACCATCTGGTGGAGGTGGTACTGGCATGTGATGAAAGCAGGGGCTATGGGGACTCTCAAGGTGTCATTCCACTCAGAGACAAAGGGAAACAAGACCCTCAAGGCCATACTAGGACTCTGGGAAAAGTCCTAAGGTTAAATATCACAAAGAGGGCTGCTTGATCATCCATCCTTTACCTCCTAAGTGCTAGGATAACAAGTATGGGCCACCATGCCTGGTGTGTGTGGGGCTGGGAATCAAACCCAGGGTTTTATGCTTTCAAGGCAAGCACTCTACCAACTTAGTTCCAATTCTTAGCCCCAGCTTCAGTTTTTGAGAGCAGCAGAAAGCACAAAAGACACGGGCACAACTTGTGAGAAACCAGGGATCCTGCTGGCAGTGAACTGAAGGTAGAAGTTTGGAGTCCTGTTCGCCCTGGCCCTGCTACCTCCTGCCTCCCTGACCCCTGGCCTCCTAACTTGCACATGGAAATATTAACTAATAACCATGGCCTTAAGAGAAACAGGAATGTGCAAGTGTAAATGAGATAGACAAACCCTGCTAGGCTGCACCTCCTGCTGGAGCAGGGGGTGATGGCGGAGGTGCATTAAGTGGTTAGGAACCATTACTCCTTATTTTTCTTGCCCAGTCCCACCTCCGCTGCATATAGTCTTCCCAAACCCCAAGCTTGCCAGCCCTAGGGGTTCAGAGGTGTGATCAAAGCCAGCTTTTCCACCTAAGATCAACTCACTGACCCCGAAAAAAAATTCTTACATGCTTCAGTCCTCTTAAAACTCACAGTCCTGGGGAACAGGCAACCCATAAGGACAGGGCCCTACGATCCCATTAAATGACCAGATGTGGAGGGCAGGGCAGAGGGACCTCACCTGACATACTCCAGCCGGGGCAGCAGAACGTAGAGCCACACACAGAGCCCAAGGAAGACTGCTGCCGTGAGAAAGAAGGCAAGGGCGCTGTTCCGCACATCACTGGATGCTGCCAGGTCCACAAGTGAGGCCACGGCACTGACCGTCCCTCCCATGGCTCCTCCTGTGGAGAGCGAGAGGATATCACAATAGGCTCAGGAAGATGCATGGCCTCAGAAGACACACACACACACACACACACACACACACACACACACACACACACACACAGTGAAAACACCCTGGTGCTCACAGCATCTGAAGCTGGACGGGAGGTTGGGGATGGGGGTAGGGGTGGGGGTCCCTGCAGCCTGAGTTCCAGACAGTGGGCAAGTGTTTCTGTCCACCTTACTGTCGCTCCCACACTGCAGGAACTGCCCTTGGTTCCAATAGAGAATTCTTCCAACCTCCTCCAGATAGGTTCTACCAGCCCAGGTGGGGCTGGAAGCTGGCACTTGAGACCAGGCAGAACACGCAAACTAGCAGAGTGATCAAGGGCACTCACACTTAAATCAGAACCCGATCCCTGTTTGACCCTTCAGGCTGTGTGCTCCCTAACAAACCTCTTGACCTCTCTGTGCCTCAGCTTGCTCCTCTGTAGGTGGGAGTGTTTTGAGTGCCCACCCCTTAGGACTGCTCTAAGGATTAAAAGGATTATTCCATGTTAAACAGAGTCTGACGCAGACAGGAGCCAAACGCCAACTAAATCTTCAGATTCCCAATTAACTGTTTGGCTATTCCCATCTTTCCCACATCAAAGCAGCAGCAGCAATGAAGTAAACCCTTTGCCAGGGGGGTGCCCATTTCGGAGAAGCTGTAATCCCCACCTGGGAGCTCTGGAGGAAGCAGGGTTAGCTCAGAGAGCCGCTCAGTGGCTGCCCGAGGAAGAGATCTTAACAGCCCCACTGACTGATCCCCTCTCCCTTCCAACTTGAATCTACAATATTATCGGCGGCAGCCACAAACCGGGCCTCCGGGAACTCATCCCTCATGACTCCCGCTATCTCATCAGTTATGGAAATACATGCAAATAAGGGCTTTGAAAAAAAAAATCAAACCACCAGCACAAAACAAATGAATTGTTCCTCAGATGTCAACATGCACAGAATTCACAGATGGGCTCCTTTGGACAAAAAGCAAAGGGGGCCTGAGGGCCACAGGGAGAGTGAGGCACCTCAGCTGGTCCAGGGTGCTAGCCTGGTTGGTGCCAGTAAGGGCCCCACACATTACCCTCCTCCAGGGCTGACATCTTAGTCCGAATTTCACCTACCCTTTTTAGTTAAGACAGAGTCTCACTATGTAGCCCAGCCTGGCCTGATACACTCTTCCTGCCTCGGTCTGTGATGTACCGAGGTTATAGGTGTGTGTCACCATACCTAGCGTTCCCCACTTCTCCAAAAATAGACTCGAAAAAAAAAATCCCAGGAGACACTCTTCTCTGGAACTCTACAGGTGGACATGAGGGGCCACTTGCTGTTGCTTGTGTCCAGCAGGGCTGAAGCTGAATTGAAGGGCTCCAACAGAATGGAGGCAGATGAGCAGATAAGAGCCTCTTTTTGAGGCCAGTGGTGACAGAGGGATTAGCATTTGCTGGCCGGTCTGCTCAGCCCAGACCTGCCTTTCTGGAAGCAATGCCAGGAGCGTGTTGACTGTACTCAGAAAACTCAATGACAAGTTCATTTTTATTTTCTTTTAGGCCCAAGGGTTTCCTGGGATAGAAGCGAAGCCTAATCCTATATCAAAAATGGCAAGCAGACGGAGCTCATATCTAGACTCTGATCCAAAGAGAGTAATTGCCTCAAGTGCTGGCTTGAGAGGGAATTAGAGGCTCAGGAGGAAAGATAGTGATCTATTAGTGATGTCTGGCACTGGTATAGAGCGGGGAGGGGATATGCGCTTGTCAAGGTGCCTGTCATCCCTGCCACATGCTACCTGGCATATTAACTAATAGACGCAGTCCTGCGCATCGTGCAATTCTTCTCAGGTAGGCAAGTGCTTAAAGCAGTCTTCTGAACACCAGGGACACATGGGGACAGAGAAAAGAGCAACCTCCAGGCTTGCTGCAGGGGACAGTGGTCTTCGCATAAAGCAGATGCTAACTGACCCAGTTCTGTTTACCTTGTGGGGCCATCTAGGTGAATGATAAAACTGCGAAGGTCCCGTAACAGGCTTAGCATCCACTTGCAGACTTCAGCTACAGAGATGCCCCAAGTCAGGGCCCAAGCAAGCCACGGCATGGCACAGTCTGGGGGAACCAGGAGCATAGTCACTAGGCTATTGGCTCTGATAGGACACAGTCTGGTCCATCTTCCCGCCCCTGGTAGGGGGTGGAGCCTCCATAAAACTAGAAAGGAAAGAAAGACAGAAAAGGGAGAGGAAGGAAAAGAAGGGGAGAGGAAAAACTAAAGGAAAGGAAAAGAGACAAGGAAGGAGGAAAGGTGGGAGGAAGGAAAGAAGGGAAGGCTGGTCTCAGAAATGATGCTTTGGAGGTACAGGGTGCTTCCATCATGTCTGTGATCTTCTCTCCCATCTACCGACTCTTGGGCTGGCAAGACTTTTACACTTTCCAGGAAGCTACAGAGACCCATCTGGAGTCTAGATGGGCCAAGGGCTGTTGAAGTTGTTCCCCATATGGCTTCCATTGTTACATTGTTACATTGTTACATTGTTACAAGTGCTGTCCGGGTCTTCTACGATGCTCACGCTGTGTACATCCTGGACCTATGCTGCAAGATAGCCCAGGCAAACACAGCAAGTACCACATGGAGTGCCACCCAGCCCAGGGCTTTAATTGAGCCACTCCTGTGGACAGAGTGGAGCAGTGGAGAGCCAACTGTCTTCTTAATCCACTGTCCAAGCTGCAGACTGAGCAGAATGAACAACTCTCAGCTACCATCTCTGGGATCATTTGCTTGGTGACACTAAGAAAACAAAGTGGACCCAGGACACATTTCCTTTTCCAGAAGGATCACTGTGGCTCCGTCTCATGCTGGGATCTCACCTGATAACAATGCCTGGGCATTCCTCATGGGAAATGAGCCTGTCAGGCCATACACGCTGCTGTTGAAGATGGTGGAGGAGCCGCTGACGATGGCCATGCACGCAATGGTGACACCGAAGAAGCCTCGGGTCCAGGAGGAAGTATCCACCTTCACCAGCACAATCATAACCACAAAGATGGCCAGTGAGACGGACAGTGAGGCCAGAACACGGACATGCACCGGGACCCTGGGAAGAGGACCAGAAGTGGTGGGAAGTGGTTGGACTCCCCTCAGGGCTCTACATGGGTCAGCTGGTGAGCCACAAGAGAGAAGGGGTGAAGCCTCACAGGTTAGTGAGGCTCAAGACTAAGACACCAGGCAAGATGCCACATTTCCTTCTTCAAAACTACCCTCCTGTTAGACCCATCTAGCGCTTAAACTGCACAGCCACCCCAGCTGCCTTCTCCAAATTTGGCAGTAGGCAAGGGAAGAGGTTCACCATCATTGATGTCACAGAACTCGGCTTGTGCCCAATTTTCTCCCAAATGTTCTTCACACTCCACCTCAGTCACCTCCCACCCAGCTCCGTGAGTCTAATGCTCCTCACACCCCACCTCAGTCACCTCCCAACTCACAGGTAAGGAAGCTGAGCTCAGAAAAGTTAGGAGTTGGCTCAAGGTCACTCAGCTGTGGGCCCAGGAGCTCTCTAAGTGTTTTTCTATAAGGTTTTAGCTGGGACAGCAGCCGCTGAGACCACACCCTCATAGTCCAGAGCCAGGACCCCATGCCTTCCATAAAAGCACTACCCTGCACCCAAGCTAAGTACTCCAGCTACCTCCCCAGCTCACCAACCAGGAAGGAGGGCAGGGATGGGGACCATCAAAGATGGCTGTGCAGGTCTCCACTGTAACAGAGAGAACACTACCCCAAGGCTGTCCAAACCGTCAGATTAGAATAAGTTTTAAGTCTGATCAGATGTTCAGTTTCGTTGCCCACTAGCCAGAGAGAAAGTGAGGGCTGAGAGAAAAGCTAGATTAGATACAGAGACATTCTCTGGATTAAAACAATAGCAACCAAGTCCAACTTACAAGATAGAAACAGACAGATCTGTGCACACAGCCAGGTGGGAAGCAATTTGCATGAGGGAGGAAAGTGTGATTAGAAGAAGCTCCTGCCCCTCCCTGGCTGATGCTACTTCTGGATCCTGAGAGGCAGCTCAGAGCTGGAGGGAGAACGGGACTTCCAGCCCCATCCACCTTTGTACAGGGAAGGACACAGAGGGAGTCCCCAGAAGCTGGGATGGGATCTTATGTGAACTTGGCTCCAGTCCAGGCTCTTCTGTGACCCTGTGTCTTGATGACTGTCTTACACATAGGAACTGGGTGATGACTGCATTCCTGGAGCACAGGCACACACACCAGGGCGACAGGACTGAGTGCATCCCAGTACTAGATACTCTGGCAGGAGGGCTGGTGGCATCTCGTGGCACAGCTGAGGGGCATCAAGGAAGAGGGCACATAGACACAAGAGGCTGACTGAGCCTTGTCAAGATAAGCTGGAGACAGGCAGAACCCCAACCTGCATGTGAGCTTCCCATCTATCTTATGAGCCAGGCCTTAATCTTCAGAGGGGGCAGGCACATGATGGGTCTGTAGGCTTGTCTGCCAGCATCTCTTCTCTGGGAGAAAGTGTTTCTTCGTGCCAGCATGATGGAGGTAGTGGGCCATGTCACCCACACCAGTCAGATTCAAACAACAGTCATTGGTGATCCTGGCTACCACAAGTGGCCCACGCAGCTCAGTCAGTCCTCCCTGGGATGGTACCATGGACCATGCAGTAAGTAACTGCTTGAGCGTGTCCCGCTGCTGGTTGCCACCTTGCCAGCTATGTGGGGAAGGACCACATATGGAGTACACCCCATGAAGATGCACAGAGCCCCAGGACCATGGGAAAAGGTTCCCTGGACCTAGCTATGCCTAAGGGCAAATCTGACTTTAACTTTTAGTTAGAGAACAAATGACTACTTCCTGCCTGCCATTTATTCCTGCATGCACCTACCCACTAACACAGAGACCACAGAGACATCAGGGTTCCAGGGAGGGGACAACACAGCCTAAAACTCCAGAGACACTTCCAGGACGTAATAGCCCAGGGTTAATTGGACATGACAGATTACTGACTTCTCAACAGCAGCCTACAGCCAATGGCTGGTGAGATTGGTAGATACCCATCCTAGTTCCCCGTGGGGGTCGGGGAGGGCTCCCTTAGATTCCAGAGGGCTCTGGTGGCTCTCTGTGGGGCTGGTGACAAGGCCTCCTCTCCTGGTTACTTTCTTGCTCTCTCCACATTCACCCCCACATTTACTACATGCTCGAAATTTTCCTTGTTTTGGGGCCTGCTTTTGGGAAACTTCTAGCCTTAATAACCACTAGGGTCCCATACTAGGGTGCCTCTTCTTAGACTCTGTGGGGCTTCAGACAAGGTAGGGCTGGAGGGAGGGCCAGGTGGAGTGGCTGGACCCCTGAAGCCCACAAAAGGCTATTATGATAAATGAACCCAGTACCCTGGAGGCTTGCAGCCAAGCCTCAGATGGGATGCTCAAGGTGACCCTACACATATACCTGTTCCACAGAGCCCCACCTTCCTGGCATAAGAAGTCACTTACCCACTCACAAGACAGAAGCTACCACACTGCCTGGCTTTGTCACGGATTTGCTGTGAGACCTTGGACAAACATTCCCTCCCTCTGCTCCTTCCTTCCTCAACTCTAAAATGAGGTTGGCCTAGGTGATCTGAGAGTCCAACTGAAGAAATTCACTTGGTGACACCTTGAGACACCGAACAGTTTTCAGTGATTCCCTCGGACACCTGGTGAGGACTGTTGGAGGCAGAGACTGGCCACAGAGGGAGGAGGTGTAACACAAGCAATTGCCCCAGCTACACACCTCCCTCTGCTTCTGGCCTTGTCCCTGAAGTTACAGTGATAAGGTCCGGTGGGATGCCTGGGACTTAGGCAGAAATGGGTGGCTTCTTACTCAGCCTCCCCCCCAACAAGAGGAGCAAACAACAAAATCACCCACTGGACTGCTTGTGACTGTCCCTTACCTGCCCAGGGTTCCTTATCTCTCTAGGTCCTGCCTAAGTAACTCACAGCAGAGCCCCCAAGTCCTTGGAAGACTCATGGAACAATTCCCAATGTCCTAGAACTGGATGCCATGAAGTCAGAGGCCAGCCTTACATATACTATGGGCCACACTGCCTTTCCTCCTGCAGGGCAGGTGGCTTGGGATGGAAGCCCCTGGAATTCTAGGGTCGTCTAGGCAAGTGCCGGCTCGCCTGGTGTTCTAGTCTAGGTATGAGGCAGGCTGAGAGGCCACACCACCCTAGGGTGCTGGAGGAGGGTCACCCATCCCCACTTCACTCTCTTGCCAGTGAGCGCTCAGGACCCCAGGGGATTGATTTCTTCCAAAATGTAAATCTAGCTCATCTGTATTTATAAAGCCACAGATTTAACATAATAAAACACTTGGCGATTATGGATGAGCCAGTCAGAGAAGCCAGAGTGCTCCAGGAGGGAGGGAAGGAGCCGTTTCAATCTCCCACATTAAATAAAAAGCAGCTTCACCCTAAACTGTCCTTGGCAGCTGGCAACTAGTGAGGCTGGAGAGCTGTTCCCCCAGGGCCCTCAAATGTAGCCTGAAGCCCAGGCTAGGGAACCTGTGTGACCACTTTCCTGCCCAGCCCTCTCCTAACCACCCTCCCCCACCTGCCTAGTAGCCTGAGGCCTGGCCCAGGGGGCTACAATGCTAGGAACTAAGCACTCACCGGTAGCCTAGGTTTTCTTTTCTTTTTTTTTTTAAGATTTATTTATTATGTATTCAGTGTTCTGTCTGTCTGTATGCTTGCTGGCCAGAAGAGGGCACCAGATCTCATTACAGATGGCTGTGAGCCACCATGTGGTTGCTGGGAATTGAACTCAGGACCTCTGGAAGAGCAGTCAGTGCTGTTAACCGCTGAGCCATCTCTCCAGCCCTAGCCTAGGTTTTCTAGTGCTGACAGGGAAAGAAGATCTAGAAATAGAGTCCTGCTCTAGCCTCAGTGACCAAGCGACCTGAGGTGGTCCCCTGAGTGGGCAGTTTTCCTTTAAGCAGGGCCACCGATTGGCTGACTGGCTATTATGAGTGGATGTCATACACTCCAAGATCCCAACAGGAACTTTTCACTGTTACTGCTGACCCCAGAACTGGGCCACCAAGGAGAACATCAGGGATGTGGCCCCACTGCAGCACATGTGTGACCTTAACAGGAAAAATAGGATGTTGCTCCAACCTCTGAAGCTATTGCACATACATGGAGATACAGTGAAGGGTTAATAGGCATGTAGACAGTTCCCCCTGTCAGATGGTGGCTTGGATCTTAAGGGGTGGGATTCTTGTCCATAGGTAAGTGAGCTGTCCCAGCTGGATAAATGCCCAGGGTCACAGAGCAAGTGATTCAAGAAGGCCTGGAAGGACAGAGGGTAGGTGGGATAGACCTGCCTGCCACTGTAAGTGCTCTTTTTTTGTTTTTTGTTTGTTTGTTTTTGTTTTCCAAGACAGGTTTTCTCTGGCTGTCCTGGAACTCTGTAGACCAGGCTGGCCTTGAACTCAGAGATCAACCTGCCTCTGCCTCCCCAGCTGAGATTAAAGGCATGCGCTCTTGCCTTTCTTGCCTTCTTCTGACCCCTTCCTCTCCGCTCTCTGGGCATTGTCAAGAATTCCAGTCCGTCTTCACTAGCCGGCAGTGCTGAGGAAACACCCAAGTCAGCTCTTAGCCACGAGAGCAGGAGATAGACACTGGCCAGCTGGGGCAGGGACCCCAGAACAGCCACTCTGAGAGTGTCCTTGCTGGAGGCCAGGAATGCCAGGAGAGGTTTTGGTCCTTGGTCCCTTGTTACCTCTTAGACTTGCCTGGAAGCTATACTTGAAGATTTCACTGGACCAAAGGAGAGATACCCAAATACCTCATGGATGAGCCAACTGGACTTATCAGCTCATTCCACTTCCCATGCTCATTGCGTCTTCTGCATTAAGTCCTTCATGGAGTCCCACACTGGCAGCTTCATGGTACCATATTTCCTGGGACCCCCTCCTGCTACACAGTTCTGACCTCTGTCCCTGAAAGCTCTTGTCTACTTATCTATATCTTTCTTTCTAAAAACTATCCTCTGTGGTGTGTGAATTTCATCGTATTAGCAACTCAAGAACCCAAAAGCCACTGGCTTGGGTAGCTGTGAGGTAGCTGGTCCTTGAGTTTTCTGCAACCTCTTCCTGCCCCACCCCCACCTAAGTTCACTGAGAGCTCAGAAAGGCTCTGTTGAACTCAAGGATACCTCCAAATTTTCCCTGATCATTTATACCCCCCAAAGAGTGAGTGTCTGAAATCTAGGGACCTAGGAGGGAGACCTCTGCAGGTAGCCCTAGGGGCTGGACGGTGAGGCCGAGTTCTTCCCCCCTCTCAAACTACACCTTAGAGCAGTGGTTCTCAACCCTTTTGGTGGTCGAACAGTCCTTTCATGGCAGCTGCCTAAGAACATCAAAAAAACACAGATACTTATATTAAGATTCATAACTATAGCCAGACAGTGGTGGCTCATGCCTTTAATCCCAGTACTCGTGAGACAGAGGCAGGTGGATCTCTGTGAGTTTGAGGACAGCCTGGTTTACAGAGCTAGTTCCAGGACAGCCAGACCTGTTATGCAGAGAAACCCTGTCTCAAAAAATCAATAATAATATTAATAATAATGATTAATAATAAGAATGGTGATCAAGTATATTATTATTATTAATCATTATTATTTTTTATGGTTGGGGGTCACCACAACACGAGGAACTATATTAAAGGGTCACCATATTAGGAAGGTTGAGAACCACTGTTTTAGAGGGATATTGTTTCCTTGACACTCCCTCCATGGGGATATGGGGTCTCTGTCTCCTTGAAATGGAAGAGGCTTTGTGACAGCCTTGACCAGTTGAGTGTGACAAAAGGGACACTATGTGACTTGTCTCTGGCTTTCACGGAACACTGGCTCTTCAGCCACAATGGGAACAGTCTCTGACCCCATGTGAGCTAGCCAATGAGGACAGACAGACAGGGAGGTGGGAAAGGACGAGCATCTCCAGCCCTGTGCTGTCTGACTGCATCAGCATGTTCCAGCGTAGCCTGGCTGCTTCCAGAACCCCAGGAACAAAAGAAACTAACTACTGTTACTGTTGCAAACCACTGATTATGGGTCGGAATCTACTACATGACTGTGCCCTATACTACGATGTGTTTTGAAAGACTGCTCTGTACACAGGCTTAGAATGCACATAGAGTGTATTCTGCTCTTGCTTCCTGTACCCAGAGCAGACATTGCTAATCAATCCCAGCACCCTTGCTAAGGTCAGATCTGCCTTAGAATGCTTTTCAGCAGGAGATCCAAGAACTGATGGACCAGAGCTGAATAAATTTGTCACCATGGATCTGAAGCTTCTATGAAACATGTTCAAGGGAAGCCCAGAATTTTGGACCACAGTGAGGCCATGATTATTGCCTAGAGGTAGCTTCAGGAAAATGCCAATAAGGTGCTAGCACTGTTGCCATTGTCAGGTCAAACTGAGACTAGACAGGAAGGGACAGTCAGCAGAGGCTATGGGCCACACCAACTTACTTTTCTCTCAAATAATTCCTTCTTCCACGGTGTACACAGAAGTCTTTCTGAATCATTACCTGTGAGATGCCACTGTGAACAGGGGACTCACTGGATGGTATCATCAACATATTACAGAGTAGGTAGGGCAGGCGCTGTTAGCATCTAGCTGCTCTTGGAGCCTGTAGAAGAACAGCTTCCCCAGGCCTTGGCCTACAGCAAGCCACACAGTGTCCTGACCGCAAGGGCCTGTGGCCCTATAGGTCTCTCAAAGGGAAATGGCCCTTACCTGGGTGTCACTATATGTGGCTGTAAATGACCACTGACCCCTGACTGGAGCCCCTGGCACCTGCTCTAATCTGTAAACTGCACAGCAAGGATAAACTGTCTGCCTCCAATTTGGGAGACCACCATTTAAGATGAAAACTCCTGCTGTAGAATAGAGGTGCATGTAGGAGGCAGGGGGTGACCTACCTGTTGACAAGCAGGAAGTTGGCCACGAGGCATAGCAGGGAGGGTACAGTGGAGGCGACAGCCAGGTAGCTCTCAAAGTAGTTCTAGAAATACACAAGGAAAAAGGCTGCTTATCACTCAGGGGTACTGAGGGCATGAAGGAGGGCTGTTTTCCTGTCCCCAGACACCTAGGAGCCACGGCTAAGTCCACCTGACTCCATGTGGTTCCACCCCATCACCAACCTGACAGTCATTCAACCGATAGCAGTCAATGACAGCTGTGCTACCTTAGTTGTGCTAAGTGCTGAAGTCACAGGGAAGGCTTTGACATTGTCCCATCTCCTGGGAGGCCCACACTTTCTGTGCTCCACTTGCCCCACCCACAGATTGGATCATGGGAGTGAGGCTCAATAGAGAGTTAAAAAGGAAAGCCCACCCTATTAATCTTGTTGGTCCTTTGACAGAATGTAGTAACCGGCCTCTCAGACCGTTTAGACAACCTCAGACCTGGGAGATTCAGCTCTCCCAAGGCTACTGCAGGAAGTCAGAAGGGTAAGTACCTCCGAGATTAGCCAGGAGAAAGGACAATCCTCAGGGAGGTGAATCAGGGACTTGCCCGGTCACAGCAAGCTGGGACTCGGCTACAGACCAGCCTAATACAAACTGAACGCATCTCTCAAAACCCCAAAAGCTGCCCTCTCATTAGGAGAGACTTGATTGTGTGACTGTTATCTCTGGGCATACCCAACTTCTAAAACAACCACAGCAAGTTGTGAGGGAGGGGGAGCCAGTGGCCCTGGATTCCACCCCTAGTACTACTGGGAGGGGGTTATGAAGGAAGAAAGAGAGGGAGGAAGGGAAGAAGGGAAAGAAAGAGGCAGAAGGGAGGGAAGGAGGGAGAATGGGAGGTAGGAAAGGAGAGAAAATGGGAAGGAGGGAAGGAAGGAGAAAAGCTAGTCAAGGGTTGACTATCTTGCTTCGGTCAAGAACCCCAGATGAGCTTCGAGCTGCAGGAAGGGCTTATGTATATTAAGCATTTGCTGTATACCGAACAGAAGGGATTTAAATGGATTACACCATTTGACTCTAAGCAAACAAAAAGAAGCATCGAGCATTCTGCTCCGGAGTGCTTAAGAAATGCGACGCACAACTCACAACTGAGGAAACAGATCGCAGGAGCCAAGTGCAAAAAACAGCGCATGTAAAGCCCTCATCCTGTCTACAGGAGGATGGAGAAATCCAAGATGTGCTTCTCACCCCTCAGGAATGCAGTGCATCCCACTGGGAGTAACAGGAGGAGTGTGAAGGCTTTTTCACAGCTCCAACTCCAGAGAGCTGTGAGAATCTCCTGCTAAGTTCGTACAGTTTCTGCTGCTTGACAAACCAGAAGCAGGTGAGTTGCAAGGTGCTCCAGAGAGGAAGTGGGCCCTACCTTGGAGAAAGTGGAAACTGACGGGTGTGAGGAGAGGTCCCAGGGGCGGTGGGGCTGTGGTCAGGCCTTGACAGAGGATCTGATTGCTCAGACAAAGATGAAAGGCATAAATGTCCTGGATACATCCTAGTCTGCGGCACTGACCCTCTGAGGTCCCTTTGAAGGCTGCAGAGGGCTTTGTGCTCTTTGGAAGGGGGCACTCTGACTATAAGGTGACAGCCTTGAAATTAAAATGATAATCGCAGCTCATCAGCCATGAGCCTTAGAAATAGCCTTCCGCCTCTGAGGTGCCCCTTCATTGTCCCCGTCCTGATGGGCTCAGCAGAGCCTGCCCTGGGCTGGGCAGTCAGTCAATTACCTCCTGACACACTGGCTGAGTCCACGTGAGGCCAGGCAGGCAGAAGAGGAAAAGGAGAGAGCAAGGGACAAAGGCCAGATGAGAGTCAGCGGGCAAGTGGAGAACCCCCTACCCTTGGCAGGCCCCCTTCATCCCTTGACCAGACCTAGAAGTTCACATGAGGTGAAGAACCCGGTTCACTTTTTCCAAGCATGCTCAGCATCGCTGGGTATATTAGGGATGGGGATTTTCCATGTAACTGAATAGCTGGTAGCAGAGCTGGAGGCTGTGGTGCCTTTTATGGTTGGAAAGCTATTCAACAGTGGGACAACTGCATTGTTAAGTTTCAAACCCCGGACAAACAGCTGAGGTGCCTATTAACATATCAAAGAGGACCTGACCTCCAGGTTCTTCCAACAGCCCACAGTCCCTACCTGGTATAACCCACTCTCTAGCCTGAATTCTCCAGCCCAGGGGCTGGGCTGCCTTTCCCCAGAAGCTCTTCCCTATATAATCCAGACATTTTGGTTACCCGCCCTTTTGTGTTTTTGGCCTCCTGGCTGCTGCACCTGGTTCCCCTCTCTCCCCTTCCCCCACCCTTCTCCCTACATGGCCCAGCTCAATCTGCCCATGTCCACTCTGGACTCTCCCAGATGTCTCTGACTGCTAGGCGAGCACCCTACCACTGAACTACAGTCCTGGCTCTCTTTATTTTGAGACACAGCCTCACCAAGTTGCCCAGGCTGTCTTTGAACCCACTCTACAATCCAAGCAAGCCTTGAACTTTTGGTCCTGTCTCAGCCTCCTAAGCAGCTGGGATTACGGGCCCAGCCTGGTGGCAGACACTTAAGATGGCTCCACAACTTCCACCTGGGGCATTCACAGCCTGGTGTGACCCACTGATCAATCATGGACTTCTGTCCAAGAGAAGTAAGTAAGTGTGACAGGCATACACGACTGAGTATCCAACAGTACGAGATGATGTCTTGCTAAGCTCTCCGTCTCCTCGACTGGGAACACTGGTCTCTCCAGCATCACCGTACCATCTCTCGGTGGAAATGCACTGTTCTCCACGAAGGACACTTGATATCTGTGCTACCCAGGCCCACCAGGCCTTTGTATTGTCTACTGTCCATGTTGGGCCCTTTAGCTGTGCATGGGTCCCAGTAACTCTCCTAGAAGGGTGTTGGGGATAGGGGGTTGAGTCAATGCCCCCAGAGTTATCTCTGATGAGAGGCAGGAAAGGAAAAGGGTTATATTTCACACCCTAACTGTGGTTCTGAAATATAATGAAGTTGGCATGGCTTCTGGGGAGACAGTCCATGTACCTAGGTAGTAGCTGTGTGTAGGCAGCTCTAGGGTCCTGAAACCTGTGTTTATTCTCTGTGCCCGTCTCACATCCTCACCCCTCACTCTGACCCCTTGCAGAACCCCCACAAAAGGTTGGCTATGTGATGGAGGCCAAGCTTTGGCCAAGCCCTGTAGAGCACCTGATATTGGTGCTGTTTCTATTGACTCCTGAAGACTAAAGGCCAGGTGGGTTTCATGGGACAGCAGGTAGAAGACAGTGACAAAGCAGAAGGGCAGGCTGGGCCCCAAGCACCAGACCTGAACCTAGTGGGCCACCCTAGGCCCTCAGTCAGAGCTGGGCAGCCACTGTCCATCCCAACAGTGCCTTCTCTTTTAACTCACCCTTTGCTGGTGTCCCAGCCGCCACGTGCAGAACAGCACAGTGGACATGTGCATGGTTCCTTTTGGGGGTCCAGAGAAGCACACTAACTACCATGGCACAAGAGACACACTATGGTAAAGACAGAAGAAGGTGCGGCCAGGGCCTTCCAGTAGACTCTGGGTGGCAGCTGGAAAGACTGGCGGAGTGTGTCCACAGACACGGCAGAAGGGGGAGGTGGAGAGAGAGGGGACTCAGCATGAGGTAATGTTTTACTTTGCTTTGTTCCCTCTGGGAGCCAACCTGAGACCTTGCTGCCCTCAGCTGGGTACACGGCCAGGATTCTAGACAGCCATGCATTCAGGGTGCTCATTGCAGAGGGGGCCTCAGTCCCACTCTGAGTGCCCAAAGCCCGTGTGAAGTGAGAGCTGCTCCGAGGAAGCGAGGCAGCGTTCCGCCCCGGGGCGCCTGGTCTGACCGCAAGCTCACCATCTTCTCCTGGGTTGCTCTGCATCCTATAGACTTGGGTTCAGGAAGGGCTCACCGGCAGACTGTGGAGGCAGTGACATCAAAGGCTACCTTAGCACCCGTGGTGACCACAGTGGGCAGGGGGAAAGCCACCCAGAACATCTGAACACTCTCCCACACAGCCCTTTGTTCATACTGCAGTCTGTCAGCGCAAGGCTAGAACAGGCCCCGTTCTAAAGATAAGAAGCCCAAGGATGGAATGAAGGAGATGGCTCAGTGGCTAAATTCCAATCTCCTAGTTAGGGTTACTATTGCTATCATAAACACCATAGCCAACAGCAACACGGGGGACGAAGGGTGTGAGTCATCTTTCAATGCTTAGGACACAATTCATCACTGAGGGGCAACAGGGCAGGAACTCAAGGCAGGAACTTACTCCTTATGGTTTGCTCAGGCTACTTTCTTATGCCATCCAGGACTGCCTACTCAGGGGTGACACTGACCCTAGTGGGTTGGGCCCTCCCACACCAGTCACTAACTAAGAAAAATGTCCCCCACAGGTTTGCTTACCTGCAATCTGATGGAGGCATTTTCTCAATTGAGATTCCCCTTTCTCAGATAACTCTAGCTTATGTGGAGCTGGCAGAAAGAAAGAAAGAAAGAAAGAAAGAAAGAAAGAAAGAAAGAAAGAAAGAAAGAAAGAAAGAAAGAAAGAAAGAAAGAGAGGGAGAGAGGGAGAGAGAGGGAGGGAGGGAGGACCAGAATGCAGGCAAAGACAAAGCTGGGTCAGGAGCGCATGTCTGCAATCCTATGGCTTAGGTGGGGGTATAGAGACGGACTTCTCACAGGCCAACTGGCCTGGCACATTCAGGAATAAACAGCAAAGAGACAGTGACTCAACCAAGGTAGAAGACTAGGAGGCCGACAACCAAAGTTGTCCACTGATCTTCACACTTAACCCCAGTGGGTAAATTTCAGAGAGGCACACCTGATGCTGGTAGTAGGACCTTCTCACCTAAGACTTGTGGGGACACCTGCCATTTTACTCTGCAATCAGGGTGCCTCCTCCCCACAGTTGCACGAGCCCATGCTCCATCGCCTGCCTCAGTGGCTGAGACAAGCCTTCCAAGTGGCTCTTGGGGCATATCAGTGCAAGCCACGTTTCTTCTCCAGGCATTATCATATTTTTTCTGTCCAAGGCAGCAAATGTTGGGGTTTGTTTGATACCTCTTCTCTCTGTCGGTGGGGTGGCTAGGAGTGAGGGGATGTGAGAATTGCCTCATCCCCTCCTCTTTGTTCCCCACGGGCCGATAGCTCTAAGCAGTGTTAAAAAGAAAAGCCTTGCCTTTTTTGACCACAGGGGATGGACAGACGTGGTCAGTGGTTAAACAGAGACCACGTTAAAGGGGACAGATGGTACGGGCTGGGATGTGGCTCAGAGGCAGCGTGCATGTCTGGCATATGTGAGGCCCTGAACTCCATACCCAGCATTACAAAACAATGATAAACCAGAGGTAGCATGGTGAGCAGCAGTGGGCAGATTTCCAAGCCTCTTCCCGATTAGGTCGGCCTCCCAAAGCCTCCCAGTCCCAGGTAGGTGTGCCAGCACAGAACCCGGACTATAAACAGAACCTAGGCACGGGTGCCTGGTAGCAGCAGCCTCTCAAGGGCCCGTGAGTGTGAACAGGCCACTCCAGGTCAGGGCAGGGGGCGCGTGCTTCACTTGCGGTGCAATAAGGAAAGCCATTTTCATCTGCTGTGCTCCTGTGTGAACCCTAGGAATCAGAGAACCACTCTTCAAATGAAACTTAAAAGCCTAGCCGAGCCAGTCAGCCAGATGCGAGGCCATTTTCCAGCAGAGAACTTCCTCCAGCCACCTCGCTGAGAGGCCCCGTACTAAGCGGCTCTTCTGGAAGAATCTGATTCTGGGCTCAGGGTCCAGGTAAAGAGGTTTCTCTGGGCAAAGAGGCCCTGAAATGAGCCTGTTTATCTCTGGCAGGCCTTGGATAAGCTTCCTCTCCTCGGAATGCCATTAGGACCCTTTGATATGAGCGGAGTACATTAGTCACGAGCCACAGTAGCCTCCAAGTTTGAAGCTGCTGCCACTGAACAGTTCTGTGTGGCCCCCACCTCCAGTCTGCAGTGGAGGAGGCAGCTGGGCTCCTGCAGGGTAAGAAAAGTGATTCCAGCCTGGGGGTGGTAGATCAGGGCAGCCAAGCATTACCTGGATCACAAGGCCATGAAATTAGCAGCAGTGAGCAGGCTGCAGCCAAGAACGATTGGCCATGCAGGCGCATGCCTTCGACTCTATGGCTCCCCGGCCTGGGATGTTAAGGATGTATCCTCATCCTGGTACAGTCAGCTCCAGTCGGAACAAGGTAAGAGGTAAACAGATGGAAGGCACTGGCTTCCTGCACTCCTGAGGTCCCCTGAGAGGTCCCTGGGATATGGGGAAGTTTTAGAGGCTATGCCATCTCCAAAAACCAGATAGGAGGCCAGGTCCCCAGAGGCTGGCTTGTGGGGGGGAGGGGAGTGGGAGTTCCAAGGAGAGAACACAGCTGAAGTTGGAATCAGATAGGGGCACCTCAAAACACTTAAGTCAGTCCATCTGAGCCACCACAGGTCCCTAATGATGGGGAACCCCCATCAGATGGTTCCCCCAGCCCTGGGTCCCTTGACCATCTCCAGGGCAAGGCACACTGAGAACAAATCTCGTTCTCCAAAGAGGAAGGCCTCCCCAGCCCTCCATCCTTGTTCATACCTTCTGGTCCCTTCCAGAAGGTCAGCAGAGCTCCAGGGGACTTCTGAAAGGTGTCCCCACTTTTCCTATCTGCACAGAGTCAGGAGCACTCCCTCTTCCTTTCCCATCATAAGGGAGCATTCCTTTTCACCCCCCTGCCAAAAGAAAGTACTGCCCCTCCTCCCCCTGAAAGGAGGGGGGGCTCCACCTTAGCCCATGCTGACTGAATCACTGCACCAAGACTGCCTGACTCAGCTGCACTTTCTCCTCCAGGGCTGGCTGGCTCTTCCTTCTCTGTGGGTCAAGAGCTAAAGGGAATTAAAAATTAAAAAAAAAAAAAGCACTTTGACTTCACTGGCCCTCCTCCCACCAGGTTCTTCCTTCCCTTCCTTTAGGACTCCTAGAAAGCCTTGACTCTGCCCTCCCTGTGGAGAGCTCAGTCTGCCTTCCTCCTTGGCTTCCCTGGGAGACTATTACCTGCCTAGGGTCCCAGGGTCCCCACAGCCTGTAGCTCCATCCTCATCCTCCTGGTATCACATGCCACGCCTTCCACAGAGGGTCCAAGAGCCTCTGACCCGAGGGTAGTCTTGGAATCCCTGAATGACCCCTGATTTGGAAAGGAAGTCTTGGATCTGCCTGAAGTGAAGGAAGGTGAACCCTGTACCCAAGGTATGGGGTACACATGCAAAAAGAGGGTGTGGACACGGAGGAGGGGGGCCGACACAGAAATGCTGGGGGTCCGAGGCCCCCAGAGGCTACAGGATATGAGGACTGCTCTTTCCAGGAGCCTTGGCTCCTGCCTCCCAGTTTGACAGGCTGTTGAGTTACTGAAAAACACCTGCCTCATCTGTTGGCATCCACACACACCTCCCAGCCCCTTACAACGCGATCTGTGCCCAGGCCTGTATCACCAACACAGGTTGGCGAGGAGCAGTCCTAGGGCAAAGTGTGGCTCACACCTTTCCGTAAACATGAGGATGCGGTCCCTCCTCTCATTACTGCCTGAGATGGCAGCTTTACTGAGTATCCTGGGGCCCTGGAATCCTGAAGTATTTGATCTCTGATCCTCATGGGCCAGGCTAGTCTCAACTCATTTTGTATACGTGCACACACGAATGACATGTGTTCTTTGGGTGTGTGCACTTATGTGTATTTGTGAATGTGGAGGTCGGAGGTCAATGCCAGATGTCCTCTTTGGCTGTGCTCCATCTTATTCTTTGAGACAGGGTCTCTCACTAAACCCGGAGCTCATTGCTCTGGCTAGACTGGCTGGCCTGCAAGCTCCGGGGATCTTCATATCTCTACCCGCCCCCAATAGTGGAGTTAAACATATACACTGCTCATGCAGGCTTTCTTTACAGGGTGCTGGGGATCTGAACTCGGGTCCTCATGCTTGCATGGGAGGCGCTTTAGCCACTGAGCCATGTCTCCAGACCTTTTCTCTTTACTCTTAAAGATGGCCATGAAGCCCCCAGTCACCAATATAGAAATTGAGGCTGCTAGCTCTCCCAAACCAGGGTTCCCCTGCCTCAGGCTGAGGAGCGAAATGGCAGTGCTCTTTCTGACAATCCTGTACCCCCACCCGCCAAGCCTTCCCTAGGCCCCAGGAGGACAAGCCAGCATCTTTGCTGTTCCTCTTTCTATTCCTCCTACACCGAAACCAGCTAGCCAAACAGTGGCTCTGGGGGCCCACAGAAGGAAGGGCCAAAGAAAAAGGATCCTGAGAAACACACACACTCACCAGTGACAGTCACTGTGAGTGTCCAAGTCTGCCTGTCTCTCTTTCTCTTAAGCCATGGGGACACAGAAAGCTGACCTTCTTAGAAAACTCCATAGCACACATCTAGCCATGCCTACACGGGGCAGCTTCTAGAGTTCCTCGGTGGGGCCCAGGCATCAGTCAGGGACAAGAGCCATGCCTGAGACATAGCAGTTCATAGATGTGCCGCCACTGGAGGGGCCTCTCTGCTAGCCTTGCCAGGTGCTTCCTCCCACATGAATGGCAGTTTCTTTGAGGCAACAAACTTCTCTGAAGATTCATGTGGCGCCAAAGCTACAGGTTGTTACTGGATTAGGTGTGTGCACATCTGGGGCACACACACACACACCAGTGACAGTCTAGTGGAAACCCAGGCCCTCCACTGTCCCTGCAGAACTTTCTCAGTCAGGGCCTACCCTTAAGGAAAGTGCTCCAGGCTTGTGCAAGGGCTCCGTTTAGCTTTGCTCTCAGCTTACTCTTATGGATTGGCCACATTAAAAAGACACCTGCAGACACCCAGGCTACCTTCTAGCATGCTGGGGAGATAGTCTCTGGATTCTAAGGATATAGATGGGAAGAAATAAAATCAAAGACAGAGAAAGAGAGGGAGAGATGGATGGGCCTGGGTGGTAGTACAGGTGGAGAAGGATAGTGAGCTGGTGGGGAGAAAATTGAAAAGGAACGGGAGCTGCGGAGGTGGCCAGAGATGTGACTGACAGCGTTTCAAGAGAAGCGGAAAAGCTGAAACAGAAGGGGGAGCCATGGCAGGTGTTGCACACTGGGAACCGCACGCTGGCCGGACTGTGGTTAGCAACAGAGGGTAGACAAGAAACCTAAAAAAAAAAAAAATGACTCGTTTTTGGTTCTTGAGTCTACAGATGGCTTCAGCAGCCATCCACATGGGCCAAGTGGGCAGCTGGCAGGGAGAGAGGCAGCTGACCCTCATGCCTGATGGCCACCTACCCACACTCTATGGCAGACAGCTCGAGTTCCTTGCAGCCCACTGACCACTGCTATCTCTTTTTGAGGTGTGGTCGGGCTCAGGCAGGGCTTTAATTCACTTTGGTGTGTGTGCAGGGGTGGAGAATACCATCGTTATTTGGGATCTTACTTTTAAAAAGTTCATGACCAAACAGGCTACCTCTCCTCCATCTGAAAAGAAATCCATGTCACACTAAGATCTGCCTATCTCTAGGACACCAGCATTCCTATACCGGGGATAGTCTGGCAGTTCTGGTCCCCCTGGCAGCTGGCCACATCTGCACCTTGGGAAGCAAGTCTGCAGGATAGGGCTGGGAGCTGAGTACACACTAGGTACCCAAGCACTGATGGGGGCCGCAGCCCCACTCATCTGAGAAGCCACCAGCACGGTCCTTCAACTTCTACCCACCTCTGTGAGCAGAGGACACATGTCCTCACACCTCACAATGGCAGGCGGCTTCTTACGTTACAGGCTACAGCCCATGACAGGCTAGGAAGCAATGGGACGGGTCCAGGCCAGAGTTCCATCTTGCTCTATTTTCTTTTTTGCTGCCTGCCTTTCAAACTACAGGTGAGCTGTACCATTTCCTGGGGCCCTTTCCTTTGACCACCCTCTTCTTCTCATAAAAAATATTTAAAGTATTTGTATGTGTGTGTATGTGTGTGTGCATGCACGTGCGAAAGAGAAAGAAAACACCACATGTATACCTGGAGGCCAGAAAAGGGTTTGGATCCCCTGGAACTGGAGTTACAGATGGCTGTGAGCCAGCACGTGAGTGCCGGGAACTGAATCTGGGTCCTCTGCAAGAGTAGCCTGTGTTCTTAGCCTGTGAGCCATCTCTCCATCAGCTCCAACAAGGTCCTGTTCCTGTTAATTTAGTAAACACCCCAAGCAGGCTGTCTAGGTACCATCTCCACTCCCCACTGGCCCAGGGTCAAATCCAAGGGCAGACTATCCCCATCCAGCCTGGCTTACACAGTTGCCTGTTATATGCTACTCCTTATGCAGAGAGGGGATTTACCCAATTGTTCAATTCACATTTTACTGGGGATTGAACCTAGGACCTCTCATACACTAAGCAAGTACTCTCCCACTCAGTTCATCCCCCAGCTCTTTTTTTTTTTGCCTCCCAAGTAACTGGGATTGCATGCAGGCCTACACCAACCACCAAGCCAGGCTGAAGGAGTCGTTTGTTTGCATGTAGACACCACTTCCTGGAAGTGCAGCTTTGTTACAGACACTGGCTTTGCTAGGTGATGCGAATATTATGGTCAAAAGAAGTGGAAACACTTTAAAATGCAGACACAGAGGGCCCAAGAGTTACTGAGGGTGACACACAGTATACTTGGCTTAGTCCCAGCTGCCATGTATGTATTACTGGGTGAGAAGTCCTTGCCTCTTTTCAGTGTGGTGATGTCCCCTGCAGCAAGGACCAAGAGATTATGCCTACGAAGGCTCTGCCTGGCACAGGATCCTGCTAAACATCACGGAACTAATGGTCAACTTGGTGATCTTAGCCAAAGGCTCAGTAAGGACCGCTGCTGTGGCCTTACTTCTTCCTAAAGCCTGGGGAGGTTCCTGGGCCAGTCCAGGCCTCGCAGAGGGGAGGGGAATGTCTTTCATTGTCAAGGCTTCCTATCATTTTGATTTTGCATCCCCCTCAGATGACTCCGATCCCTAAGCCCTGGAGACAGGAAGAAGACTATGCAGCCCTCTTCCTGGCCACACTCACTAGGCTCCCCGGTCACACTCCTGGCGAGCATCTCCCAGAGACAGTGGAAAAGACCCAAGCCTATCCCTGGCTGCTGTGTGACTTAGGGACAGCACAGACACACGGAAGAATCAACCAAGCTTAATGAACTTCCATTCGCCAAGCCTCCCCAGCCAGCCCCCAGCCCCTTTGCTCTGCCAGTCCCCACGCCGGCTCTCTGCTATAGGAAAGGTCATTCCTTGGACTTCCGGGTAGGGTTGCTCTAATTCTCCAAGCAGGAAACAGGCTTCCCACTGCCAGGTTTGGCAACTTGACTGGCACTGGAGGAAGTCCTTCGAGATGGCTTCCTGGAGTCTGGTGCTCTAGCCACAGCCAACTTAATGACAGTTGCTTTCCACCCCAGAGTGCCCTCTGACTTTGATCTTGATGTGGGTAAACCTCGTCGACAAAGCTGGGCATGTGTGTGCCCAGGTGAGTCAGAACTGGGTGGGTGGGTGGGTAGTTTATCGCAGCTCCCTGGTGACTCCACGGTGGCGGGATGGTGACAAGACAGGACACAGTTATTGCAGGGACTCTGCTGGTCTCCAGCTTGATCTAAATCTCAGTTCTGACACTTGCTAGCAAATGACCTTGGGCTGGAGGCCTCAGACCTGGGAGCCTCAGTTACCCCATCGGGAAACTGGGGACAAAACCCTTATTTACCAGAATAGCATGTGGGTGATGGATGGGTAAGTGACAGCGTGAGTGGGTGCAAGAAGCATAGCAGGGACTTGGTAGCGATCAGCAGATCTCCAACAAGCCCTCTGATAACCCATCCTCCAGTTCCTCTTTTAGAAGCCATTTCATCCTGGTTCCTTTTAACCCTTCCCCTCTGGAGTCGGGTGCCTGCTCTTAATTATATGGGGTAGCTCCCATATTGTGTCATCCTGTGGCTAGGCGATGCGGACTGGACTAGTAGGCAGTAAATACTGGAATGGGACCCCCTCCCAGGTTCCTCCATCTGCTGAGCCAGGTAAACCTGGCCTTCCCTAAGGAGACACCTCATTTAACATCTATGCCAATCCATCTGAAGGGTGGGCCACGGTGACTCCAGATCTGTTTCCCTACAGCGTAAGCCCTCCCTTAAATCAGGGTATCACTTTCCTCCTTAACCGTGTGATAACCAATGCCACACGTCCTTGACGTATTGCCACATGCCGGGTGCCTGCCAGATGCTTACCAGTGTGTGTCCTGAGAGTGTCAGCACAGTGGGAAGGCAATCCTCCTGGTTAAGTGGATCCTACATCCCTTACTATGTAGGAACACTGGGCCACGGTCACCAAAGTTCGGCTCAACACCCTGGCTTTCATGGGGAGGCCCTGATGGGGAAGCATTGGTGCTCTAAGGATGCAGATGTAAACCTGTGGCCTAAAGGGAGCCTGGGGGATTCCCAGGGAACACCCACGGACTTGAGCGATTGCTCTCCCATCTGGGACACAAAGTGGGGCTGATTTTGCTGTTCTTAGACTAGAAGAGCCCATCCAGTCTGCAGCAGGGGCTGAGAACAACTGAGGGGTCCTCCCAACAGGAAGGACCACCCCCAACACACACACACACAGCCTCAGACACAGAGGGGACCCTGACAGCTGGGGACCAGGGGTGGAGCCCAAGGGCAGAGCTCAGGTCCCTGGGTTTCACAAGTCAAAAGAGAAAGCAGCCAGGCCACATGCCTGCACAGCCTCCTACACAACCACTCTCGGAGCGTGTCCACTTTTGTGATTGTCTACCTACCCAAATTCCCCACTGCAATTCTCTCCAGCCCTGCCTTGCTGTGTGATCTTGGGCAGGTCCCCTAAGCTATCAGAGCTTCCGACTTTCTGTCTCAAAAGAGGTTACTCAGATATTCCAAGGACAGAAGAGAAAGTCTGTGTCACCCCTGCTTGCCTGGTGGATCTAGGAAACCCGAGCCCTCACGGCACCCCTGAGCTATCCTTTCACGTCCATGTGTCTATTTTTGCACTGATAGTTTTGGTGCAGCTGCCCCCGACCCCACTGGCTTTATCTGAGGCTCTTATTCCAGAGAACAAGGAGAAGAGGGCAGGGAAGGCAGAAGAAAGCTCTCTAAACCATCTCCAGACCTGCCGGAGACAAGAGGAAATGAGCCCTGGGATGGGAGAGGGCCCCAAAGGTGACATAATGGAGAGAGCTGTCCACATTCCTTTTGGGACAAATCCTCCACCTTAGCAACACACCAGAGGAAGGTTAAAAGGGAACAAGCTGTCTCCCTGACTCTCGGTGACTCTCAGGACACAGGGCAGACTGGGGCTATCAGCAAGATCGGAAGAGAGCAGGAGGGAGCTGGCTGGCAACGGGTGGCACAAATGAGGAGGCAAAGAAAAAGAGCCCTGTCAAATGCAGAAAGGCCCCCAGCACGCTTGCTTCCCCAGCCTGGCCCATGAATCGAGGGGGTGACAGGTCTCTCATCTCCGATGCCAAGAGCCAGGAGCTGCGGGCAGCAGGCAGGTACTAGGCCTGCACCTGCCAGCGCTCGAGCGCCGCAATAAAGTATCATAGCGGGACCTGGAATGCTAAGTGCCTGCAGCTGGGAGGGATTGGGAGCACCATGGCCTTTCTCTGGCAGGCCTGAGGATGGGAGGAGGGGGAGGGACAGGTGCACACACAGCCGAGCCCTGCCCTGGGGAGACAGACAGATGGACAGACAGGCAGAGAGGTTCTGGAGGAAGTCCAGTGGGCTGTTTCAGTTGCCGAGGCCTGCAGAAAGCCGGGCGGGAGGCTTGTGTCACTAGTCCATAAAAGAATGAGGCCAGTCCCAAATGATGCCAGAGACGCTGGTCACACAACACCTGGGACGGCGGTGCCAGGCTTTATCCTGTGACATGTAATAATGGGCCTCATTGCCACAGCTACCCTAGGAGGGCAGTATATACATAAGGAACCAGAGAGAGTACAGGGCCCAGAGCCAACGGAGGCCACATCCTGGGGGAGCTTCCTAAAGGCCGCCATTCCCATCAGTCACCTGTGTGACTGTGTAAGCCCTGACTCCAGGACCTGGGTGGAATGAGCCTGTCACCAACAAGTTCTCAGGGTGCTCCTGGTCCCACGGTTCCACGTGGGGGGCAGTAGGGCTCTAAACCACCATGGTCTGTCCCTAAGAGCTTTTTGGGTACACATATGCAGTGACAGCCCTTCTCCAGACCCTGGGGCCACCTATGAACCCACAGGCATGTAGAAATGGCCCCTCCCATGCATCAGAACCATGTAGGCATGGTGAGGGGATGTAGCAGTCAGTGTCATGTAAACCTTAAAGAAGGCCAGTGTCCCTTCTCAGCCTTCAGCCGGATCAGTCAGAATCCCTGGGCTACGTGTCATGGGAGGCTGCCAGTGATTCAGGCATGTGTGAGGTGGAGCCTTGGAGTGATGCTCAGAGAGAGCTCATTCATTGTCTGACTTGTGGCATACAAGCTGAGGCGTGTTCTAGAGGGCTGGCCAAGGACTCAGAAGGGCTTCCAAAGAGAGAAGTGGGACCACCGGAGGGGTTGGCTGGGGTCTGCTAGCACATTCCTTCTTGTCCCTGAGGGACCCACAGAGGAGGAGAGCAAGGCTCAGCAGTGTCAGCCTCCTGTGCTGGCATGCTAAGAACGAGCTCTGCCCCCATGCGTGTTGCAGGCGAAAAGAGCCAGGCCTCCCAGGCCCCGAACCACTACCTAACCACTCTTAACAGACTCCTTTACTAGGTACGGTCAGGCTCCTCTGAGCCCTCCTCCCTTACTAGCCATTGACCTCAGACCATATGATGGTACGGCTTTCCTTAGAGGACAACATAGTCACAGCCAGCATGGGGGGAAGGTTGCTGTGGTGACCTCCACATGATCTGGCTCAGGCAGAAAAATAAGACAAAGGACTCTGAAAGCCAATGCCTCCTTCCTGGGGCAGTCCCTGCTCACCCTTCAGATTCCTCTGCTCCAGGCCACAGTGGCCTGAGTGTGTCCCCAAGACTTCACTCCCCTTAGGACATAGGTGGCATATGGTCTGAGTGTCCCCCAAACTTTCCTATACAGAAATACATCCCTCACCTGGAGGGCGTAAGAGGATGGAAACCAAATCCGTCCAGGATGTTTAGAGGGGATTATGGTTCATTATGGGATGGAGTTCTACAGTGGCATTCTGGTGGCTTTATGAGAAGACAGATCAGGCTCACATACGCCCATGCTCACCTTCCCTCGCCACAAGACACCTTGTGCCACCTGAAGATGACGCCCCCAACAAGAAAGTCATCACTGGACACAGTCTCTCAACAGAGGGCTGTAACCAAGAATCAAAGCAATCTTCCTTTCCTCAGAATGGTCATCACTCACCTGACTGGTGGGACTTTGATCCCAGTCACGGTGAACAGACTGGTACACTCTGTCTCCCCTAGCTTTAGGGCCTCTAGTTTACAAAGGTGTTACAAAACAATGTTACAAAACTATGCTTAATGACTATATTTGACAGTGCTCTCTCTCTCTCTCTCTCTCTCTCTCTGTGTGTGTGTGTGTGTGTGTGTGTGTGTGTGTGTGTGTGTGTGTGTGTGTGCAGGACATGTTAAGGGGTGTGAAGCTTTGGTTTTAAGCGCTAAGAAACACAAAAAGACTACATTTCCCAGCCTTCTTTGTAACTGATAGAGTCATGTGATTTAGTTTGGACCAATAAGATGTAAAGAGGAGGAATGTACACCTTCTAGAAGTGTTCTTACAAGCAACAGGGCTTCCCTCCTTTCTCTCTTCGTATAGATGCCATAATGGATAGAGCTCCTGCTGCCATCTTGGACTACAAGGTGACCTTGGATGTGAGAACTATGCGTGGGGAAGCAACCCACCTGTCCAAAGTTGATTGTGACAGAAAAATGACCTCCTCTTGCTTTAGCTCCTGCTATTTGGAATTTTCTGAAGCCCACAGTTGACTTAATACTGTAAGAGTCTTACCTTTAATTCCTGGAGGCAAAGATTCTGTATTCTTACACACACCATTACAGTCGGTATAGAACCATCCTGTCCATCCTCCCACAGACAGGCAATTTGAAATATGTTTTGGGTCTGCCCATCTCCATCCCGTCAGCCTCAGGAGGTAGAGACAAGGCCTGGGTACCACACAGTGCAGGGCCTTGGGCCCAGTGGATTCTTTCTATTGCTCCCACACAGACTCTGCACCAACACCCATATTATCAGCATGGAAAGGTGCTCCCTCCAGCACCCCTAAGGATGGCCTGGCTCCAGATTACCTGCTCCCCTCTTGAGGGAAATGGCTCTTACCAGGATGTCCGTGTCCTCGGAGTCCCTCCCTGAGGCCAGGCGGGAGCAGTTGCGCAGCTTAAATGCCCAGTACTCCTTGGCAGTTACAAAAAAGTTCCAGGGCAGTAGGCTCCCGATTCCCAGGCAGAAGAAGATGATGTAGGCGCCATTGAAGCGGTCCTCCGGCCTCTGCAGGCCGGGGGCTGGGTAGTCTAGTAGCTTCCCCAGCAGGGCTTCCTGGTCAGCTTTGCGAGGGCTGCTCAAGGCTCTGTAGGTAGCATTTGAGCTGTGATATACATTGTCCTCTGAGGCAACGGCCACTGTGGGGGCAGACAGAGACACAGAAGGGGCAGGTTAGCAAACACTGAGGCTAGAGACTGACTTATCCTAGAAGACATCTCGAGCCCGCGCTAGGTCTACCTTGTCCTTGAAGTCTGGCCGGAGAGCTTCAGATTTTAGGACTAGGAAGATAGATAAAAGTGAGACTAGAAGAAGAATAGGCTATCAGAACTTTTAGTGACTGCAGAGGTCATCTCAACTATACAAGGACAGCACAGGCAATGCGTAAGTATGGGACAAGTGGCATGAACACCCTTGCAGGTACAGATTGAGGCAGGCGGTGCAGAAGGGCAAGCCTGGGTTAAAGGCATTCACATAGGAATCAGAAGCCTTGATGGGCAAAGAATGAGACCCCAGCTCTTCCACATTATGCAAAAAGTATAAGCAGGGAAGAAACACACACACACACACACACACACACACACACACACACACATGCTTTTTTGTTCAACATACCATGGAAGACACACAGGGGTCTTCCAACAGTGGGTGTCTTTGGAGGGAGATGGGGACCAGAAGGAAGCCTGTTAATTCTTATTTTTTGTGCCATTTGAATTTAAGCAATGTGCATTAGCTGTTCAACCATCAAACTGGGCCAGGAATAGTGGCACACACATGCCTATAACTCAGTGGGACTCTGGAGGCGGAGACAGGAAGATCAGGATTCAAGGTCAGCCTCTGCTACACAGAGAGTTCAAGAATTAACCTGGACTAAGTGAGACCCTACCTCACAAAGAAACAACTTCTGTACTTCAGCATGCCATGGTTATATCCAACACATGAGCCATGACAGTCAGGTGCTAGGTACTATCTACAGATAAGAAGTTTGAGGCTCAGAAAGATCAAGTCACTTGTCTAGGTCACAGTGGCATGAAATGATACAGCCAGGCAGTCTGCGTGCCCCCCCCCCGGGGGGGGATTCCTCAACCCCTCACCCAGGGATGGTCTAGGAATGTGACTCTGCTGGTTCCAAGTCCCAGCAGCCCTCCCTCCTGAAGGCATCCTGCAGCAAGAAGCTATGAGCAGAGAAGGCCCAAGGGGACCATCATTAACACTGCTGAGTGAATGGACTCTGCAGGACCCAGACATCACCCTGGACTGCTTACTGCAGCTGTGCACTGGAGCAGGCAGGCAGGAGGTTCTACAGGGTTCTGCCAGGGTGAGCAGGGCAGCTTATAGCCTTGAGTCACATGGAGACCAAAGATGACCATCTAACCAGACAGGGTATGCATGGAGGTACACACACACACATGCACATGCACACGTGCGCGCACGCGCGCACACACACACACACACACACACACACACACACGAGTGCGCTTAAGAGCACTTGTTCTTTCAAAGGACACGAGTTCAGATCCCAGCACCCAAGGCAGGTGGCTCAACTATTTGTAACTCCAGTTCTAGGCGATTCAACGCTCTCTCGTACTTTTTGTGGGCACCTGAAAGAACTTGCACATCCTCACACAAAGACACACGTATATACACTTAAATATTTTTAAATGTAAAAGATAACCATGAACCGCAGAAGCCACCAGAGAACTGGCAAGGCAAGGAGCCGTTCCAGAAGTTCAGGCTAGGAGGGTAGGTGCAGGGCCCAGTGCGGGTGACCCAGACCCACACAGGGCTGGAGCCCCTTCTCAGCTGCGGTGTCTATTCATCAAGGACCATTCAGCCTTGACCAAGCATCTGAAGTTGCCAGGGATCCTCTCTAACCGGGTCACCGGCGGTGCAGCAGACTGAGCAAGGCCTTATTACTCTTTATAAAAGGTAGCAGTGGCTTTGGATGAACGGAGAAAGACAAAGAAAGGAGGGGAGGCCAAGAGCTTCCCCAGGCCAGGCTACCCCTGGCCCTGCCTAGAGTCCTGGGGTAAGGGCCAGTCAGAGCTGGAAAGGGTGAGAGCCTGGGGACAGAAAAGATGCCTGGCCAGATCGTGAGCCTCCATGACTCCTGAGGACACAGGCTGGGATGAAGAGCGAGCCTGACAGCAGGCTGGGACAAGTTCCCTCGGCAGAGGCAGCTGTGACACCCGATCTGGACCCACAAAGCCTTCTGGATCCTTCAGGCTGACCTGTCCCCACACGCAGGACCAGAGAGTGAGGCGGGGAGCCCAGATTCAGCCTCGGAAGGGGGAGATCCAGCCAAACATGGGGGCCGCCGCGCCCTCACTTACTGTCGCTGTCGCTGCTACCTCCACCAGGTCCCGGGAGCCGGGCCTCTGCGACTAGGGCTCAACCAGGCCGGGCTCCACCCTTGCCCTCCCACTCGCCCTCCCCTCCTCAGCTTTCTCCGCCCCGGCTCCCACCGCTTCCGGGTTTGCCCATGCCTCCCTCTGGGCCCCTCCCCACACGCGCGCCCCCGCCTGGCGCACAGCTGCAACTGCAGGCGTCCAATGGCAAAGAACAGAAGGTCCCGTCCTGCCCCCCTGTTAGCACCTTCCCACGGGAGGGGCTGGGGTTCGGGGCCACCTCAGCTACATAGTAAGCTTGATGTCAATCCAGGCTACTTGAGCCACACATGCACACCTAGATACATGCATGCATACTCATACATATGTATGCTTGTACACACATGCATACATGTATGCACACACGCACACACATCACACATTGCATGCTCATATATACACATGTACACACATGCACACTCACATATACATATGCATATAGAGGTGAGGCTCAAAAATTAGCATATCTCAAAAACATCCTCAAGTGCCAAGAGGAAGAAGTGGAGACTAGAGCATGGCCCTGTGGGAGAGCACCAGCCAGCATGCTCCGGACCACCGTAGGTGCATCCTCTACAGGGCACAGAGTGGGTAAGGGGGCCTCAGGATCAGGAAAAAGCAGCAAACAAGAAGGTAACCTGTACAGTTCTCCTTGTCTCCCTGTGTCGTTCAGTGTAATCAAACCCTGAGTAAAACCAACTTGGGGAGGAAGAGGCAGGCAGATCTCTGTGAGTTTGAGGCTAGCCTGGTCTACAAGAGCTAGTTCCAGGACAGGCTCCAAAGCTACAGAGAAACTCTGTCTCAAAAAGTGAAAAAGAAGAAGAAGAAGAAGAAGAAGAAGAAGAAGAAGAAGAAGAAGAAGAAGAAGAGGAGGAGGAGGAG